>OZ026622.1:79323302-79435802 GCA_964020975.1 Hermodice carunculata | reverse complement strand
GTTATCAACAAATTATTATGCAACTGGCTTTTAAAACTTTTATTACAAATAAAGGGATAGCATACTTGTGACAGCAGTCAATGGACTATCTAGTGTCTTAGCAGGATTCACAATATTTGCCACACTTGGATTCATGGCATATGAACAGAACACGGATGTTGGTGAAGTTGCAGACTCGGGTAAGGACTGCTCAGCAAGTCAATGATTTGTGATGGCATACATGTATGAAAACATTTTCTTTTATTTATTCAAAGGTGTTATCCGACGTATGGCGTTTTAATTTAAATAGAAATCAAAGCATGTTACTTGCTGACATGTCTGGTCAATTTATATTGCATTTAGAAATTCCTCTGTGAGCTGTAGCTTACTGCTATAATGTACTGTAAAGCCTGCATGTTGTGACAATGGCCAATGATTATTCCATCACAGACACCCTTACAACATTTTCTGATTTTTCCAAACAACTAGTCCTCATAAACCCGCTTGATTTAAACAATTTGTGATTTGTTGACATAAGTGCTTGATTTAATCTTGTGGGTGTCAATTTTGTAGAGCACAATTCGACAAGTCTATCAGAGGTAACTCTCTTTCAAAATAACACACACGCGATATATGTATACATACAATTATTTTCAGGACCATCGTTGGTATTCATAGCATATCCTAGTGCCCTAGCCATGATGCCCATTGCCCCACTATGGGCCTGTATTTTCTTCACAATGCTCATTTTCACTGGCATGGACTCAACAGTAGGTGGACCCACTTGAAGCCAACTTGTAGCGCCTGTGAAGAATCTCATCATGTGCCCTGCCTTTTCTATACTTTTTATGGACTTAAAAATTGTTACTTAACATGATCTGGACGCAGAAGCCAACCAGTTAACACGAATTGCGTCAATAGATGGTTGAATTTGAGTACTAAAAGAAGATATAATGAATTAAAAGTCAGGCATTAAATCCATACTGTTGTTTAAAACTCCTATGATTTCTAAGGCAGTGGTACAATGTGGCTTGTCCTGCTGTAATGGCCCTGGTGGCAAAATTTTGAACTATTTAGTTGTAACATGTAAAATGAAGAAGCAAATATGCTGGCAAATGTGGAAAGTTAAAGCAGTAAACCTTTGTAAAGGTAATAGTAAGAATTTCAGGGGTTTTTGTTGTTGTTGTTTTAATGCTCCATGACACTTAACATGTTATAATAGGCATTTATACACCTTTCTTGGATATGGCCACAGCCTCAAACACAGTCGTGCTTGCAAAACCCTCTATGCTATGCATCACTGACTTTGCCAACATGATGGGTTTGAGGCCATGGCTAGACACATGAAAAGCACAAAATCGACATAATACAAAGACTTCATTTTTTTATTGTTAAGCATAAAAGTTTCGTATGTCATCCATTTTATACAGTTTTTTTCCAACCGCCAGGAAATAAATAAAATTATTAAAAGCATAATACACAACCTGAACACTACAAAAGGTATTGATATCTGCAGATCCTTATCTCTCAAATAATTATCCCATCAGATAATTTTCCATGAAATACTCTCTTAATTGGAAAGTACTCTGACATAGCACATCTCCTATGATGACCTTTGTTATCAATCAATCACATCAGTTTTCTTTCTTTGGTGACCTGAACCAGAGGACATGTTAGACAATGACATAATTTCCTCTGCACCTAAGGAAGTGATTTCTTAAGGAGAGGGTATCAATCAGTCAGACAGCATTTTAATGTGAGATACAACAATTCCGCAGAGATACTGGTAAAGACTTTGTCTCAAGGGATACCGGCAAGGACATGTTAGATGACAACAAAAGCTGTCTTAGCAAGTCACGAAAATACATGGGCCAGAGAAGCCACAAGGACATGGAAGATGATGAGAACTGCAATTACTTGGTTACATGTGTGACACAGCAGAACGTCCACCTAATAGTAGATACAGACTTAAGCCTTTGGTTGTCCAAAAAATACATTTAGTCATGCCAAGAGCAATGTCACATGGAGGACAAAGGTGAATGACTACGGCTGTTTCATTCTTGAGCTTCATAGAAGAGCAGATGGAAGCCCTGTGTAAAGCTGGTAAGGTGATGCTGTTGGGAAAGATTTTGCTGCCCAGATGACTATGCACTCATGTCCATACGACACTATAGACTGTGGCAACCCTGGCAGGACTTTTTCAAAGTGTGCCTGGGCAAACAGCACATAGTAGATCCATTTTAAATCGAAAATCGATTAGCACAGTTCACCAAAAACATTTGGGTTATTCTATTAGCCTTGTCAGACTCAGATATTGACCTCTCGAGACAGTCATAGGTGCTAAAAGACTGCCAGAGATGCTTGTATCATAGCAGCAGTACTTTTCACAAGATTGGGTGACATTCATGGATCTCAAGGACACACGTAAGCCTTGCGAAGCCCAACAGAAATTATTTATGGACTTGGGACTTCTGGTCAACTTCCCAAAATTTAACCTGGAATTCCCACAGGAATCCCTTGGAACTTAATTTGTTACAATGGCCACTATCTAGAAACCATTATGAGACAGATTAAGCAGACTTTAGACTCTCATTCAGTTGTTTCAACAAAAGAACACCTACTGCAAGGGGTCTGCTAGGGACCCTCAGATCATAAGACTCCATAAGCAGAGTATATAGAAAGAAACTTCAAATGGCCTTTCTATACAAAGCTGGAACAATCAGTCCAAGAGGCAACTCTTGACAATGACTGTTCAAGCTGAACACGCAGTCCTATAGTGAGTGACCTATGTGATAGAAGGACAGACACCACTGCCATTCAAAGTGAACAAATATTGTTCACAGATGCATTAGGACCACATGGGCTTGATGACAAGATCAGGGTCTTGGCCTTCACAGTTCAGATCCTATCTGATCTATTAACTGGAGCTAGAGGTTACTCTTATTATATATTCATCTTGATAATACTATTACCAGTATCAACAACTGTGCTGTTGCCTCTCATAATCAGTGTGTGATGCACAACACCTTGGCAAATCTTGGATCTCCTCCAAGGATTCTGATTGGCTGTTAAGACTTAGACAACTATGACTGTCTCCTGAGATCCACGTGAATCTTCAGTGGAGGGTGACAATAGTAATGTCCCATGTTTGGTGCAGGGAGACATCCTTTTGTCACCCTCTCCATTCCGACAGAGGGCGCTTTAATGTCGTCATGCCTGGTAGTGTGCACGGGAACCAGGCTATGACGTGACCCAGGCTTGACCGTGAAGCAACCAAACAAGAAAATCTGTGGTGTCAGTGGGAAGAATACTATTAAGCTATGTTGTGTTATTTATTATGATTTTCGGTATAATAAAACGATTATTACCTTCTCAGGAGGGGAACAGCCAGATTGTCACCCCTCGGGAGGTTGTCTTCCAGAGGGCGAAGCCCGACAATTCTGGCTGTTCCCCTCCTGGGATGGCAGTAATTGTTTAATGTCAACGTGACTGAATCACTGGTAAAACCAGGTGTCCACGGCAATAATCAGTGCCAACGTGACTGAATCTCCACGTGTTGACGGCCCGTCCACAGTCTTCCCTGACCATTTTCCCGCCCACAGTCTTCCGTGACCACGTTTGTTTGTTCCGACATTATGTCAATGGCAGATTAAATTTATTCTTTAAAATCCTCTGGGTTTGCTCCTCCTTTCAGCGCTAATGGCGGAGCTCCATTTTCAAACTGTGATGCCTTAGAATCACTTTTACTATACTTTAATTCCTCCGCGCTTGGCCCTGTGCACAAAACCGATTTAGCCTACCCTGTATTATTGCACAAATACCCGGTACTCTCATCAATGTGTGCCTATTCTGCGTTTAAACTTGGGATAAATAGAATCACCATCATGTAAGTGGATAGGATACAGGCTCACAGATGAGCCTAGTTCCGTTTGGACAAAGCTAGGCCTACTCCGCCTTCGGCGTCATAATGTATCATTGTATGGCTCAAACGGAAATTGCTTGTCACATCTGTCAACCTGTGTTAAAATACACGATAGTGATTCTCTATAAGCCTAGACCTTCATTTATTTATCACTTTCCAACTTCACACCTTTTATTAGTACTGGTACCAGTGGCAGAGGGCAGTGACAGAAGGGGTCACTGCCAACCAGTAATTGACAACTGCCGACCAACACTGCCGTGCTGAACTGAAAGTGAAAGTGTTGACAGCTTTCAGTGGAGTTTGGTGGCGACCTGATCCATGGCCCCTCACCATCACTGACTGCTGCCCACCGCCACGAAAATGCCTCAGATTTGATTCTACCTTTTTTCAGTTTGTTATGACGGAATTGTTCATCAGTACTATCACTGACGAGTATCGGGAATTCTTCCAGAAGTCGCGCAGGAGAGTAGCATTCACTGCTATCATTTGTGCTTTCTTCTTTATATGTGGTCTACCATTTGTCACCAGTGTAAGTTAGTGCTTACTTTAGTTTGTAAAATTATGCCTGTAAGACAGAATCAAAAACATTCCTTCGAGAGTTTAAAGGTCATAGACGTAAGAAAAACATGACTAAAACTAACAAGGAGCATAACACATTTTTCGATTTTATCTGGAACCCCACCCCACCCCACCCCGCCCCACCCAACCCCGTCCCCTTCAGCAGGAAACCTAGATTGTAGTTCAAAATTAGTTACATAATAATTATTATTTTTTCAAAGGGCTGGTCATTCTGGCTGGCTTGATAGAGAAAGTGATAATATTTCTGGTAGGCCTAGATACACTCGCATAAAATATCGGCCCAGGCTACACATGAAAATACCTTTTGTTCATGCATTGCCAATCTTAACCAGACATAAAGTATGGCTTAATTTTTGCCAGGCGAAGTAATCAATTAAAGAGTAGGGAAGGGGGGGGGGGGGTCATGGTGAAACATGCAAGTTTCCTTAACTTCTAGAATAGCATGTGTATGCGTGCCATGTTATCCATAGTGATGCCTATTGACCATTGCACAAAACAACCATGTTTATAATTATAACGTACATATTTCAGCAAATGGTAACAAAAAGCCAATATTGATATATTTCATGTATTTGTATATTTACAGGGTGGAATATTTTTATTTCAACTGTTTGACTACTACCTCTACACCAACGCTGTAACACTTATTGGAATTTGCGAATGTATTGTGATCGGTTGGGTGTATGGTTAGTAACTTAGTTTACACACAAGTGATAATTCACGCGTATCAGTAACTGATACGATGCTTCAACAAAATGAACAAAGAGGGTCAGACTGACATAATTTTTCATGATATGAAAAAGGTTTTTGATACGAATGCCTAAAGCAAGGTTGTTGAGCCTTTAACTCCCACAACAGACTACTGTCTAATGTTGAGGCACTGCAGGTGCCTGGTTTGATAATGAGGAAATATTTGTGTTCTGCAACACACAGATCTTTCCATTTTTTGGGTTCGGTCCGAAGGTAACTTGGTTATTATTCTATCTGTTTGAAAAGGGACACAAAGCAAATTTAAAAACTGACAGGGAAATTATAGACGGTTCTAAGATTATACAACAAAGACCCATAGGCCTATCATGATTTTTATTGACGAAAGGCCGGGTCTTGTCAGTAACTGGTATGGTACTTGAATGACAGCTCGGTCTCTGCATGTACGATTATATATCGACGTCCAGATATAAACCACTTTTATACATAATATCAGCCTTCAACTTGTATTTATTTAATGTATTTATATATTTTTATACCCTACTGTACCAAAATGTAATTGTGTACGAATAAAATGATATATATATGTATGTATGTATATATATATATATATATTGATAAAAGTAGGCAAAACGTATTGATACTCTCACCCTGCCTCATTTAAATATAACTGATAGGAATCCATATATACGTACATGAGAAAACCTAACACTCATTTTGATTCCCATTTCAGGTGCACAGCGATACCAGGAATCTTTCAAATTCATGACAGGAATAAACCCTGGGTTCTTTTTCACAATATGCTGGAAATTTATAACTCCGTGTTATTTGCTGGTAAGACACACATTAGGTATGATTGTAAGAAGTGTACATTTTCGGCTTGCTCTTACGAGTTTACATGTACATAGCACGTTCAGAGCACAGTTTGAAACAAGGCAACACGCATTTTACACAGGCTAATTTTCGGGAACAAGGACAAAGGCATGGTGAATGTTACCAAACCTGGTGTACTGATCATTCATGTCATCAACTCAGGTATTGTAATGAGCCCATGATAACAGTCACAAAACGCCATGAATAGCCATTCACTGCCGCTTAAAAACGCAAAATTGCGTTTTTTAAACACTTACACATCCTTAGAAATGTTCAAATAAAAATAGTTTGTTGGGAATTAAAAACCATGAAATGTTTGTCAAAAGTTTTTTGTTTTACTTAATACATTGAACTGATGTGTATATTGAGACCAGTGTCTGGAAAAGAGGAGCAGAATAGGCCTATCATGTGGCGGGGAAATGAAGTTTTTATATTATAGTCCACATGAAAATATCCTGGTTTATCACCAGCGCCCGCCCACATCATATTTTGTTCCACATCGTTTGTGAATGCATACTTGCCAAAAATCACTCAGAAAGCTATTAGCAAGTAGGATCTATGCTTTAGTATTTTAAATATGGTCATCAGACTTGTGAAATTGGGATCATTTAAACAAAAAAGAATAATTTGAGAATGAATAACATTTTGTGATTTTGTTTATGAAAAGTTAAAATATGACAAGTTTGCTTCCCATCTGAAAACGCAGATATTTGCCAAATAATGGACAATTTCTTTAAATAATACCTTCTCAACCTGATATGTGTGATCTCTAAAATCTACAGTGATCAGAATGTTTTACTAAAAACTATTGAAGACTGAGAGACCTTATGATATCTTTACGCATGAACTGTGCATGCAAAATGCCAAGCTTATGGAATAACCACAACAGCAAGCTTGCTACCCATACTCTTACTTGAAAGACAGAAAACACAGTGTAATTTATTTATTTATTCCATTCTGGGTCAACAGAATACACCCCAATAACAAACCCAGTAAACCGTATATACAAAGAGTAGTAGTAGTAGTTTATTGACAAAAGTAGGTTAATACATATTTACATAAAATACAAAACAACATACAGTAAATTCAGTTAAAATGTGAAAAGCGTCCATGATAAATCCACTTGTAAAAGAAACATACAGTAAAATCCGCTAAAAAAGTAAAATGTGATTGGTGTCCATGATAAAATTACTTGTAAAAGAATCTGTATACTAGTGTCTTAAAACGACCTGGAGATGATGAAATGCCCAGGTTTGGAACAACGTTAAAGATGTCCAGAATTCGTGATTAAAAACTGTACTTTCTTAAATTGATGCGTGGCCAAGGTTGTAAAAACAAAGGTGTATTTCTAAGATGTCTTTTGGGGGCGTAAAAAGAAATTTGAGAAGGAATAAGAACAGTTATATTTTGCTGATATCACACCATGTAAAAAAATAAGATCTAGCACTTCCCGCCACATTTGAAACTGTAGTAGATTGAACATCTTGCATGCTGCTTCGTATCCAATGTCCTGGTAAGAGATTGAACGTTTTAAACATATATACCTGATAAAACTTCTCTGGATGTTTTCAATGCACTCAGGCATGCACTGGCAATACGGGGACCAAACAACTGAAATATACTCTAGTTTACTTCTTACAAGTGATATGTACACTGACATCAAGGCATTCTTGGACGAAAACGAATTACAAGATCTTTTAATAAGTTCTAGCATTCTGTATGACTTTGAGCATATGTCATTTACATGGTTCTCAAAATTGAGATTTGGTGTGAGAGTAACACCCAGGCCCTTGATGTCTTTAACCCTTTTCAAACTTTTGCCATCCAGCGTGTAATTGGAGAATATTACGTTTCTCTTGTTTGTAAAGGATATGACACAGCATTTGCGAATATTGAGGCTCAGCTTCCGTAAAATACACCACCTGTAAACCTTCTGCCTTCTGTTTTGAAGGTCGCATTGAAAAAAAATGAGCAAGTTGCCTCACAAACCATAGAAATTCAGTTTATGAAGCAATAGCTGATGATTTACTGTATCGAATGCTTTGACACAATCAATATATATACAGTCAACCTGTTCCTTTGCATCTATTGACTTCGAGAGAGAATCCACAAAAGATACTAAATTAGTACCCATCGAACGCCCCCTCGCAATACCATGTTCGCAATCACTGATATGGCTGTCAATAAATGGGTATATGTCATCATGTATAGTACGTTTGAATAACTTGGAAAACCCCAGTATTGATGCATTTTTGAAAAATGACAGTGAGAGCAATTGCAAGCTCGTCAGCACAATGTTTCAGTGTAATGCCAGAAATATTATCTGCACCACAAGCTTTGCGCTGATCCTTCCTCTCAGTATTTTTGCGACGGAATCCACATGAACCTGAATTGTTGATAATGATTTGTTGTGTAAAGATGTTGTTCTGATAATTCTGATGCGTCTAGCAAATTTGACATGGACTGACTCAAAAAAGTCACTAAACAGGTCTGCTATGTCTTGAGCATTCGTTACGATTTTGTCTCCATGTACCACGTGATGAGGGATATTTGTACTTTGATTTAACAAAGGACCGAAATCGCTTCGGGTTATCATTTACTGATTCTTCGACCCGTCGTATACAGTCTGTGTATTTATAATCCCTTAAACTCTTTAATGCTTTCCTAATTTCAGAACACGCATATTGATCATCAGGATGATTAGTATACTTACCGTTTGTCCTGGCCTTTTCTTCTCTTTTCTTTTCTTTTTTCTCGAGGCAAATTAGATCGTTGTCATACCAATAAGGATATTTTTTGTTTCTCAATTGAACCTTGGAAACACATTCTTCAATCACACAATACAAGTATGAATAGCAAAAAATCCAAAAACTCATCAACAGAGTCCATGTAATGCATACGTGACCAGTGATACAAAAACGGTGGTTATTTGCACAAAATCTGCCTTTTCTGTTTTCAAACTTCAGAAAATGCTGCAAATCTAGGTACTGGCCGGTTGAAAGGCGGTATTGTGCGAATGATTCCAAATAAGTTGCAATCAATGGAAGTAAATCTAACACCAACTTCTGAATAAACTAGCCTCAATTTCTCAATTGAAGGCATAACTATAAAATCTGGAAACATTGTGCAGTTACGACGTGTGCACACAGACAGTAATATGAAATTTCACAGTCACATGGCTTATATTAGAAACAAAAGCTTCAATGAGCATTACTGCACAAAGGAAATAACCTATGATTCTAAAAAAAATGGAAAACAAAAATATTGCAAATTTTCTGTATTTTTAGAATGTCAACACTTTAAGTCACTGTCTTCCAACCTTGATTCAAGCGAGGGCGAGAGGGATATTTGTGTACTACAACACTTTATATTTTCGTGCTTAACTCCTAATGCGTCACGGCACAGTAACTTTTGTAAATAGACTTAGAAAACTACCATTTGAAGAGCATAGATATGGCAAGCTGTTTTAACATTTGATAAACTATTATACATGTGTGTAATTTTTTTTTTACATAAGTGAAAAAGAATTTCACATGTTTGTAAATCTTTCCCACATATTAGTAAAACTTTCACACATGAAAAACATTTATTTTACAGACGTTAAAGCGTTACACACAGGTGTAATTAATTTCCATTTGTGTGTAAATCCTTTGTACATGTGTGTGAAATATTAAAAAAAATCTGTAAAAAATAAAATTACACATGTGTAAAAGCTAGTATTTCGCATATATGTACATGTATTTCACAAACACTATGTATATCGTTTTTAAGTGTGTGTAAAAACTACATATATTTCACATATGTAAAATTATCATTAATTTTACGCATGTGAAAGATTTACGTATATGTGTCTTTTGTACATACGTAAAACGAATTTCACACATCTGTGTCATTAATTTTCTGCATGTGAAAGATTTACATGCATGTGTCTTTTGCACATATATAAAAAGAATTTCACATATCTGTGTAAATCGTTTTAACAAATATGCAAAAGCAAGCATATTCACAGTCAACAGTAAACACCGTATTTACAGAGAAAACATTGCATATCTCCCACTTTCTGCATAATATTAACGAGTCCTTCATATTTGCACATATGTGATTTTTTTTCCAGAAATGCACATATATGTAAAACATTTATACATATCTGTTATTTTGTTCACATATGTGTAAACGGGTATTTACACACATGTGTACAAAATCACAGATATGTATGAATGTATATGTGTTAAACGGCTTGTCATGTTAAAGCTTTTTATCCATGTTACAAAGGGTATTGCTATACTCGTGTTAGAGATGAAAAAACCGAAAAGGTGAGGTTTGAAAACCTGATTACAAAAATGGAATTTACAGTCACGGCTGTGAGACCCCAAGGGACTCTCTCTCTCTCTCTCTCTCTCTCTCTCTCTCTCTCTCTCTCTCTCTCTCTCTCTCTCTCTCTCTCTCTCTCTCTCTCTCTCTCTCTCTCTCTCTCTCTCTCTCTCTCTCTCTCTCTCTCTCTCTCTCTCTCTCTCTCTCTCTCTCTCTCTCTCTGCATGTTTACATGATTAACTGTCAAATGTCAGCAGGAAAAGGTGGCCTGGGGCTAGTGTTTCGTGCGAATCTACGGTACATGGGCCTGCAAATTTAAGTTTGTTAAGTTTCTCTCTGTATTAAATATGATGATGATGACGACGACGACGACGGCGATGATGATGATGATGATGATGATGATGATGATGATGATGATGATGATGATGATGATGATGATGATGATGATGATGATGATGATGATGATGATGATGATGATGATGATGATCGGCTGTTGCCATTGAATGCTGTAGGACACCCCAGGCCTACACTGTGATAGGTTGTTAAAAATAAAAAAAATTAATGTGTACGAACCGTCATGGTGATTTATTAAAATATTTCATGATATTAAACTAAGAACAGAGTCTGTCAAATTTTACGGCAAATGACTTGTGGTTTTACGGTTAAAACCACAAGACATTTTTGGGTGGCTTCCGTCATAAATCATCGTGAGTTGTGTTTCATTAACGCATAAAAAATGATACTGTTTTATTCACCGAAAGGCTCATAACATCAATAAATAACAAGCTTTGATCAGCTTAGTTTCAAGGGAATGGGTCTCATATGCATGTTATTATATCTGACACTTGCAAAACCGTTTTTGGTATGTCTAATTGACAAGATCCAAGAATGCAGCTGGCTACATTAAAAAAAAAAACTGTTCAGCAGTAACTGCACATTGATAATACCGCCTCCTCCCTAATCGGATAATGATCTTGTGACTGAGTTCCTGCGTGAAGTGAACAGACTCTGGTTCCGAAAACTGAACCAGCATATGGTATATGCACTTTGGACAGTTTGTCCTGACAATTGAGAGGAATATTAATGACTGACCAGTAACGACACGCAAAGCGTATTCACAGTCAACAGTAAACACAGTAGTGAAGGACGTTTTTTGTGTGCTAATAATTTTGCAAATAATGTTTCAATTACTTTTGTATTTTTCTTTATGGATTTTCTGTTGTTGACTATATCACACTTTTATTACTTCAAGGTTTTATGCGCTGTGGGATTCTCAAGATATTCACTACTAACTTACGGTGACGCATATCAGTATCCATGGTGGGCTAATATGATTGGTTGGTCTATGGCGGTAATTTCACTGGGTATGGTGCCAGGGGTCTTGATATATAATATACTCAAGACACCAGGGAGTTTTGGGCAGGTCAGTTTACAGTCCACACACACACACACACACACACGACAGTGTATTACTATTTGAGTAACAGCACTGCTGTGATTTCATTTATATGAATAATAAAGGAGCATAATGTATTTTAGGTATGTGTAATTTTGACTCGAATGAAAAAGACATTGGCACATTGCGCATCTGCCATTTTGGAGTCAGGGTGTTCATTCATTCATTTTTTCTCTGTTACAACCCAGTATACTAAAATATGCAGAGATATGTATATCATGTTGGTAAAATGATGCGAAAGTGATTGGCAGATCTGGAAACAGAAAATGCTGAAGAGATTATTTAGCACCACCAAAAAACTTTTTACACAACTTACTGGAACTGAAATTGCTCTTTTCCCCCGCAAAAGTCGTTCATGAACAATTATTCTGGATTTAAAATGAACCACGAATCATTAGAGTTTTCATTTTTGTTGGGGAGGGTAATATTGGGCCAATATTTTGTTAACATTAGATTAATCTGAACGCAAGCAAGAGCTGAAGAGTTAATAATTCCACACAAGTAAACAAAAAAAAAAATAAAAAAATAAAAAATAAAGAGACGAAAAAACAACAACAAAAAACCAACACACAAATAAACACAAACAAACAAACAAAAACAAAAACAAAAACAAAAAAATGTTTTACAGTAACTATTGTTTTGGTATCGATACTTAATTATCCTCAATCTAGCGTACCTGCTATATATTTATGACACTTACTTCATGGACTCCCATGGTAGTCTGTGGGTGTGGCCGTCCCCGTGCCCTCATCAATTGGTTTATTTTCCAAGCAACTAAACTGAAATTTTATTTGTGTATATAGGAAAAATAAATGCACACTGAGTGCTGTTTGATCAAAAATAGTGAATAGATATATTAAGTTTCTGTGTCCATTTGCCATTTACATATGGGGAAAAAACAATTCGTCGTTAAGTAATGGATCCAACTTTTTGACATGTGACTTTTAAAAGCGGATTTAAAAGTCCTATGACAAAGCAAACACTATTAAAACCTGATATCCACATGTCAGATACAACCTACAAAATATACATTCTATGTCTGACGTTGTGGATTAAATATAATTATTGCCATCCGAAATTTTGAACTTTTAGAGGCTACGAGTGTTAACCACACCACAGATACAGCTGGGTGGCAGGCAGATGGAGCAGGACGGCACAGTCACAGACGCAGCAATGGAATTGAAAGAGTGAAAGCCCGACGGCCTGCCGGTGGCAAGGATACAGGGTCAGCACGAGAAGTAATCATCGCAAACAAACAAATTCCCGTTTGAGGATGTGTTTTCCCTCCACGAGTTTATCAAATGATACCAATAAATATTTACAGATTTGTAAAGCACGTGGTTTCTTTGTTGTTACTTTATGATTAACAAGACGAAATGCAATGCAGCTGACAATCAGGCCTAGGTTTGAGTAAGCCTCCGAAATCGAGTTCAACTTCAATGGTACCAAACAGTCTCTACCTAGGAAGGCACTGACACTGCCGTCTGAAGGTACGGAAAAGGTTAGTTGCGCGTAGTTTCGTACAGCGTGCGTCTGTCGCTGACATGACTGACGACTTGACAGACTCGCTTTCACAATAACCTCGTCTCATTCCCGTGCTTTGACATTGTCTCAAATATGATTGCTGAAAGCATCGTAAATCTGCAACTGATAGATGTTAAAAATGCGTACCGCAAAGTTAACTTCAATGTAACCACCTTTTTCAAAAAATTCTTTGCTTGCAGAATTTTAATCACATTGGTATATGTACATTGGGGGTGACTTTGACGTGAATGTAGTTTTACTTATGACCTGTCGGAAAATACTATTTCAAACAGTAAAAAGTTTGTCCTATGAAAACCTCGAATAGCTTCTTTCAATTCCAGCAACAGAACAACCATAATAAAAAATCAGTTTGTGTACCTTCAAAATTAATAAAATTTAAGATGTTTTAAAATTGTGTTTCTTGATAATCTAATGAATTGAAACTAGAACAATGACCAGTTCATCTCGGGCCCCGCAAGCATCGTATTTTAATAGTCCTGTATTTTTTTCTACTTCTGTGATACTGCACAGGAACCAAACCATTTTTGCTGTGCCGTGTCACCTTGACCTTTGCCCTCAAGGTCACTCGTAAGCAATTCTCTGCTGTGTTAGGATTCACATCTATTTATTAGACATATATATATATACATATACATAAGATCAGCAGATACAAATGTCAGATATATGGTATTACATAATACAAAAGAAAGAAGTGTACAAAATTGATTTTACCGAAATTACAGGATATATATATATATGCAAATACATAGTCAGGATGACCCAGCTGAGGATGTAAACATCCGCTATCGCTGTGGCCACCTGTGTTAGTTTGACTGGTAAGTTACACCTGATTTCAATTGAAAATAATGACAAGTTTTAACAAGATTGTGATTAGTTGAAAAAAAAATATATAATAATAATAATAATAATAATAATAATAATAATAATAATAATAATAATAATAATAATAATAATAATAATAATAATAATAATAATAATAATAATAATAATAATGGGAATGAGTAACAGTTGTCGTTGATAGTTGCAAACAAAACAGTTGACGATGTCGCAGGTTTCAGAATATTGATTTATTGAGAACACCTTGATATATTTTGAGAATCCAGAATAAGAATGTATATTAATTTTGTGTGTAATGAGTGAAGGTGTATTAGTTAGTAATTTAGGAATTTCATATCTAATGCACTTTTCAGCTGTAATATGTTGAGGAGTAGCGTACTGAGGAAAATCTCTATGTCTTGTAGAATACTGGTGAGTGGTGGGTAAGGTAGCGAACATATCACGAAAATAGCCAGGAAGTTCATTTTTACAGTATCGATAATAAAAGTTGAGGGCTTTTTGTTTGAAAAGGTCAGAAACCCTTAAAACACTTAATTTTTTTAATAACGGTTCTACGTGTGCGTAGAAGTGTGTGTGACATAGTAATCGAATAGCAGTTTTTTTGCAGTTTAAGAACACGGTCACAAGTAAAATCCCAGGCAAGTATAGAATAACTAATATGGGGTAATAACAGAGAATTGTACATGAGCAGAAGAGTACTTGTAGGTAACAACTTATGTAGTCGTTTAAGTATAGCAATGGCTCTAGAAGTTTTATTCAGAATTTTATTAATGTGGGCATTCCAGTTTAAGTTTTCATTTATAATTAGTCCTAAGAAGTCAAATTCATTCGTCCTTTCTAAATATGTATCAACAATTTTAAGATTTATGTTTAATTCTAACTTTCGTTGAGGAAAGGAAAATAGCAGATATTTAGTTTTTGATATGTTGAGAGACAGTCTGTTTGCTGCAAGCCACTTATGTACTTTATCAAGTTCAGAATTTATGTTGTTCGAAACGTCTTCATTATTAGGTTTTGGTTCATAGTTAAAGGTACAAAGTGAATTTATAAGTGTGGTATCATCGGCATATAATATGGATTCAAATTTAGGGGCAGCCAGATATAAGTCATTTATATATACAATAAAAAGAAGTGGTCCTAGAATCGAACCTTGAGGCACGCCAGTAGTAATAGGTAGATGTTTAGAGCAAACATCATTTAGTTGAACGTATTGAGATCTGTTTGTAAAATAACTTTCAAACCATTTAAGAGGAGTGCCAGAGATACCATAATAATTAAGCTTTTGGAGAAGGATATCATGATCTAAGGTATCAAAGGCTTTAGATAAGTCTAAAAATATAGTAATGGGTATTTCACCGGAGTCAAGAATTTTAAATAATCTATCAATGAATTCTAGGGAGGCAGTTTCGGTTCTGTGAAGCTTTTTAAAACCATGTTGGCTGTTATAGAAAATGTTATGCTGTGTAAAATAATCGTAAACTTGATGATATACCACTTTTTCAAAAACTTTGGACAGGGCCGGGAGAAGAGAAATTGCCCTATAGTTATTCAGGACTTTATCATCATCTTTTTATGTATTGGTAACACTTTAGCGACTTTTAGTTTGCTAGGAAAAATGCCTGTATTCAGAGACTGATTTATTATTAGAGATAGGGCATCGGCTAATGAACTGATTCTCTTGATAAGCTTCATTGACAGTTGATCATGTCCTGTGCTAGTTTTAGGCTTGAGTTTATCCAGGATCGATAAAACATGTGAAGGAGAGATATTGGTGAAGGTGAAAAAAGCTTCCCACTGGTGGGTTAGATATGTTGTAAAATGGGGTAAATTTTGTTGGCTTATTTTAGCGGCCAATTTTGGGCCAATGTTTGTGAAAAACGAATTAAAGCGTTCAGCTATTTCGTTTTTGTTAGATTCTTTTTTATTTTCTATCATGAAAAAAGAAGGGAAATCTGTTTTACGTTCATTCATATTTAGAATTGTGCGAATGACGTCCCAGGTTTTTTGTGAATCATTTTTTACATTTTCGAGTGTCGAATGGTAGTGCTGTTGTTTCTGTCGTTTAATAGATTTGTCAAGAATTTTGTTATAAGCTTTCAGATTTTGCTTAAGAGTGAGAAATGACTGGGAGCTAGGATTGGTACATTTTAATTGTTTATATAGATTGTCACGGAATTCAATTGACCTTAGGATACCATTGGTTATCCAAGGGGACTGTTTGTGTTTATATTTGTTGTAGCGTAGACTTTTGACAGGAAGATTTTTAGCCTTGCAACGTTGTATAACACTTTCAAGCTGATCATAGTTGTGATTCGGGTCATGTTGTAAGTCATGGTCAAGAACCTGCATTATATTCATGTTGTTCATTTCCTGTACAAAATTTTGAATAGCATCAGGATGCTTATTTTCAACTTGAATATACTTCGGAGGAGTTTTCGGATCTAACTTTTGGTCTAAACATGTAAAATATGGAAGATGATCTGACAAGTTCATAAAAATAATACCAGACAAAATAGCCTTATTGCTGTTAGATAAATTACAAATTATGTTATCAATTAACGTTGCGTTACGTTCCGAAAATCTGGTTGGCAATGTAATTTTAGGTAGGAAGTCGTTTTTTATTCATTCATTAAAGAAGTCAGAATACTTTTCTCTGGTGTTGGTTTTCAAAAGATCAATATTAAAGTCACCTAAGACCATTTTGTCTGATCTCTCTTGCGATAAGGTTGACAATATTGGTGACATATCATTAATAAAAGATTCGATATCATCATTTCTATCACGGGGAGGCCTGTAAATGTTACTGAGTGTTATTTTTTGCCTCAAACCATTACCAAAAATATCGATGAACTGACCTTCCCATAAGCTGCATGGGGTATAGAGATCTCGAATGACATACTGAAAATTTTCATGCAAATAAATAATTAGTCCGCTGTGCGAACTACAGGTGGCGCCAAGAGGAATAGCGACATAGTTGTCCGTTGTCCAACTCAAAGAGGCTTGTGTCAGGGCAATGGCCTTCAATCTATGTTTCCTGTAAACAGATGGCGCTGAATTCTATATGGTCCTTTGAAAGTTCATCAAGTAAAGCTTTAAGTTTGTCAAATTTAGCATTTAAGCACTGGACATTCAAACCTAAGACAGAAAAATTTTGAGAAAAAGGTTTTATGTATTCAGTGATATTATCACTATCTATATAAGGTGAATCGGAAGCGATTGAAATAGCATTATCAAGATCATCTGGGTTATCAATTAAGTAGTTCAGATTGTTCCTTGTGACGCCACCAAAATTACGTAGTATATTATTGACTAAGATGTTTGATTCCATATCAAAATAATATTGGATTTACGATAATATGAAAAGACCATGACCGATTGTTGGATTTGTGAGTCACATATCTAGACATAATGGCACGTTGATAATTAAAATATAGTACATGTAATTGCATTCTTCACAAACTTTATAATAATTAATACATATTTGACATGAGTCAATACTCCAGGCAGGATAAACCTTGCAAAATAAGGATACCAGTTTGACAAAAATTAGAATCACTATCAAAATACATCGTTCGTCTGTTTGCCAAATTGAACACATTTTGGAGACATTTACAATGCGACAGATGGTCTGAAAAGGCTTAAATGGGAATAAAGTAAGAAACAATAAAATGGTGATGGTAAAAAATTGTCCACAGAAAAAAGAAGCTGTCATACACGTGCTGCATATACACAAGAGAAAAAGGAAGATGATAAACTCGCAGGTAAGCGATTTGCTATAGAGTAACATATTTGTTACTTTCCCAAAGTGTAAGGAATTTACAAATGGGAGGTGGGTAAACAATCTATCAAAGTAACGGTAACACTGAACAAACTTGGCATTATCAATTTAAATAATGTATGAAACTGCATCCGTATCTATAGAAAAAAGGGAATAGAAGTGCGACTGTATTTTTCCATGATACACATACATACATAAATATCATGTACGTAAAAAGTGAAGGTGTATATACTTGTTCTACTAAATTGCGTTGTGTATACAGGAGGTAACATATTATATAACTGTGATCGAAAAAAAAAAGACATGACATAAGTTACAATAATACCACAATACAATGAACTCTCGAAATTCGAGAATCCATGAATATATATAGATTAAATAAAAATGTTGGTAATCAACACTTGCAGGTACTAGGTAAAGGGAATAAGCAATATTTAGCATATTATGTAAAATGTCATGTTACCTTGATCCACGTTATTTTCTAAGTTTGGTAAAGTTCTGAGAAATCCTTCTACATACTGCATGGAACACATTTTACCAAATGGCGCAATGACCTTGACCTGTGACCTCAAAGTCATCCTTGAACGGTCACACTTGAAGTCTTACCTGGCTACATAAAGTGGTCAAGTAAGATGAATTTCTCTGGCATACTTTAGCCTATATTGCACAAAAAACAGTTTGCAGTGCCCTCATGACCTTGACCTTAGAACTAAAGGTTAGCATTTCTTACTTAAGTCTTTTTCTTCCAACCTTGTTTTAATCAAGTGAGATTAAATTCTCTCAAATCCTTTGTATATTGCAGGGAGCACATATTTCAAACAGGGCCGTGACCTTGACGTTTGACATCAAGATTACTTGTGACAAGTCAAATGTGAGCTCTCATCTAGATACATTTCCTCCAAAGCATCCCCCTGACTCGCTATTTCGTTCACTGATGTGGGCGCTCGCCGAGAACACATCAGAAACATAAAGCGATCTAGGGGAATCCTATGGAGGCAACTAGACACATAAAATGTTTTAATATTATGAACTTCTATTGAATACTTCTAGAGATATTGCACAGAAACATATTTACATCACTATGCCTCTGTCATCTTATTCTTTGACCTCAAGGTCAAGGAAATGACCATGTAGCAAAGACATATATGAATACATAGTGTGATTAAGTTTGATCAAGTTGCATTGGATTGTTTAAGAGATATTGCATAAAATTCCGTTTTAGTTGGAAGCTCCTGTGACCTTGATCTTGAGGTAAAGGTCACCCATAAACAATCGTAGTCAAGTGTTGACCTAAATGCATGCTTCGACCACTTTTGAAGGCAATTGAGTAATAACGTGGAAAGTAATTGTTTGGAAACGAAAAACGGACAGACGGACAGACAGACCGATAGACGGACCGGTTGATTACTATGGGGCTCCCGCATCTACAATGCGGGTCCCTATTTATCTCTTTCATCTTTAATAAGTTAGAAGTGGTAAATATGTTAAATCTCATAAGCGTACCAAATTCGCACAATTCAAATTTTACAACTTTCATATTCATTTTATTGGATGCACCTGTACCATAAACCAATGGATTGATGTTGCTATTGACTCCTTTATTTACAATGCATTGGAAGATATTCAACATTGAAGTTTGAAAGGGTTAATTAGCGCGAAAAACAATTGTTACCTTTATTTCACGGACGCATCTGTAGCACAAACCTAAAAAAAAATTAAAAAGTTGGATTAACACCTCTGTCTGTCATGATTTTGAAATAAATGTATATATATATATATATATATATATATATATATATATATATATATATATATATATATATATATATATATATATATATAAAAGAATTTGAAATACCCCCAGTATTCAATGAAGCCAATGTATGATTAATAGTAGTATTTTCACTTCTGGCACGAAAACAAATTTGCGCTAATATATATGCAAATTAGTTAATGTGCCAGAAGGGAAGATACTACTATTAGCCATACATTGACTTCATTGAATACTGGGGGTATTTCAAATTTTAAATCTTCAATATCTTCAAACATGGAACGTAGAGAAGAGCAATTATAGCTGCTTATGGTACATTATGCAGTACGGTGCATCTCATGAGGGATATACCCTTGTAGCACTTAAAACCATGCTGACGAGAGGTATTTCACATTTTAAAACTTGTATATCATAAAAAGTTAAACGACTTTATTTTATTTTTATATTTTATTTATTATACTCGGTATACTAATAAAAGTCCATGACAGGAAATGCAATGAAGCTGAAATTGTGTTTGGGTACGCCTCCGAGTTCGAGTTCAACTTCAATAGTCCTAATTTCGCTTGACTTGTATTTTTTACCACTTATACAAAAACTCGCCAGTACTTTCGGACCTGTATCCACTATGGGGGCAACCATCTCCATTGAGCTTCGTCTTTGACGCAGTGGGTCGCTTGGCACTACGCCTATTGCTGACCCTTATTTCATTGCTTCAGGGCGACTTCACTGTCTGATACAAAATCCTAATTCCGGGGCCTACAACTGGTCACTGTTTGTCGTTGTATTTACATTTTTGGGTAATGCTCACTCTGGAAAAGTCCCATTCTATATTGTACATTACATTCATTCGACAAATTAACCTTCCCTTAACACTAATCACATATATTTTGGACGCTACCTCTTCAAAATAGCCACTCGAGTTGGCTGCCATTGTGAAAATAGTGAGTTTCACACCCAATGCCAATGGTTTGTAAATGAGCATTGGGACGATCTTGCCGAGTGGGGGTGGGAAGAAGTTTATAACATATGAAACCAAAACTGCCGTGTCACATTTGGATTTGGAACTAACTATGATAACTGCTTCAGACACAACTGAGTGGGCAGATTAAAGTTAAGATAGTAAGTCATGTTTTGAAAGTACTTTAACGACCATTTACCCTTATAACTCGCAGAACAGACACCTGGAACCGTGTTGAAAACACGTGGCCACGATTTACTGTGATTTTCCTTTCCCACAATGCATTGCACCATGTTTAAAATGGCGCTCAACCTGTGTGCATGCATGCCTTCATGTTGCATTTGGATTTGTAACTAACGATGATAACTGCTTCAGACACAATCGAGTGGGCAGATTAAAGTTAAGATTGTAAGTAATCTTTTAAAAATACGTTGACGACTGTTTGCTCTCGTAACTCGGAGAACGGACACCTGAAACCTAGGCAATACTGGATACCGATACTGCACCTATGGTGGCTATGTGCAGCAGCTATTTTTTTTTCCGTGGCCCAAGTTGACCGTCCAGACAAGTTGAAATAAAATGCTGTATTTGAGTTGACTTTACTGCAAAATATCGGCACACTTGTGCCAGTTTTTCAATTAAGTTTGTCTTACAACTTGGTTATGGTTGATTTGAACAACCGTTTTTTTTTTTTTTTTTTACGGGTGGTTGTTTGTGGGGTTATTTTGCTGGTCGGTCGCATGTTGCAGTTGGTCTAAGGCTGTCCAACTGGAGCATTGTAGCAAAATTTTGCATCACAGTTCTTGAAACATGCTACAGAATTTATCCAAAATAAGTGTTTCTCATGTGAAGAAGTTTATTGAGAAAATTATCCAGGGAATGTAAATTTGCTACTGCAATTGGACAGCACGGTTGTCTTGCACGTCAGGTCATTTAACATTGCCAACGCGCCCGTGCCAAGGAAATCTGGTCGTTTTGAGCAGGTGGGGTTGGTAATTGCAGGTACTGCTGTACCATGATTTTACCTATCCCCATGCAGAACTTGCCAGGGTATATCAAAGAGAGTGAATGTAAGAACATTTTCAAAAATAAGGTGAGATCATTCTTGATGCATGAGATGGGAGTACTGGGGAGGGACCGCTTTATACATTTATAGTTTCAGTATCTTAGTGTTATCAGGGACCTGCAATTTATATATATAGCAGGTCCCTGGAGTTACAAAAATTACGCCTTTGGTGCTTATATTTATTTATATATCAATTTATTGAAAATTTAGGTCAATCTTTTAATTTATAAATAATTACAGCATTTCAGCTAGAAACCTGTGCTAAGCAACTTAATATTTTTCCGAGTTCATACTTGCATTTCTCTTATTTTCATGTTGTGGTCCACCATTGAAATAAGCCAAGGCAAGATTCCCCAGGCATTTGGTACTCTCATTTCATGCATCATAGTTTGGTGTGCTTTCAGCAATTGTATTGTACCATCCTGGCATATGTGTGCATAAAATATTATGAATCAACATTCAGTGATAAAAGTTAAGTACATTCAGGCCTTGTGATTATCTTAATGTATTCTTTCTTCTTGCTTTTGTAGAGAAAATACACAACTTACTAACTGTGGGATAATTTATCTGTTAATTTTCCCCGAATTAATAAACATAATGTGAGTGCAAAAATTATCTAAAGTCTTACATGTACAAAATTTGTCTTATCTTAATTGATAACATGGCGATGTTTTTTTTATTGTTTTTTTTTTTTTTTTTTACTAATTTTTGCTAATTTTTATCAGATTTATGTGCAGTCTGAAAGAAAATAGCCAAATCAGTACAGTACGATAATGACTAAAATGTCGTGATTTCGTCAACCATGTGAAGGCAAGTTACTCAAAACTCCCCAGAATGCATCATTTTGTGTGTTCAAATTCAGAATTTTTCGGGGGAGGAGGCAATGCCCCCAGACCCCCTCCCCCCTGCAAACCTGCTTGAAAGCCTGCCGTCGGTTACTGAACACATTGATGAACACAGAACAACAGTTTGCATGTAAAGCAAATATTTTAGTTATCCCGACGTATAATATTTACAAAACACGACTCATAATCAATTTTATGCAAAGTATATGCCAATAAAAATAAGGTTTAAAAAAAGGTTTTCACTTACTATTTAGTTCTTAAAGATAGGTATAAATTCTGTTTTAATATAGCGGTCTTGTAATAAAGGTATGTTAATATTTTGTACCTGTACTTGCAGAAAGAGGATTTCTAAATAACAGCCTTATTCCCGGAGACGTTCACACTTGTGGCTCTATGAGCCTTTATATAGATACATTTTTGACACACCAGGTTTGTCGTCGTGAGACAACAAAACCAGGTGTGAAACTGAATAAAACGTTTTAGTGACTATTATCCAGGAAAGACTGCGACAGCTTCGTGTTCCGCTACAGGCGCTCGCCACGTAACCTGCCGCGCCTGTGCTCTCAGGATAGATGGCGTGGCAATCGCCCGCGTATGCCTTTGTTGATCTGCTGTCCCTGCAGCAAAGAAGCTCATGGATTGGAGGGACAACCTGTGGATTGTGCTGGGACTATCCGTTTGCCGCTCTGTGCTGTTTGTAAAATATTTGTGGTGTACGTTTCATGTTGATATTCCCCATGCCCAGAAAAACATTTCTCGTGCCCATCTGCTCCCACAACAATGTTTATAAACATTACTCATTAGTCATTACCAAGGTGTATTGACGAGTGATCGTCCAGTACACAAGACTGGCTGTGCCGGACAGAATGTCTGTACGGTGAAGCGTAGAGATGTGGAATAAAAAAAATCGCAAAATTAACTCGCAAAAAGTTAATTTTGCGCTTAACGGACCTCTGCTTGGTAATATAATCTGCAGCAGAGTGTAAACTTAACTGGTTGGACCCATGTGCCACACACTACAACTTACAAGGAGTAGTACCACTCACTCACATACGTACTTTTTTTTTTTTTTATCTTACCAGTCAGTAGAATTATACTAGTCAGTAGGTAGCACTATTTAATGTCGTCTGCAGGCCCCGAGGCCACTTTTGCAATTTCATGCACATTATTGAACATTTATGTCTATTATGAATCATGATGTTTGGGATTTGAATGCAAACTCGCACAACCAATGATCGTAGTTATTGTCTGACTTATTGGTCAGAACTGACCCCTTTTATGCTTATAAAACACTTACTTACTCACTTACTATTAAGGAGGTCCGTTTGCAGCAAAGGTTAACATTAATTACACCCATCTTAGACAAGCCTCACCCGAGTTCCGAGGTAAACAAAAACAAACAAACAAAAAAAAATCCAGAGACTTGCTTAAACAACCCATCCTCAGCTGATCTTGATATTCAACCCCAAATAAGTTCCAGTCTGGTCTAGGGTTGAGTCACAAATGTGACTTTTCATAGCAAATTACACTGACTTACACAGTTGTCAACAGGAATGCATGCTTTCACCGACCCGAAAATAAAAATTCGTTGAAAATAAGGTATGCAGAGTAGTACCACGTGGAACGCACCTTTGTTTAACCGGCCCGCTGCCCCCTCCAAACTATATTTCAACGAATTTTCAAGACAATCTGACTGATCTTGCTGGAGAAGTAAACAAAAACAAAAACAAAACAAAACAAAACAAAAACAAAAAAAAAACAAAAACAAAACAAAAAAAACTAGAAAAGAAGATTTGCCTCGCAGCAAATCTGTCTGGGTGCCTTCAAAATGAGAACAGTTTGAAATGCTATACTTTGCCATTGTTCAACATAATCTAAATGTCTTGTATTGGCCTAATTTTCATAAATTAAAATGCTCAGCTTTGGTTCTTGGTTCAAGGGATGTGGCCATGTCCCAAACTTATAAAGTGAAGTTTGAATGAAACTAGTATCTATAATAGTTTTGAAGCTATTCAACATTTTAATTTTGTGTATTTGTCTAATTCACATGAATCATAAGCCTAGAAGAACTTTGGTTTATTGTTCATTGGATGGGGTTATGCCACAAACCCATAAATTGAAGTAGAAATGGCACCTCTATAATAGATTTGAAGCTATTAAAGATTTACATTTTGCATATTCACCTAATTTGCATAAATTAAAATCCTACAACTTTGGTTTATGGTTCATTGGATGCGGCTTTGCCACAAACCTACAAATTGAAGTTGGAATGGCATCTCTATGTACAATAGTTTTGGAGATACTCAACTTCTAAAGTTTTCAATGCCCCATATTAGGATAATTTAAAATTCTACAACTATACTGTCCATTATAGTGGCAAGTGTCACAAAGGTATATATGCACATTGAAATTTTGAGTCCATCTGCAATAGTTTGGAAGATATGGCGCTTTTAAATTTTTTGTTGCCTCTAAAATTTGCATAATTTTAAACATCATGACTATTCCAAATGAGATGCACAATTTTGATGGTGATGTCAGTCACCATGGCAGGTTTGGTGGGTTTTTTTCAATAGTGTCTGAAAAAAAACTCTGGACCAACTTGGTCAGAAAGAAAAAAAGAAAGAAAGAAAGAAAGAAAGAAAGAAAGAAAGAAAGAAAGAAAGACATTGGCCTTTTATTTCTTTGTTAATTTATCTGAGATGCAAGACCACCTGTCCTATGTGACCACTTTTGTCTGGCATTAGGGGTGGTCTCAAATTGCAGGTACCACTGTACAGTGAAACCTGTCTACAGTGGGCACCTTTGCGACCAGAGAAAAGTGCCCACTCCTGAGAGGGTCAGCCCTTCTGGGCAGTATTGATGAGTATGTGTGCATGTACAGGGTACACATATTATAATTCAGAGGGATGTGTATACATGCAATACAAAACTGTCTTTGTTCCTTTATTACATAAACAAATTTTAACAGATATGCTGTCACAAAACTACATGTACATGTACCTGTGAACTGAGACATGCACTATGCTGACTCAGTATTGGCTATAAAGAACAGGCTCCATCTCACTGGTTACAAGAAAACAAAGACATGAAAGTGTCCATTGAGATGACACAAATCCACACACTTTTTCAAAAGTCACCAAAATGTATAAACAGTCACTGATGACTGCAAGTCAGACTTTGATCGGTCCAGCAAACTCAGCTCAGTGTGTAGTCTATTTTTAACAGAGGGTACACTCTGGTTTGTTCTGCCTAGAAGTCCAGTCTCTGTCATTCTTTGGGACTGATAAGCCCAGCAGACTCCTAGCCTCAGGCAAACTCTGACTGGTCAGTCTCAGCCATGGAGCACTTACAGCTCTGTCCAGCATTAATGTGAACATGGATCAGATGTGTTTCTTGCATGAACACAAAGAGATTCTCTGTATTCTATTGAGAACCTCATTGCACAGTTTTTGGGAGTTCCCCCCCCCCCCACCGCTACCTCCCATTTGCCATACAACCCAAACCTTTCAAACCATAAACCCAGCAGACATGGCTAGAAGGCTGCCTATGACACAGGTTTAAGTATCACCCAATGTGTCTGTATTTTTATATGCATATTCTTGTTATTGTTACATGTTTTGTGTCTTTCTTTATGTTGGGGCTACGGAGTATAAACATTCACAACTGCGATTGATCTATTACAAAGATGACAGGCTATTACATATCTGTATCATATTGTGTTCTACTCAAATTTATTTGCACACTAGTGCAACTTGTGCAAGAACCAATTTATTTACTACTACGTATATTGTTCTATGCTTCAGTATATTCGTGTGCATTACAATTATTAGTTACTTTCTACCCCACAATGCAATATATATATTTATTTATGATAGGTTAAACCCCCAGGGGCTATCGGTAGCAAGTAGCGGCCTACAACAGTGACAAGCTTGCCTAATTGTACTTGATATCTGGTTAAGAAATATTACATTTTCATTGCATTCTCTTGACTTAAATACAAATGACTTTCATTCTTTTCTGACTTGCCCTATAAATTTTGCTGTTAATATCCAAAGATTATTAGAAAGTTTGGCTACAATAGTTTTACAGTTTTTAGACTTGTCTGTTTTGCTACTTAACCTTTTCTTTTGGCATCATTCTGTTTTAATATTCACTTTCAGACATTTTAGGCTTACATCTTTTCTGTAAGGTCAACCCCCCCTGGGGGGGAGGGGGGGGGAGGAGGGCTATTGGTAGCAAGCAGTGGCCTATGACAGTTACATGTTGGCTTAATTGTACTTAAAATCGTGTTAAGAAAAATTGTTTTGATAACATGTTTTTGCCATAAGTGCTAATGACTTTCATTCTTTTCTGACATGCATAAATGCACATCTTCTCAATATTAAAAAATTACTCATAATTGACAGTATTTTCTCAAATGTCACAAACCTGTCACATTACGTTGAGACTTTGACTCGGAGTTGGCAGTGAAATAGAGCTTAATTGTTTGTATACTTTCAAAGTGAGGACTAGGTGTCATCATGGAGTTTGTTTTACGTTTCTGGTACAGTATGTCCATTGTTGCAGTCCTTGTTAGGATTTCCCTTAATCTGTACAGGTGGTCTAGCTGCAACTGTTTATTTTACAATCACTGGGACTGAATATAATGCCCCAGTTTGTTTCCACTTCATGTAGGACTGGAACAGAGGGCTGGAAGGAAGACTAGAAAAGATGAGTCAGGGAAAAGAGTACATTAAAAGCGTGCAAGGTACTAGAAAAGTCAAAGAAAAGTGCGTGTTGGGATGGAGGGAAGAGATCCAGGTTTCTTTTTCAAAGTGGGGTAGGAGTGATCAATCTAGATAAGAGAAAACAGAAGTGGACAACAGGTACCGGTAGTAATGGTAAATGTAAGGTATGTAGACAACAGGCAGATGAGAGAGTGGATCATTGGCTGTTGTGGTGTGATGCATATAGAGAAATAAGAGAAGAATTTTTCAGAAAGTGGCACAGGGAAGACTATAATAACAAGGGTCTAGAAGAGGTTCAGTGTTTAGAGGAAGAGGAGTGTGTAGCATGGGTTTTAGGTTTGAAGGGTGGCTTTCTGGGAGGCAGGAAAGGCATGAACAGTGTACAGGACTACCTGGTAGGGTGCTGGGAGAAGAGAGATGAATTGACAGGGCTTGATAGCAACAGGGTAAATTAGAATTTCAGAGTGCAGGGAGGAGAAGGAATGGTGGTAGCCCTTATAAGGGCTCCCATGGGATCCCCCATGGGAAATGCCTGAGCCTTAGAGGCGGGGATAGGGTGTATGAGGGAAGGGGTTTTTTTGGGGGGGGGGAGGGAGGACTACAAGCGAAGAGTGTTGGGGGGATATATCCAGGGTTAGGGGCCCACCACAGCTGTGAGTGAGTGTGTGGTTGACCCTTTGCCTTGGCTCTGGTCCTGGAAAACATGGCAGCACTAGCTGATTAGGATAACCATGGTTTCCTCCACCTCAGCTATTTTTCTTTTCTTTTCCCTAGGCTACCTGTGTCACACAGGACCACAGCACATAAGCAAAGAGCCACAGCAATATTATTAGTTACACACTGGCGGGTGGTTTAACTAGAATAAGCTGTCCAGCTAGAAAGGGTACATATTGGTTCAGGGGCAAGTCAAATTGTTCTTATCTGAACCTGTACTATACAAATTTAGTAATTATGTCTGGTTTGACAGGTATTCTTTATTCATATTGAAGCTCTGCATTTATAAGCAAAACTCCCCTTACTTAGCTAATTCATCATCTGCCACGTTCATATTTATTCATTATCATGTGGGTTGTCTTGGCTGAATATTTAGCTTAGAGAAGGAACTGCAATGCAGAGAGACATGTTCGGGTACAGGCTTCGAAACATGTTCACAGTAGCTACCCGCAGGCTTCGAAGCATGTTCTGGGTAGTTACCTGTTGAAAAAAAAACTTAATTAATTTGGGCTAATACAGCCTTAGGCTATGTCAAAATTCTACAGAAGAATGTGTGCATCATGGACAATAGTACTTCCATCTGCTAACTGGCTTTGTTACTGACCAACCTAACAAGGTGCTGGAGTCTTCTAACTTTCCTGGAGATTAAAGGTTACCTGCATACTAGACTACTTTTGTCTCAGTTTCTACAGGTGGTCTGGCTGCAACTATTTATTTTACAATCACTGGGGCTGAATATAATGCCCCAGTTTGTTTCTACTTCATTTATGCACTAGCGGACAGTTTAACCAGGGACGTACTATAGATCTGTCCCTGGTTTAACTATATAGACCTTCTGGAATAGTAAATGTTAATCGTAAAGATGAATAGCAAAGTTTGCGAAAATGATGGAGATATGTAATTTTTGATAAATATATGGGATATCAGACTGGGAACACTTGTTGGCAAATGAAGTTGATCACAGAAGAAAGTTTCTTGAAACCAATAATTTGGTAGGAGTGAGGCACTGTCTTATGCCTTTCTTGTTTTTTTTTTTTTTTTAAACAGTATAGTAAGAAAATTACAATAATATTTACAAATATCTAATTTTAGAGGTAAGAATGTCTTTTGACAGCCTAAAATCCAAAAGTAAAAAAGTGATGCTTTCTTAAATTTCCAGCCTGTCACTCAGTTATTGTACATCAATAAAAAGAGTATCGAGCTTTTTATAATCCCTCCACACTGATAACATATCATTCCACAATTTTTAGCTCTGCCGACTGACATCCGTTTGTCTGATAGACTTCTTACATTTGAAGCTTATTTGCAAAAATTGCTTGCATGGAATGTTGTGATTTTGTTCCCCAGGTGGGCATCTTCAAAGTTTTTAAAGATGATCATGGATTTAAAAAAAAAAAAGTTTTATATGAGTTTTTAAGCTTTTTCTTGAAAAATATAAAAATTTCTCATTCTCAGGAACCACTTGGCCAATTGCTTTGATATTGCTCTCTGGGTCACATAGTTCACCACTTGGTGCTGCAATGTTTATTGTTATGTGAATTCTTGTGTGTTAGGGTTATTTTCAAATTCTCCAGAATGGTAAAACAGATTTTTTTGAAATTTTATCGGAATATAATCTGACCAAGAATGATGAAAGTTTGTGAAAATGATGGGGATATGTAATTTTTGATACATATATGGGTTACCAGACTGGGCACATTTGTTGGCAAGTGCTACCACTGTATAAGTATACAGCAGCAATACAGTACATGTGCTGCAATATTGTACAAAATGTACAGGATACATGTACTTCGCTTTTACACAGATGTTTCCCAAATGAACCTTCACCCAATTCATGAAGATGATGATGCAATAACTATGCATCCTCTGACAAGGGATGCGTAGATAGTGTTTAGTAGAAATCAAGCATTTTTATGCCCCAAACACTTTGATGGTGGGTGTGGAGGGCATATTGATTTTCCCATGTCTGTCTGTCTGTCCATCAGTCCCACGTCCAATGTGAAACTTGAGTCATGCATACTTCCAAAACTATTTGAAACTTTACAGGATTATTAATCAGTGTATGAAGACATGTACCTGGGGTTTTGTTTATGTGTGCCATTGTCTATGTGTCTGTGTGACACCCTTTATTTACTGAAATGGCTATATTGTCCATCCCATGTCTGGCATGAAACTGGAGTTGTGTGCATCTCCAAAACTGTTTGACTTTGTTTTGAAACTGTACATGTTATTCTATATATGAAGTTGTGCACCTGATGTTTTGTTGGTGTCTGTCTGTATGACACCCTTGATTTATTGAAAAGGACTGATGTTTCCTGGTAGCCATATAAATGACTGGTTGGAGCATGTCGGTCCCATGGACACTTTTCTAGTTTGTTTGGGGGTTTATTTTGCTGACTCAACAAGTTGGACATACTGGCTTCTATATTGGTAATGGTGGATCCCAGGCCCATGGTTACTGTTAAACATTAATGGGATAGTGCCCTATCTGGTTTCTTTTGGTGGTGGTAATTTCGACCTTGAAATGTCAAACTGGCATACTGGATTATATCTAGGTAATGATGGATCTTAGCCCTATGGTTACGGATAAATATTCACAGGTAAATACATGTACCTGTGCGTTTCTTGTGGTTGTGTTAATTTCAACTTTATATCACACTGAAAGGTCACTCTGACATGCTGGCTTATATAACAAACTTTTGTCCAACTATTGGCAAGCACCAATGCAGTTATAGAGCAGTGTAGTCTATACTTGCAGAAGCAGCATATTCCAGTTGGCAAAGCACAGGGACATCATGATCTTTTTGTTAAGTTTGAGGTTGACATGAAAAATTGGCTGCCTGAGGAAGCCTTTTTTCGCCGTACTTTTTAAACAGATTTATTCTGTACAAAAAATATATACTTGGTACCCTATTCTTGTCACTTATCATCACATGATGGGATGTGCAAAAAAAAAAAAAGTGCTGGTATGTTTGTATCTTAGCCATTGATCCTTGAGGACATATACATGTACATGTAGTTGTTATCAAAATCAGCTTCAACTTTACATTTTCTTTAACAATCCCATTTTATATTCTGTTTGGGTACAATGTAGAAGATGATCACTGCACAAGGCTAACTGGAGCAAGTGTAGGAGTCTACACACATGATCAAGGTGACCTGGTCCCTATGCTTACATGCTTGAAAATGCTGTCGAATGTATGATGTTTCTGACAGAGTGCCAATAAACATTAGGCCTACCTATATCATTCTCAATAAGGTCAATAGGCAAAGTTACAGTAACTGCTCCTCTGATGAGAATGGAGTTGTAGACTTGCTTGGCTACTTACTTTGCCAGGAGAACTTTATCAAACCTTGGTCAAGAGAGAACTTGTTGGCAGGGTTTCTGACCCACGTGTTTTAGATGGTAGGTTATGTTTTTACAATGGTCATGCTAAATATATACACACACACTTACATGCACACGCACGCACGTAGCAAAGTCTCCATGATATCACTGTTTTCATCTATCCATATGAGGAAGCTCCCAGGTGCATTTCAATCCCTGTAATCATCTAGATGTACATTTTTACCTTTCCCCATTCTGGGGGGTTCAATGAAGTATACATTAGGCTCCATGTGCCCTCCTGTAAATTCTGATACCCTGGATGTAGGGAAAAAATTGTGCCCTAAAAACACAAAAACAAGTCAACTAAGTACAGACTTTTAAAATTGTTTATTTTCCTATACAATGGTTTCGCAGCAATGGTACATGGTAACAACAAACTTTCTACTGAACAGTATATCATCAGTCACAATATTGCATCAAAATTTATATTTTCTCCTTTTCCTCCCACTGTTTCCAACTACCTTCTCTTTTTGATGTTGCCATTAGGATATGCATACAACGCAAGCACTGCAGCAATTTAACAAATACCTGAATGGACCTCTACAGGTGACTACTCACATGTATAGTTACTTCTTAATTTAACAAATTGATTCACTCCAGCTCGCAAACAAAAGGTGATGATCTAAAAATTCCCACACATTCTGCTGTCTGTGTGGCTATCAACGTTTGAATGGATACTGCATAAGGCAGCAATAACCACTGGCTTCCTAACACAGTGTCTCGTGGAAACACTCGGTCACACAGCAGTCCCTGCATGGTACACTTGTGCAGAAAGCTGCGGCATTTTTCTGCTGTCCAGTATTTCAGTATTTCTTTTGCACAAGCAGCCTGCCACAAATTCACCCAAAATGGGATGTCTAGTGAAATTTGTAACAGACAATTTACTGTGACATGGTATCATTTAAGTCTTTCAGTGCTAAGTTTTGACTGAGTCAATAACTTTCCTCAGTACTCCTTGGGTGCAATGTGCCCCAAAGTGCACCAAGGAAAGCTGGTGATCTGCAGAATTCTAATGGTCTCATGTAACGCAGACAGTGTTTTAATTGGAAATTTAGTTCACGCAATAGATAAAGATTTCTCTGATATCTGGAATAAAAAGACACAATTGGCATAAGCCAAGAAGCAAGGAGTAGAGGGCAGCGCTGGTGAAATAAAAGGTCACCTGACTTATCCTAACCAATACTATGGTCACAGTAGGTCATGTGATACCTCTTGACCAGTGCTGTTGTCTGCTACTTCCTGTCCCTGGACATATGTCTTTACTCAAAAACTGAATTTTTACGGAATAGTTATTAAAGAATTTTGCTTAGAATACTTAGATACAGTGCCAAACTTTACATGGAGAAGTGAATGGACTAAAATGAGAATTTTGGCCCACAATTTAATAATAGAGAAGGGGAGATATAAAAAGGTGAGTAGATTAGAGACAAAATGTGTTGAAATAACAACATGTCATTTAAGTTTGTAATGCATATGGGGACCTTAGAAGTAACCTACTGGAAAAATCTATTGCAGTGGCATAGAGATCTGCCAGGACACAAGGTTTCAATGAAATTTGTGACAAATTACTGAAATACGGTAAAACGGGTGTCAGAGCCAATTTTTGTTGGAAAGCTTAACTGATTAGGAAAGCTACGATGAAAATAATGTAGATTATAGAATCTTGAATAATACATGTAAGTGTTAGAATTGTCAATATATGGTGCTATTATGCTGATCAACGTGTCAGTTTTCCTTGTTCTTTTCTTTTTTGTTGTCGTTGTTATTTTCTCCATCCTGGTGACATGTTTTGTTAGGTCCTGAGTACATGTATCCAGGGAAGTTATCAATTTAAAAGATGCAGAATGTGTGTGTAGCTAAGCAGTCTATAGTCCTAGTGTTCATGGTCACTGGTTACCTTTAACTAGATGTAGTCTGCAGTGGCCCTGTTTTGTAATAATGCTAAGGCCTTATCAGGGCATTATGTGGAATCAAGATTCAGATTCTGCAACAGCAGGCATGCTTGTACTTGAATGAAAGGTCAGTTTATATAAAGAATATGAATTAAGTATCAATATGTTAATCCAGAGAGCATTGACTGTTATCAAAATTGGTAATGGGTTAAACTGGAGTTAATGTCCCTGGACACGTGGCCTTTTTCCAGGTCTTAGTCATGCTATGGGGACTCATCAATCAGTACTTATTGGATTCTTCTTATCACTGGGCAATTTTAGCCAAACTAAAGACAGGCCTGCTGAAGCTACATGTAATGTGAACTGAACTTTTTTCCACCACATTTGCAGATAGTCATATCAGAGACGTGCATACAGAGGGACCCGTGACTCGTGGTTTTCAAAGGGTTACATCAAAGGTTCGCTCAGTGACCCGTGCGTCTCACTGTATGCACGTCTCTGGTCATACACACTTGTTGGAAATGCTGCAGTATTTAAAGTTATTTACATGAAGGAACCATTAACACCCATAGGTGGCTTGTTTAGATAGTTGGCTAAAGATCATAAAGATAACCACCAGACTTTAAAATCTTTTGTGAAGTCTTTCAGCGATAATCACAACAGTTGTAATCATCTGAAGCACTACAGTGGTACTTGCCCTGAGGACCAATATAAGACCACGTGTACTTTTAAGACCACTCTTTGAAGGCCCTTTACTGTATTTCTCTGTTAAATACATATTTTCAGACCACCTGCAGTACAAGACCACATTTTGTCGGCAGTATGGGTGGTCTTAAATAGCAGGCACTACTGTATGACTATTCCAAATTCAAATTTCTCACAAGGACCTTTTATTCCAATGTTGGTACCAGCATGTTTTACATTTTTTGGAGAAGGAAGAATTGTCGAGGCCAGCAACTTTGTTACCTTTGTACATAATTCTGTTTTCTTTCAAGCTTTGAAATTGTGATTCCCACTATTTTTTTTTAATTACTACAATCACTACCACATGTACTGCCTTTCAACTTACATGTGTAGCTCAGGTCATACCATTATCACGTGGATCTGGAGATAGACAGTGACAAGACTGGTCATGGACAGTACATGTATTGACATTACCTAATAGATTTTTTGTATTGATGATATGGAAGTGTTGAATGATATTTGACTTTTTGAGATAGATGAGTCAGGACTCCATTAAACAAAATATGTCATCCATGTTTGACAGCTGAAGATTAAAAATTTTGTTGTTTGCATCAGTGTAAGCAAGACTGTGAGGCAGGCTGTACCAGAGAGACAAACATGTCGAGTGTTGATGGTAAGAAAGGTGTACGTATGCCTGTACGCCTACAACATTCAGATGGATTAAAAAAAAATGGAAATTAGAAAAATCCTAATTTTCTGATTTCTGTCTCTGCGCGGTTGAAACAGGATAATCCTTATAGCAAGATGAAGAATCTGAGGCCATTTGAAAGCTTGTACTTCAGCTGTTTACAATGGAGTGACGTAGCTAGTGGCCACAGTTCCATAATTTATGACTTCCATGTTCGGCCTGAAGGGATGAGAGACGGTAACCAGGTCAATGTCACTGTGTTGTGCTAATAGTTTGGATGCCTAGGCCAACAAAACTTCTTGCATCGGCTCACAGACATTTTATTTCAAATTTGACAGGAACTACAAACTATTTATGTAGTGGTATTAAACACACTATTTGCAAAATACACAAATATCAGAAGGTGACCTGCTGGGAGAAGTCAGCAGTACACTCCAATCTTTATATTCCATTGTCTCTCATTGACTCGGCTGTATCATAGTAACTGGACACGAGAAAGCCTCAAGTTTTCCATCAATTTACTGTTTAGAAGCAACATTATTACATCTTGTGAATCCTTGGCAAAATCACCTTAAATTAAAACATCACATCTTAATGAACAAATAACATGCGTCAGGCTATACATCCCCGAGGCCAAAGAAAGCACAAGAGTTTAGTCCAGCCCTGTGGGGCAACAGTCTTGAGATTTCCATGCTTGTTTCTGTACATTTTGTTGTCTGGATCATGTCTCTAGAAATTGATGGCTTTCCCCGCATAAGCTGCCAGGTTAGCTTCCCTGAATGCCTCTGAACATGTCTGAAACAAATCACCAATTAGGACTGAATTACTGAGAAAGGCATACATTAAAATTCAAGGTAATTTGCTGGGTTTGACCTTTGTGGCCATGTAGGAGATCTGACCTTCTGCATTGAACAAGTGATAAAAATTATACAATACACCTACATTTACCATGATAAATTTACTGTTTCTATATGCAACAGTTTTAAAGTTATTAATGTGGAAAATTACAGTGGAAAGTTATACATGTAGCAATACATAACCCTATCCTCCTGACTAAAGTGTGCCCCACAAGATGACAGAAGAACCTTCTATTATTGCTGTTCACTCCTGGTTTGGGTGATGAAAAATTACCCTTTTGACACTTCAAATGTTTAAAAGAAAGTCTAATTTTATCTGAACTCTTCCAGTGATAATCACAAGAAAGGTTCTGCTCATCTCAATTCTAAAAATGATTCCAGATTCAAAATCTGTGTGGAAAAACCTTTTCTCAATTATTAATTATACGGTACCTACAGTTCACGGCAAGACCAAATTTATCCAGGTCTACAACATTCATTGGTGTGCTCTGGGTACATTGTGCCCAGACACACTGAAGAAAACTGTTGACTTAATCTCTAGTCCCATGCTGAAACTCTTAATTTCCAGCATAAGTTTGTCACCAAATGACATTGGCTAACATTGTATCGGACTATCAAAACAGACACAATTTAAAGAGTTCATGCATATGCTTCACTGTTTTTATCGCATAGCATAATTTTAAGATTTAGTGACTGCAGACACATAAAATAAGTTGCTGAGTATGTCTGTCTGTCTGTCTGTCTATCTGTCTAATCTATCAATAGTCTTGCCCTTTTTTGAGTGTTCTTCTGGTGGCCCACATGCATGGTTTCCCAGAGCTATCTTTACCCAGATATTATCTAAAACTGTCTCAATTAAAAATGGGCAGTTTGCACAGCCTTTTGTAGTTTCCCAGTTGTGATATATAAAACTGCTATGTTTGTCAAAATAATTAACAATTATATTTTCCCACCCATGTTGTGTGTGTAAACTGTATTATATCTTAACGTTTATTTCGACATTTATTGTTTAAGTAACTGCCATCTATATTGTTTCAAATGTTTAAGACTTAAAGGTGGCTCCTATGAGAGCGACATGTTTTTGTCTTAATAGGAGTCCCCCTAGCCATCACAATTTATATCATTATGTACATATGTCTCAATATTGAAATTGTCATTGTACTGTTTGGCTAAAATAAATGAGTTTTGAGTTTGAGTTCGTGTCATCTGTATATAACAGTATTATGTGGTCAACCAGTGGTCAGGAGTCTGTACTTACCGGATGAGCATGGCACACCCGAGCTACATCTTCACACGATGCTCCGTATTCCATGGCTAAAGCTGCTTCATTTATAAGCTCTCCTGCCACCTGCAAGTTTATTATCAGACACATCACTTTCAGATATTTAAGACGGTAGAGTAATCTGAACCAACACATATCAGGCAAAGCAGGAAAATCAGTTGATAGGTGTGAAAATAATTAAGAATTAAATGTGCTTTCGATTGTTGTTACGGGAGTGTGATGAGTACTGGCACAAGGCTTTTTTTCATGACATCGCGTTAGTGAGTGTACCCAACTGGTTTCAGCCTCTCAGCAGCTTTTTCAAGCCGTAATGAGTTAAAAATGTTTACTGTGACCCTTTAAACAGAATCCAAATTATACTGTCCGTTTCAAACATTTATTGTATGTTTTTTTGAAGTTATGTGGAGACTTCACTTCAATTCCCTGAAGTGAACCCGTGGAGGTTCAAGCCAATACCTTTTCGTTAATTTTGAGAAATTCATGTTACCTGTCAGTGTATGTTATTTAATCCTGTGTTGCCTGATCACATCTACTGTAATATTAATGTGGGAGCTACCAAAGGTATGATGACAAGATAACTTAAATCATGGCTTTATGACACTGAAATACATTTGACTGAAGTTTTACAATATATTTGGCAGACAAACAAATTATGTACACAATGTAGTAATTGGGGACATAATAGTTTAGGATTATGTAAGCTTCTCAATATTCATCTACAAGAAATAAATTAACATATTTACAATATATTAGTGCCAGCAATAACTAAAATAGGCAAATGCCACTACAACTTATACAATGGCCATTAATGTAGCAAATGGCTTCTAACATTTTCCTAAAATTCTACATTTTTGTGTAGAAATTTAATGAATCTCAAGTCTGTATAGATTTTCTCTAGATTAAAAATGAAATATGGCTGCCAATTTTAAAATCCTTGTGCTAACCTAGTTTACAGAAACTACTGTAACAGAGCCTGTTGGGTCTTTTGAGTAATATTTGCAAGCATTGCATTAATTAATGCCTATATATTATGTCAAATGCAGTTTGTCATGAAGCTATTGGGAAGAAAGGAACTCATCAATGGAGTTGAAGCAATCTCACCTCAGGCCATGTTTGAGGCCTATTACCCATCTACACCACTTGACAGTGTATGTAATCACTGTTGCATCATGGGATTAATACACAGCCAAAATGGGGTGTCCAGAATGGCTACCTCAGTTCTGCATTGACTCACTGATATTGAACTATGCTGCTACTATCATGATGCACAAAGTTTTAGTATGAAGACAACAGCTGCCATTGCCAGGGTAACATACATGTAGTACAATACAAGTGTACTCACAGATCCAACAATATGTGCTCCAAGCATCCTGTCTGTTTCTTTATCACTGAGGATCTTAACCAGGCCATCTGTATCATTATTACAGCGGGCTCGGCTATTGGCAGTCATTGGGAACTTGCCTACATTATATGCTACACCCTGTAATATGCAAGACAATCTGAGTCATCAATAATGCTGCAAATAGAAAGAATTAGACCATACCCATATTCATTCTATCGGTAATAATCACAACAAAAGTTACACTCGTACGAATAACTGTAACCATTCCACATTCAAATCAATCATAAAAAGACATGCATGACCAGGGCCAGAATTTTGCAAAATCTATTTGGATTCTTGTCAACTTGTTTTCTTTTTAAAGAAAGACAAGTTTAGGAGAATCTTTATGAGAATGAATTCTCGGATTCTCGCCAAAATTCTGGCCCTCATGACTGTATTTCCAAAGAAGATGTCACTAGTCCTGGTCAATAGCTTTCCTTGACATCCTTTTGGTGTTGTAGAGGGGAAAGCTGTTGACTTAGTTTCAAACTCTGCACAGAAAGAGTTCAAAAATATCACTTATGGTCAGATTTTGTGCTTCCCCCTATTCAATGAGTTTTCACTAATATGTGTTTATGTCAGATTTTCATAAGTTTTTGTCTCAAAAAAATGTGCTAAGAGTTTGATTTGCTTGTGATGCATGAACATAACGTGGGCCTTTGTAATGTTAGTTTACTAGGAGACACTGCGACATTTTCTAAATATATTTTTCACATTTCTCACAAAAATCTATTCTAAAATTTAAAAAAAAAAACATGGATGTACGTTTGCCACTGTAAACTCTGCTGTTTTCAAAGTACATGTAAACATACTACATGGAGTCCTAAAGCATCCCCCTTCCTGTTTTTTATTTTTAATCATTTAACTCATTCCATACCAGTCCCTGATTTTTCCGTATATTTACCTAGATTTTAAGATGACAATTGCATATTTAAATTCTTCATGAAAAGAGCTTTCTTTCAAGTACCAACATGTCTATAGTCTTAAGTCAGTGGTTCCGGCACTGCCTGGCAAGTCATGCTGCAGCTGCCGCAAGGGCAGCTGCAGCATGACTTGCCAGGCAGAGCCAGAACCACTGACCAAGGCCTGTCACCATAGTATGGAATGAGTTAACAGACACGTCTTCTCATTCCATACTGTGCCCACTCACCTCCTCCTTCAGCTGTTCTTCAGTCTTGCCTACCCAGGCTATCTCTGGGTGTGTATAGATGACGGAGGGTACACAGTTGTAGTCTATGTGGCTTGCCCCACCACAGATCCCCTCCACACATATAATACCTGCAATATACATGCACATCTGTAAATGTTCACAATGAGAACAGTTTCTCTATACAATCAAGATCAAGGAATTTTATACCAAAGTATCTTTTTCAATTTGTTTAACATCACCTGCTCTATACCTACTCTGAAAGGTGATGCGATTCACACCAAATGTGTGACAACAGTTTTTGTGTACAATCTGGATTACAACTTTCACAAACAATAATTATTACATCTCCCAAAGAAGAAAGGAAGAAAACTTCACCACACTCATATAATACAGCACATAAAATTGTGTTCAATAAAATGTGCAATGTTTGCAAGCAAATTGTACATGTCCCCTTCATGTAAGAAAGTATACACATTTATATTGCAAGAAAAGTGATCTTGTTTGACGGCACTACTGACAACGATGATTCCATACCTTCATCCTCAGCCTTATGTGCCAGCATAGGCCCATGAATGGTGTCCCCAATGGCGTAGATGCTGCAGCGAAAGAACATTTGTTATAACAAGAAAATTCAGTTTAACCCTTTCACCCTAAAACAGCCAAAATAATAAATATACAGTTAACTGTCAAATGTCATCTGTTACAATGCTTTTGAGTAATTTAAACAACATGCAAAACAATCTGAATGAAAATTGTAGAGGAGACCTATCACGATAACATATCCCAGGTCAACAGCTTTGCTTAGAGTCAGTTGGGTACTTTGCCCAGGAAGTCTGTGGACTCAGTCTTAAACTTTGTCTTAATCTGAGGGGTAATGGCTAAAGGTAAAAGTAAAATATTAAAATATATATGCACTATTTTTTTTTTTTTTTTGTCATTTTTGTCTTAGTGGCACAGTCATAGTGCAGGTTGCTATCACTTTCTGGTATACCCCCCCCCCCCCCACTTCATTTTCTTTCATTTCTTTGTGACCAGTGCCTGGCTTGGCATCTGTGGTTGTAACAAGTCCTTACTTGGATTGTTTGCACCTACATCTATGTTTATTTTAAATGTCGTTCTTGCTGGACAGAATGACATAGTTGTCAGCAAGAAGCTTTTAACAATGCATAAATGCATATGAGCATGGTTAGCATTTTCACAGGCACAAAAAAAGGTAATGTTTGGGGGAGGGGCTGCATGGTGGTTTGTATTTGTCAAAAGGCCATTTAATGATTAAGCATATCACATGTCATCTTTGTATTCGTCGTTCAACACTGATAAAGGTTTGACGTGTCTGTTGTGACCTAATAAATCTTGTGGATGCATTTTCACTTGAAATCTGAACAAAAGCAAAAAAGTTGCCAGGAATTTTATTCTCCCATGGTCCAACTCAACAAGGAAGTAATCACTTTTTAATGATGGCAAAACAGTCTTTCTGGATGCAGCAGGGCCACTAAAAAAAGTACTGAGTGTACTCCTTTGAAAAGGCTAACAATGATAAACTATCTCTTACACAAAGGTTATAGTTGACGATGCTGTCTTCAAGTGAATGCTTGTATCATTATATCATGTTTATACCACTAACACATGAACACTGCAAACAGCATTATGAAAATTGGGAAATAATGTATGACATGGAAGAACCGAAGCTAGCTTTCCTCATCCTTTGAATCTTTTTACATGGTGTATACTACTCAGTGACAAAAGCCAGTTGGAAACAAACAGTATGCATTGGAATTTTGAATCCTTTAAAGTATGTTATTCATGAATGTCACTTGTGAAGTGGTGCACAGTGGCTTTTTCAACTCTTACTTTGGTATGGATGTTTGGAACCTGCTGTTTACTGGTATTCTGCCCCTCTCGTCCAATGCAATTCCAAGCTGTTCCAGACCAAGGTTGTGTGTATAAGGACGACGACCAATGCACACTAAAAGTACGTCACACTCCAACTGTAAACAAGAAATACGATATACAGCTTTTGAACCTGATTCATATACATTCTATTTCTCTGGGCTGGGAAATTTAAGTTCTAAAATGAATGATTTTAATTCACATTTGATGTTTTCCTTGCCTCCAAAGTAGACCAAGTTCTGTGTTATCTCTACTACATTAGGTCTGCCCTTCTTTGACTGGAGTTTGCTTGTAGTAAGGCAAATAAAACTTCACTGTGACCCTTCCCATAGACTGAGACACCAATCAAGAAGTTGATCATTACCACCTTGACCAGTAGCAGCTTCTGGTCCCTGGTGTACTGCAGCCTGTTTCCATGGTAACCACACTTGGCCAATCACAAACTGAGTCACTTTTTCAAAGCGAAAAGAGTGACCTTGTCAAACAAGGACACACACCCCAGGGGAGAAGACATAACATGGAGCTTGGGTCTGCTTTGGAGGCAAGTGTTTTCCATCAGAAAGCAACTTTCAGTAGCATGTTATGAGGCTTCTAATTTGTTTTTATTTCGCGTGTGACCAATAAAAAACAATACATTCAGAGCCAATGTCTGCTTTTAAAAAGCCATGTTAACAGTCATAAAATTTGTAATTTATGAATAGGAAAACTTCATCCACTATTAGAGAACCAGATTTTCGTCATTAAAAGGGAAAGTGAAATCATTCGAATTTCACCCAGAGGGCTAATATCAATGCACTTTGCTGTGGAAATCAATTCATGAAATGTTCATATTCAATTACCATTGTTATAGAAGTATCAGGAATCGGATATTGGACCAAGTTTAATATCAAGCCCTCATACAAGGAAGTCAAGCAATTAATATGTACACTGTACTATTCAGTCCAATTTGAGCAAAAATGCCCCAACGGTTTCTGATTCCTGGCAATCAAAACTGACTGGTAAAACAGTCTGACTACAAATAGCCTACATCAGGTGAGAAAAGATAACAGTAAGCAGTGACAAGGACAACCATACCGTCTCTTCTTTTCCTCCCTTGACTGCCTCAGTTTGGACCTTGATGACGTTGCCATCTCGCGTGGCTCCTGTCACCTTCGTGTTCATTTTAAATTTCATGCCTTGTTTTGTGAGGATCCTCTGGAAGTTCTTGGCAATCTCCATGTCTATGCCTAGGCCCCCTGCATGACCCAGGAACTCTACACACGTCACCTTAGCACCCAGTCTATGCCACACAGAACCCTGTAGCACACGATAGATGTGTATGTAAAAAACTACCTGTGTTATAATATTAATTACCATTCACAAACTGTTGCTGCTTGGGGATTTCTGTAGATATTTATAACCAGCCTCTCACTTCTACCAGATCAGACCAGACAATTTTCCAGATTCTGCACATGTTTAAAACTACATAATTTTATTGTTGTTTCCATACCCAAAGTATACAACTGAAATACATGAAAACTTACATGTTACACATTTTCAGACATTTCTACTATAATTATACATTTTCATTATGGTACAATATAAATGTTAAAGGATATGTGACAGATTTTCAACACATGTAGTACCACTAAAAATAATATTGTAGCAAGACCTGTTCACTTGGTCTTTCCACATGTATATTTCTTTTTCACGGACACATGATGAAGTGCCGAATCATTATGATATTGACCACATGGTGGCAGCACCAGCTGGTCTCTGCCAAGATGAGACCGTCAAGTGCACAGAATGCAATTGGAGCAAAACACAAAATTGCAATCAAGGTTCATTATTTATGTAACAACTTAAGTTTTCAGCAAACCACATCAAGTGTGGTGTGCTATGTTAAATCTGAAAGCATGAGGCACTAAAGGCATAATTCAACAGGCTCACACATATGTAGTACCCAATGCATAACTGAAACCAAAAGCCAAGAACAAAAATGCCTAGATCTTGGCATCAGCCCTGGTTTAGTTTTGCCTTATTCCAGACTTAAACTTTTGAAGCAAGTGAACATTTGGCTATGTGAGCTGTATTCCACAAGCTCTGCCATAAATTCAAATATTTAATCACAGCTTTTAACACAATAGTGAGGTTGAATAAACCAATGTCTTTGGCAATTCAGATGTATTGCCACTGATCTGCCCTTGAGTCTCTCAATAGCTTAACATCATTACAATAAAGCTTAATTTCTACAAATATATGCTGGTAGCCTGCCATACCATACCATGTCTGTGGCAAAACAATGATCAGTAGAAGGGTAAAGTGACACTGCATATCTTCTCTCTCTCTCTCTCTCTCTCTCTCTCTCTCTCTCTCTCTCTCTCTCTCTCTCTCTCTCCTCTCTCTCTCTCTCTCTCTCTCTCTCTCTCTCTCAATGGCTTTTACTTAATTTATTCCTTGTTTTTTGGGGGGGATGGGGGTGGGTGGGTGGGTGTCTATGCAATTGTTATTATAAATGAAAGCATTCAAATTCCATAATAACTTGCATTTAAGTACACAAACGTGTGTGAAGTGTGGCATTTTTGATAATTGAATATCACACTGAACTTGAAAAATCTTTGTTGATTTAAATTTACAACTACATTGTATAAATGAATGAATGCATGATGATTAAATGTGCTTGACAAAGATACAGCCCCAAGGAAGCTATGACTTTGCAAAGATGAAAAGTATTATCATGGCTGCTTCCAGTAAAAGAATGATATTTGAAAATATAAAATAACCATATATCCTATTTTGAAATAGTACTCTAAGTTAAAACAAGTCTTCTGCAACAGGAACTTGTACATGCTAAATATCCTCCTGTGACCAATTACTTGTGACTTGCCAGCACTTTAACATTAATGATCGCCTCCACATGACTATAACTTATTTTCAGCTGTTTTTTTTTTTTTTTTTTTTGAATACATGTGAAGTTACCAGTTCCACTCCTATGACTCCTGCACCAATCAGAACCAATCTTTCAGGAACCTCTTTCAGTGATAGTGCTCCTGTTGATGAGATTATTCTCTCTTCGTCTACCTGAAGAATTAAAGAAATGAAATTCATTTTCTTGAAACATGTATTAGGGTATCAAGCATGACATTTTTTAACAATCGGAAAACCAAAACATGTTTTATGAAGAAATAATTCAAGTCCACTTCTGGCAGTTATCACATCATGCAGCTATAATTCAACACATTATTGTTGCAATTTTAAAACATCCTGTTTTGTGTGAATCTTTAAAAAAAAAAAAAAATCTGTTCCCTGTCATCAACACTTATTTTGTCTTATTTTTTTATGTTCGGAACAAGCAGGACTCGAACCTGTAACCTTTAGCACCCGTTGCCTAGCTGAAACGGGAAACGCACATATCCACTCGACCAAATCCCCATTCTCAAAAAGAATGGTTCAATGAGGGTAGTTATGTGCGAGCGCAATATCAACACGGTTATCAAGTATAAGTACTGAGTTGACATTTATTTCCAGAATCGGGAACTTAAATCCACCAACATTAACGAAATGCCGAAAATATATATTTTATGTTCGGAATGAGTGGGACTCGATTGTGTAAATGTTGCCTATGTGTACAATGAATGGTAGCTTTGGTCTACACTTCTAGTTACCAGCTTAAACTGCTGGCAAGTTTTATTTCCTTTTTTTCAGTAAACACTCAGCTTCATTGTGCTTAACAATCTTTAACTCTTTCCCCTTTTCAATTTAGACTGAGTCAACAGCTTTCCTTGGCATGGGCTGGAATGCTAAGTACCTAATTAACCCATGCAGAGGAAAGCGGTTGATCTGGGGCATGTTGTCTTGATAGGTCCATCTGCTGTCTTTCAGTACCTTTGAAATTGGCAACAACCCCCCCCCCCCCCCCCAAAAAAAAAAACCCCACTGAATTAGAGCAGAAAACATTTGACCACTTGCTGGTTTTCTGGTTTTGGCTGGACAAGGATTAAAGATAATGTGATTCTACCAAATGCTGTTGCATAAATACCTCTATGCCAGGAAAAGGTGTGACCTCTGACCCAGTTGCAATAAGGATATTTTTGGTTGGGACCTTTTCTTCAGTTCCATCTGCTTTGATAACTGTCACTTCGCTTGTTCCTGTGATCTTGCCATGACCCTGCTTGTGTGTGACCTGTCGGGATAGCATGAACAAGTTACATTATTTTAGGCTCAACTCTTAGTGGAGGATATTTCTGATTTTCAAAGTGTCCCCATGTGCAAAAGTCCACGTGAAAGTGACTTAAATAAGAAATTGGGTACTTTTATGAAGTTTATTTGTAAACATATACTGTAATATGAAATGCTTTCTGTTGTCGTAATATATTACCATGTTCTGTAATCTTGTTTTTGACATATGTTAGCATGTGTTGTAATCTTGTCAGGCTACCATGTTTTGTAATCTTTTTTGTCTTGTCATGTTTCTATGATTTGTATTCTTGTCTTGTCATTTGTTAGCATGTTTTGTAATCTTGTCTTGTCTTGTCTTAACTTGGCATGTTTTGCAATCAACACATATGTTGGTAAGTTCCATAATCTTGTCATATGTTAGCATGTTTTGTAATCTAGTCATGATATGCAAGCATGTTTTGGAATCTTGTCTTGTCATATGTTAGCATGTTTTGTACAGTGCTCCCTCTTTATAGCACCCCTCATTACAAGGCAGTTTCTGATACAACATGATGGGTACCATGGCTCCCACTGAAGTACTTTTCCCATTACTTCTATGTTAAAAGTCCCTCTGCTATAAGGCAGTTTTGCTATAACATGGTCTGCTCTGTGGACCCCAACACCAGCGTTGTAAAGAGGGAGCACTGTACATAAAAATCACAGTCTGCAAATCGAAATAAAGGCATACTGTTTGCTTCACATCAGAGTGGAGGGTACTAAGACCAGGCAGTGCTGCCACCTTGTTTTCAAATTTTCATCCAAAACCACTTTTATTTTTACTTTTGCAAGCAACCTCCATCTGCCCCTCATTTTACAATCAACTGTGTCTGCCTAATTGAACTACATGTATATCAAATGTTGTCACAGCTGGTCCTTATCATTACAGAATGCCAAAAACAAAATTGTTCACTTTACAAGATAAAAATATAGGTTTGTGTTACAAAACAAGAAAGAAGTTCCGGATCTATAAGATAAGAAAGCAGCTCATGTTATATGACAAGCGAGGTTATGTTCTAGGACAAGAAAGAACTGCATTTTACAAAACAAGGAAGGAGTCCATGTTATAAGACAAGAAAAAGGTTCATCTGGACAAGATAACAAAGAGGTTCATCTTGTAAGACCACAAAGAAGTTTATGTACTGTAAATTGCTTTAATTTTGCTGTATTCTTATTTTTGCTTAATTTCGCTGATGGCACAAAACTGTAACAATAAAAACACAGTCAAATAATATTTTAACACTATTTGAATAGGAATTATATTCAATATACATGTAGTAAAATTAAAACCACAGTTAAATATCGAAAATACAAAAACCATGAAAATGTAAACAAGTAAAAAGAAAGCAATTTGCAGCAGTAAGACAAAACAGAGGTTCATGTTGCAAGACCACAAAGATGTTCATGTTATTTAACACTCACTTTGTTTTGTTTGAAGAGATGAGCAATTCCTCCTGTTAACATTTTCACTGCTCCACTTTTTTGTTCCATCATTTTCTCTAAATTCAGCCTAATACCATCAACTGAAAACAGTGACAAATTTCCATTGAAGTTCACCCACTGTAAGATGTGGACTTAAACAATCTTACAAATTATAACTACATCAAGTAGAGTATTACTGTGCACCCAACACCTTCAAGTATTATATGGCAAGAGTTTCTTATAAATTACAAATTCTTTAAACATTGCTTTGGCTATGGTGTCATTTAAATGTACTTGTCATGAGCTTTGTTGTTTTCAAGATCAAGTGACAAATTTCCATTAAATTGAGATCAATCTAAATGCTACCAAATCTGTTCCATCAGACAAGATATAGAATGCAAGTGCACAAAAGCTACATGTGATATATGGCACAGGATCAGCTATCATGTGTATACTTACATTCTATGCCTCTGTTTGCTAGATCATTGGAGTGGGCCATATGATATAGATGGGAATTGTTGAGTAAAGACTTGGATGGGATACAGCCAACATTGAGACAAGTTCCCCCCAATGTGGGGTCTTTTTCCACACATACTGTCTGGAAGAAAAAAAAAACAACTATTAGTTACATATTTTGTTATCATTTCTAATTTTCACTCCACTTAAATACATACATTTTCCAGACACAACCTTATTAATTTACATGTTTAAGCACATCTAAGCACCCTGCATACATGTATGGTACAATGAGGTCAAATCCATAAACAGCCAACATACGTGCACAGAGATAGTTCATCACCTTTCTTTCACTTTATTCATTCAATAATATCACATTTATTTGCTATAGTATGTGTGTTAATTGATCAATATAGACTAAAATTGCATAATTTCTTTGTTACCTTCAGTCCCAGCTGAGCGGCCTTGATTGCTGCCACATACCCACCAGGCCCTGAACCTATCACCACAAGATCTGCCTCATCTGCACAAAAAAAAAACAAAACAAATCTATTAATCCTGTCCCTTATCAGACAGAATCAACAGCTTTCCTTGGCTTATGGCTTTACCCCTTAAGGCCCAATACATGCCCAAAACAGCCGCTGATCTGGGCCATGTGGCCTCATCTACAATTTCCACTCAAACTGTTTTCCACTACATGTACTGTTGTTTTTTTTTTTTTTTTAAGAAACTTTGAAATCTTATGTTATAAGTATCACGAGTTTCTGGTGTTGGTTTTGCTTGGAATTTGTTTTTACATACTCAGGTCAACTGATTGTTGACTAAAATTATGCTAACATTTAAGCTGTTGATGAAGAAAAATTAAAAATCCCTTATTTTCAAAAGTTATAATCCTTTAATAATCCTTTATAAAATTGGTTTAGAATGTGCATTAAAATCATGGTGATGTGTAAAAATTCTGGTACTTTTGTGATCCAAAATGAAATATCATAGTTCAAGTGGTGGAGCTCCAGCTAGTTATATAAACTATTTGCACAAAATTCTAAGATTGATGATCCTACTGTTTATTTGTTCTAACAAGTCTTTTATAACTTGAATGCAATTTTATCCACAGGGTTGTTGCAGCTCAAACACATGAATGTATTTCCCAAGAAATTAGTCATTGACACATTCTGTTCTTATGTTTTGCAGGCATCTTCTTGAAGAACTGTGAACATAATTCATGTTTACAAAGAAGTAAAACTGTCAGATTATCAGCTGGTGCTGACTAATGAGATTTGCAGGGAGTAGCACAACTGAAACAACTAGATTTTCATTAAGTTTATGTCATTAAATAATGCATGCAGCTATATATCAATCACATATACTTTATATATATATATATATTATACCATGCTTTAATGATGATATGAAGTATATCAACGAGCACTGGATGCCAAATAGCAGAACGAGTGAGCGGAGCAAACCAGTTCTGCTATATGGTATCCAGTGCCAGTTGATTACTTCATATTGTTTACAAAGCATGCTATAAAATTTTTATCTCATGTTTGGATCGATTTGTACATTTCAATACACAAAGCAGAAATAAATGACATTTGCAGAAAGTTTTACTCCTCATCAACACAATCACCGATGAAACCGGAAGAGTACCGATACCACCGGAAGAGTACCGATACATCATATCGAGGCACTGTAGCTTTTAGGCCTATGATATGGTATTTATACAAGCCTGTTATAGTACTAAAATTGGCCTAAACATGATATATATATATATATATATATATATATATATATATATATATATATATATATATATATATATATATATATATATATATATATAATAGATAGGGCTAGAGACTAAATGTACATACCACCACTGGAGTAGAACCTATGTACTGTGGCCTGTAGGCATCCTGGAGTTCTGTAAGAACCATGAAGCTGACCAGCCTACAAGGTACATGTATTTATATATCATTACTGCAAAACTTATTCATTGTTACTCATGTTGTTATGCTGGTAAGCATACTCCTTTTGAACTATTCATTTTGGTACTGATACTTGATAGCAAGTTTCAAGGGCATATTATGGTGATACATGTAGTAGCCTATACTCGTAACACTGTTCAGTGGCTTTTGGCACATTTTGACAGTGGTCAGCAGTGCTCAGCACTTTCAAATGCAGTTTAGCCTGTACAGCTTGTGTGGGGGAGGAGGAAAAGGTAGTGGCCTCTTCTGTCTACCTATAACCACCAAAATTCATTTCCAGTTGAAAAAATAATTCCAGTTTCACTTGTATGGAGGATGTCAATTTTATTCACATTACACACAGTTTGCATGAAATCATATACAAACTATAAAGACAACTAAATCAAATGAGAGAAACGACCACATTTGAGGTAGGGATCTCAACAGCTTGCTCTTGTTCGCATCCCAACATCCAATACTGTGGAAGGTATTTTCACATGACATACATACATGTATACACTGGTATATGCAAGTGCAAAGCTATCTGTGAAATGGGTTATGGATGAAACACAGGATCAACAGCCTATTTTGGGCATGCATGTACATGGTTCAAAATAAATTAAAACTTGCTATTCATGTACCCTGAGCTCCCCCACCTCCCCAACCACCCATCCTTTGATAGCTGAATACCTATGAATATGGAACTTTGCGGCTCAGTACTCAGGGTGTTTGGCCTACACAGGTTTCATTCATTGTATGAGAAGCATAGAGATGTTATAATTCAATGGAATTTGTCTCTAATATTCAACATAAAAATGCTAAAAGTATTAACTGTTTTCAGTTTTGTTACTTTATTGAAAATTTGACCATAAAAAATGTAAAAGAAGCACATGATAAATTCATCATTAAAATATTCAGTCATAATTTACAAAAAATCCTTTTTGGTCTGAAAAATATTATATTGAGCAATATTAAATTTCAACACATTTACAAAAAAATGCTTTTTGGTCTCAAAAATATTATATAAGCAATATCAAATCACATACTATAGAAAATTTATTAAATGCAATTCATTTTCTTCTAGATGATACCTTTATTCAATTTAGACCATCTATATTTCAACAAATCAAAGGTACATGTATCGCTATGGGTAGTATTTGCCAACCTCTACTAGGTGATTTATCTTGGCTTGAGTGTGAATTCATGAAGAAATTAATAAAAAGAAAATTTTCTTTTTGCAAAATAATTATTGTGTAGTGCTAGATATATTGATGATATTGCTTGCATAAACGTTAAAAAAAATATTCAAATTGCTCAAAAATATATCCACCTGATATCTTTTGGAGTATTCTAATACATGTCCTGAAGATAACAAAGAAGTGTTTTTTTATTTAGATGTTCATGTTTCTACCACTAGATTTGTTGTTAAAATATATCACAAAATGGATGATTTTAATTTTGAAGTCGTCAACTATCCATTCCTTGAAAGAAATACATCTGAACGTATTACTTAAAGTACCTTTTTGTCACAAGTTTTATATTTTGTCCACATTTGTTCTAAGTTCACTGATTTTGCTCTCAGGCTAATATTTATCTATAATCGACATAAATCAAGAGGATATAACAAAGTACACCTGATGAAGTATTTCAAAAAAGACTGCTGCAAATGTCGTGCCATTTTGATGCAGTTTGGATTCTTCAATTTCAAGGATTTCAGATTGGCTTGTTTCACCTGGATAATCTAAGTATTTATTAAATGTCTCATAAATTACTAGTTTTACTATTTTATTATTTCCTATATTGTGACATTTGAATGACTGGTCTCCTCTGTGTGGAGCGGAAACTACCAATGGGTTGTGAGAATGCCTTGACCTGGGTCCCAGCTGCACAGGTTATCGGACATGAGAATTCACTTCTAATTCCAAATCTTTTTCTTTGCTTGCATTTATAAAATTAGGTATAAAGCTACTCGGACTGCTCTCTTGGTTAGACGTTCACAATCTACAACTGCAACCTTAATTAAAAAATAAAGAAACAACAGACAAATGCAAAGTTACACCGAGAGATCAGGATCTAAATGCCCCTTTACATTACTATGTTATTAATGTTTGGATACATTCATCAAGGACATAGGAAGGGTTTTTTTTTTTTTTAAGGGTATACTGTGCTAGTTATGTAACAACACAGTGTTTCAATATGCAGTATGCATATTAATTTCCCGCGACAAAGCACGGGTTTGACACCTGGCAATCTAGGGGGAGGTGCGGGTTGCATCATTGCCACAGACAGGCCATATGATCATTTCTCACAAAATTAGCAAGTTTTGAGAAATTTAAGTTCACAAATGCCACACTAGTATTCTTCTAGTACTTCCCGGGCCACATCTAAGAAAAATGTCCATATGCCTTTAATAAATATTCTGTATTTCCAAAATGTTAGCAATATCTCGCTGGTCCCCATAGGTACCAACCCGTATCTCGCCATATCTCACCAAGCGAGACTAGGCAATCAGGTATGCAGTTGGGGTGGGAACTTAATATGCATATCTCCCATTAAAGTAGAGCAGTCAATGATCTAAGAGTGCAGTTTAACTGTTCTTTTCTCAGTGCATGCACTGGGTCAGGTCCATATGCGACACCTTTATGTGGGTTCAGGTTTCAAAGCAGTCATTCTGTGCCAGTAACTTTGTGTTGCCTCCTCTGTTTGGTTTCTTTCCAAGAAAGGGACATGTATATTTACGGAAACCCTTTCTCTCAGTATCTTTAAATTTGAGTTTGCTATTATTACATATATATATTTGTGCATATACTAGTTCACATAAAGTCTTGCCATTACAAGCAAGAACTTGTTATTCAGTATGTATTTGTATATTTGCTGCTATTTCACATTTATACCATCTTTACATTCAACTGTATGTACAAGGTAAAAGCAAGCAGCTCCCATCACATTAAAAAGCATGTCTGGAAATTTCTGTGCAACACGTTTCATGTATTCCTGATGATGACCTGTATTAAGTTCAATTGGCTGTTGAAGCCTAGAACTTTCTAAATTTTGAATCAAAAGTGTTAATATGTCAATTTATTTAAAGGTTTAGACATAGACAGTGACTGGATCAGCTATGGAGTGTAGAGAGATCCAATTGTGATATTTTTGGGGGTTGAGAAATACACGGAAGATGTGGCACTGTTGTTCTTCTTTGTATGATAAGTTAACAACATATAAATCATATTTAAAAAAATAATAACTAAAATTAGTTTTAAGCAACACCTGAAATTATAATCCAATATTTTATAACATAGAAATACAGCAGTTTTAAAAACAGCTTAGCCTACATGTATGGTCAACTCACCTATTTCCGATAATTTAACAGAGCTTCACTAAATCACACTTATAAGCAAATTTTTGTCACAAATTGAAAGACTTCATACACTAAATGGACCATCATTACAATAATTCTTTTTTTCATAACTTGTAATATTGAAGGATATTAATGAAGAAAATAAGTGAATTTTTGTTTTTTGTCTTCAATTGCAAAGTTTCTCAGAGCTGTCTCCTGAATTTGTGAAAATTTCCAACAAAAAATTTCATACTGCAAGTGTTTTAAAAGACATGAAAAGAAAGGTTGACATGTCAGGAATATATTTCTACTGCATTTAAAAAGATACTTTAATTTTACAACATCTGAAAAGGCCTATTGGAAATAGAAGGTTAAAAAGTTTTATATTGCTATTATTGTGTCTGTGGTAGTTATTTAACTGAGTGTCTGTGCTGTGAAACAATGTTACCATTTTCCGTGTTAGATATTATGAATTTGTGCTGTCTTTAAAATGACCACCTTTCATTTTTATTTGCTTCATCTCGTCTTCTGTCAGAGGGATACACAGTCCATGCGAAAAGTACCGCTCTGTTGGTTTTTACCGATAAAAAATTCCCCGGACCAAGAGAAAATGCTAGCAAATAACATGTTTAAGTATTGGGACCTTTGAAATTTGCGCAAAATGACCAATAAGAGAAAAAACTTTTCGCTCAGACTGGATACAGGTTGCCTGGTTTGCTTAGGACCTTTGTTAGATTAGCCTATTGGAACTAGGTAGATCATGCATACTTGGCAACTTGCCTTTTAGAAGTTTTGGTTTCATAAGCTTTGAGCTTTTCGGGATGAACAAATCGTGAAATGAGTATGATGTTTCCCAAAACGCTTGGTACTACTCATTATATAATCATGTATTTGTCTCTCATCCAAAGGTTCCCTACTATAACACACACTGACAATAATCTGCTCAAGCCTGTCCTGGGCAGGGACATTTTGTGTTTGACTGTCACTGTAATATTTGGACCTGTGACTACGTGAAGGAAAAGGCGAAAACACTTTGAGACAACCAACAGATGAATGTGATTGTGAACATTTCCCAGAGATTAAAAGTTTTGATAAATACAAATTACAGTGGGAATGCTAGAGCTGGAAAGTGATAGTTTCATGCATCAGTATTTTTACACTATCGCAATAATATCACAGACATATTGTCATTCTAACATTCTGAAGGCAGCCAAGTAAACTAACTTGCAAAGTCAAGGACTGGTTCATGCACCGGCTCCACTGAACAAGCGCACAGATAAATTTAGATGTACAAACATGACTATGGACATGTCAAATTTTGAGCAAGAAGCTATTCAAACACTTTGATAGCAGTTTCGTGACAGTTACCTTCCTAACGTGGGGCAAAATTCGGATCCACGTTGATGACAGCATCTTTGGAGTGAAGCGAGAGATTGAAAGGACAAGGTCATTCAATTGAAACATAGCTGGAGATATTCATAGCCGCGTATCGTAAATTTGCAGACTGTCTAAATTCTCATTCATTGTACACTTTGACAATCAAAGGCTATTAATTCTTGAAGTATTTAAAAATTAATTTATATCTTAACATTTATATAGTATGCTTTCGATATAAATTTAATTTATAAATTTCGAAGCTACCGGTGTATACACTATACAGAGCTGTTCTTCGTCGAAACAGGTTCCAAAATCAAAAGTTGCACAGGCTGCCATAGTCCGTGTAAGCTTATCCAAAGTCTGCAAAATGAACGATCAGCCTGACGACGAGGGAGATATTGTCTGCGTAAGTGTTATGGAAAACTCGGGTAAGTGTAAAGAACACGAACAAAGCATGATGCAGGTTTAAATGTTGTTAAATCATGGAACCATTACATTTAGAGGGAAGTAAGTTTAGCAGGTCCATGATGCCTTTTTTGATGGTTCAACTTCAAGTAAAGCACTAAAGGAAAGAGCTCCACGGAACATGAACCATGGTTAAAGTTAAATCAGGAAGCTGCTACTCGTAGATAAAAGTTAAGCAACATATGATAGTAGGCAAAAAGGAGCCTCCATGGGGGAAAATATGTGTGGATGGGTTATGTAATACCTCTTTTAGGGTTGACCAACTAAAGATAGTCATGACATGACTGACTTCCATATTGTTTAGAACATTAGCAAACAGATCTTTATTATTTTTGGATCTGCCAAGGTGTCCTAAGCTGCTTATCGGCTGCCTGTTGTTGTTATGCAAATGAGCAGGCCCAGTGAAAACATGATCCACATAGCATATAGTCATATGTAAAATTGGACAGTTTTATTCTAAATTGTATCAATGTTGTTGACCACAAATCAACAAAATAACTCCGAAGGCAGCATCATTTTGCAGAATTCTGCTACTGAATAAACATTTGGAGAGATTTTGATGATCATAACTTGGGGTTTTAGTGCTGATTTTCGGGTAACATTTAGCATGCATTGAATGGGTATCCACAGACGCTTTCAGGGAGATTCACCGAACAATGCTGCTGTGTAAACGAAAATTCCCGGATTTGGGATCTGAGAATAGCAGGGACCTGCTAGTGCTATTAAGATTGTATGAGCGAACTACTCCATCTTTATGCTATCATGGTTGCCGCCTGATCAAGTGATTATTGCATTAATTGCCTGCTTTAATCATTAGTCTAATGGAATATATGACCTTGATATTATTCAGTTCACAGGACTACTTCAGTTCGAGCATACAAGTTCAGCTGAGCACAGGACTGTCATGGTCCTCTAGTTGTTTGTTTTGTAATGAGCTGTTTCTTGGGTGAAATTCAGTTTTTGAGAAATTCATAATCAGTTCTACAAATTGTTGTGTCCAGTGCTTAATCAGTTAATGCTGCTGTTCCATAACCCATTACGTAGATGCCGACATTGACAAGTTTGCCTGTATCTGCTCCCACAGAGGAAGGGGCCACTGGTAGAGATACTATGTGGTCATGGACTGCATTCCCTAAGTATTCCATGCTAAATGCGTGCATTGCTATTTTTTTCACTTCAAAACTAAACAATGGGTCAGAAAAGCTAACCCTGCGAGAGGATATATATAAAAGTCATTTAATATTATATTTCTATGATGTTTGTATGTTATCAATTGAGCTACAGTCCCTTTCAAAACACTAGCAACACAGCATTTCAGATACGCAACTTGACAGTTTGTGCCTCTTTGCATCCCAGCATCTTCTGTGGTGGAAGTCACTTTCACACCAAATACACAAGTGCAAGAGTTATGTATTGTTGATATTACACTGATATGCCCTAGTCCACCAATGGCATTGTATCAACAAGGGGTTTTTTTAAAGTGTGTGTGTCAACACACACTTTTCTGTTTTTCCTCGAGTTTTTTATTACTTTCTTTCTTCTTTCTTCTTTACCAGCAAATTTGTCTGACACTTTTCTCGGACACTATTATACATACAAACTCCAAACTTGGCACGATTGTACCTCCATACAAGGAGTTTGACCGTTTTATACAGAGGAATAGACTGGCTGTCGTCTGGTTCGTCATATTTGTCCCAAAGGAGTTAATACACAGGGGTGTTTAATGGCGACGTGGGTCCAGTGGATCGCCGAAGGCGACGAATGTCTAACCGTGACATGGGACCAGTGAGCTGCCGAAGGCGACGAACCAGACTGGTAGGGTTAACAAAGTTCCACCCGCATCCTGCAGATGGCGCGGACCGGTGAAAATTTGCACCGGCTATAAACAGCCAATCAGAAAGCAGGTCACCATTTGACATGCAAAATTTGCATTTAATATCTAAACAAGACGGCATGGCCAACATGGCAGTAGCAGCCACACTCAAGGACAGTGTACACTTTATAGCTTAAAAACTTGGTCGGCCTGTGGTATCAGGAGTTCAACTGGAAATACTAGAGTACATAGGCAAAGGGCAGGATGTTTTTGCATCTTTGTCGACAGGTTCGGGCAAGTCTGACGTACATGGCGGTACATTCGTGCTGCAGTGGGCAAACCACGGTCATCTCACTCTCAGTCTCAGTCTCAGCGAGGATCCCTCAGCCTCATATATTGTAATCATTGTACGTCTTTAGTAGCCATCATTAAAGAACAGGTAGCATTTTTAAAGGAAAAGGGAATGAAAGCAACCCAGGTAGGAGATGAGGAATGTGATTTGGAGGGCCTAAAGAAGGGGAATTACAACGTGTTTGGCAGTCCTGAATCTTCCATGTCTACCAAGCACAGAAAGCAGATTTTCACAAACCCCATCTACAAGTCACGACTTGGTGCCATATTCATTGATGAAAGTCATTGTATAGTGAAATGGTAATGTTTAACCGCGACATGGGATCAGCGAGTCTCCGAAGGCGACGAACCAGACCGGTGCAAATTTCCACCGGTCGGCGCCATCTGCAGGATGCGGGTGGAACTTTGTTAACCCTACCAGTCTGGTTCGTCGCCTTCGGCAACTCACTGGTCCCACGTCGCGGTTAAACATTCGTCTCCTTCGGCGACTCACTGCACCCCATAACGCCGTTAAACACCCCTGTGTATTAATCCTTTGGGACAAATATGACGAACCAGACGACAGCCAGTCTAACAGAGGAATAAAGATAAAGATGTGTAAATTTATGCAAATTAGGGGCATTTGAAATTTTAAAACTTGAATATCTCCAAAACTATTATAGATAGAGATGTCATTTTAACTTCTACTAGGGGGTTATTGACCATTGCGCATGTAATGAATCTAAAGCAAAAGTTGTAGACATTTAAATTATGCTAATTAGCAGCATTGAAAATTTTAAAACTTGAATATCTTCAAAACTTTTACAGATAGAGATGTCATTCCAACTTCTACTAGGGGGTTGTTGACCATTGCGCATCTAATGAATCTAAAACAAAAGTTGTAGCAATTTAAACTATGCTAAATAGCACTATTAGAAATTTTGAATCTTGAATAACTTCAAAGCTATAATAGATAGAGATGCCATTCCAACTTCTACTCCTGTGTTATGGAATAGTTGTACATTGCCATACCAATGTGCTTTGAAGACACACACACACAGATTTGCTATGTAGCAAATCATCTTTCCTAGTTTGTCTCTGACTTTACTGGTGGAATTGCTCAATAGTGGTGCCTCATCTATTAGGTGTGCAAATGAAAGATGAAGGAATTTGTCTGTGAGGCATGATACATGTAAGTGGCAGAGCTTTATAGTATGTAACATGTATACCTGCCATCTGATGTGTATAGTGCTCAGTTACAAAGTACACATTTATGTGTAATGCTGATCAGCTGATGCACACGTTTAACTAACATTCTTAGCACCATCACAAAGTGATTTATATATACATACTGAGCGACCATAAAGGGGATGTCACATTCTTCTAAAATACACGTGTCTTTATCATTAAAAAAAAAATCTTTATCATTTAATCCCAATTGTCCCATCAATTTAATAACAGAGGGCAATGTTACCTGTGTACAAGATTGTAGGATGACAAAGGTGTGAAATCGACCTGACTGATTGTCAGTAAAATAATTTTGATGAACTGAACAACAATAACAAACTTGTGCATTGTAGTGCTGGGATCAATGTTTGTTTTTTGGTGAGCTTATGGCAACAATCTCAGTAGTGTGCTGGTTGAAAGAAGGTACAGGTAAAGTTGCTGTCCAATTTGTATTGTGTGGCTCTGTGGAGGTTCTGCATTGACATATACATTGTAGAGACAATTCTGCACCTGCATTGGTTCAGTTTGAGTAAATCATGTAAATTGCAGGGATGCAAAGTAACTTGATAATCCTTGAATCAATTGACAAACTTTAAGTAAGTATGTGGAACAGGTGAGTCCTTGTACATGTAGATGGTAAGTGCCTTTGTGATACAGTGAAAGTTATAATCATGCTCAGATATTCAACATATTCACTTAACAACACAAGTTTTGAAAGACTCAAAGTCATTTATTTGACATATTTAGATATACAACACAGCAGGGAAGAAATTGTGTCATTTTAATGAGATTTCACCATATGTTCTTGACAACTCTGTGGATATGAACTGTATACTAGTGTGCATATATTCATTTAATCAATGGTGATAATAATTTCATTATGTTGTTATGACTTCTAAGAGGTAATTTTTCACACTTGTACCAATGCACAATTGTTGCATAACTTTACATGGATAATGGATGTGTTCATGTCATCTTGCAGTACATAATCAACCCCTTACACTTTCTCAGCATTAATTAAGCTTGGTAAAGATGAAGAGACCTCATTGAAGCATCAGTGTTAAGTGTCTTCTAGCATCAAGTGAAGAAATCTTGATTTATTCATACTGTACCACCAAGTAAGATCATACTGATATCAAAATGTTTGAGCCAGAGGGGTGTCCACATGTCTTTTTGGACACCCTAAAATCCCAAGATTTTTATTATGATGGAAAAAATAGGAAGTGGACACTGATACATGTACTGTGAATCTTGAACAATTGTATTTGTATCTTTTTGTCCAGAACCACTTCCTACTAGTCATTACCCTATTATGCAGTCCAAACTCTTTACTCTCCATAAGCTAACCTGTCACTGTCTAACCTATATAAATATGGAAGTACTATTGTCCATATTGTACACATCCCTCTTTAGAATTTTGAGATAGGCTGTATTAGCCCAAATAAATTAAAGGGTCTTCAGCATGTAACTACATGTACTGAGAATATGTTTCAGAGCTTATACCCGTACATGTCTCTCTGAATAGCGACTCCTTGTCTGAGCTAAATATTCAGCAAAGATAACCCACATAATAATGAATAAATTTGAACGTGGCAAATGATGAATTAGCTAAATACATGAAGTTTTGCTTATAAATGCAGAGCTTCATTATGAAAGTACCTGTCAAACAAAACATAATTACTAAATTTGCATAGTACAGGTTGAGATAAGAACAATTTGACTTACCCCTGAACCAGTATGTACCCTTTCTAGCTGGATAGCTTATCCTAGTTAAACCACCTGCTAGTGTATAACTGAAGTAGAAACGAATAGGGGCATTATATTCAGCCCCATTGATTGTAAAATCAACAGCTGCAACTAGACCACCTGTACAAACCAAGGGACGTCCTAACAAGTACTGCAACACTGGACATCCTGCACCAGAAATGTAAAACAAACTCCATGATGACACCTACACCTCACTTTGAAAGTCTCCAAACAATGAAGTTCTGTTTCACTGCCAACCCAGAGTCAATGTTTTATTTATATTCGTTTTATTTAAATTTATCATTTTGGATATCCTGACTGATACATTTACAAGTAGATCATCTACATTTGTAAGGTTTCACAACAAATGTTCATAGTGGGATATCACCACTATCCAACAAAGTGGGGAATTTTTGCTAAAATTTGTGATCCTGGGCGAAAGCGTTTGCCGTGTTTTTTATGTCACCAGATAGGCAAAGTGTCATGTGTTTGCCAGGCAGGATAAGCCAGGGAAGACTAATGTAGCAGCACTGGGTTGTCACTTGGTACCTGAGGAACCACACAGAAGGTGTAGAAACAGTATGTTGTCTTGGGTGCCTGCCAGCAGCCCAGATGGCTTTGGAGGGCTGAGCTTGGGACTCACAGCTCTGGACACAGGATCAACATGATTGAGGACCCAGCTAGTTTACAACCATGAGAAAGGGCACTGTCCAGTAGAGCTACATGTACATCAGTAGTTTATTGGAGGCAGTTGTCAGATGGGGCCTCTGAGGTAGAGTCAGATGCCTAAGTTGGATCAAAATTTGTGTAGCATTGAGCACTAAGAGTTTAGACTGTCATGACACAGTATGGAGTTGCCCTCAATGATTGGTTAATAGCACTGCAGACTCCATTGCTAACAACAAACTCAACAAAAGCAACCACTGAAAAACCCAAGCTGGCATGTATAATGTTATTTTTTGTAATGTTATCAGTTAAAAATTCTTGTAATTTTGACTGTCTCTATTCTTTCAGGGTTTGTCACTGCAAGCCAGCTCTTAAAAGGACCCAGTGAAAGCAAAGATGAAACTGATGAAACAATGCATAGTGGTGTGGCAGTTGATCAACCCGTCAGGCCAACAAAGAGACGTCGAATACACATGACTCCTCAGGACTGTCTGTCACACCAAAACTCAGCAGAGGGTGTCAAGGCGTTATCTCAACCCAATCTAGTCAGCAAAAGCTCAAAAGATCCCAACAGAGGATTGTACCCAAGACTTCCTCACTTTCCTCCAGGTGGCGCTGTGGATGCAGCAGGCTTGTCAGGTAATTTTGCACCTGCAAGCACGTTGATGGGTTATCAAGAAAAGCCAAGCGTGAGCAAAAATGCAAAGTTCGAGACTGCACACAATATGACATCCCAGCAAAGAGGTACTAAGTCTCGGAAGAAATTTCCAGTGCAGAGTAATTCCCTTCACAACTACTTTAGCCAGAAGAATGTTTGTAGTAGTCAGCCTAACCATGGTATGGGGGGAAGTAATCAGATGGCAGGTTGCCATGGAAACAGGACTGCTGTGTGTACCCCACCAAGGCCCATATCAGCTAGTCAACCATGCAAGAAGTCGCCAGTATCTCTGATGTACTCCCCAATAAAAAAAGTTTCAAACACAGTGTACATCATAGATGATGACCCACCTTCCAGCAGCACCCAGGCCGACAAAGCTGGATCACAAAATTGTGTTGTCAAAACATTATTTGCAGCCCAGAAGAAAGATACTAAAACCACTAGCAAAGGAAAGAAAGACAATGGTAAAAAGAAACCTACACCTAGATTTAACAGAAACAACAGCTTCTTGTATAGTACAGACAAACCCAGTACTGGCCAGCCAGTGACTGTACCTGATGCTGGTGACAAGTATGGGCTGTTGGGTACAGGTGGTGGGGCTGGTGAGGAGGATGATGAAGAAAGCGGGGAGGATTACTGTGCCTTGTTGCCTTTGGAAGTGTTGGAGAACATCCTTTGTCAACTTCCATTGATGGACTTGTGTTTGAATGTAAATCGAGTGTGTAAATACTGGAATGACATCATATCCGACCCAAAGGTAGGTTAACATAGTTACCCAGCAATGATCTTAAGAGATTAAACATTTGGCCACAAATATTAGAAAGTTTCTTCAGTGATGTAACACAGTATTATTTTTGAATGCATGATTTCATTGGGGTTGTCAACTTCATCTCCGATGACATAGAAACTAGTTCTTACTGGTATTACAGTTATACCTGCAATTCTAGACCACTGAGCTGCCAAAGACCACCTGATATTTGTGACCACATTTCGAGGGACATGGGAGTCTATATTTTTTATAGCTTAACATGTAATCAACCACACGAGACCATCGCACATGACCATGTATTGTCGGTAGAATTGCGGTGGACGTAAGCAGCAAGAAGAGTAAAACCTGCTTTGAGAGACCACCCCTAGGGCAGGCCAAAAAGTGGTCACGTAAGGAAGGTGGTCTCTCAAGAGAGGTGTGATAACATGGGAAAGATGGCAAAATGGACATGGTAAACATGGTCTGAAAAGGCGGGTGGTCTTTCCTCACAGTGGTCTCTCAAAACAGGTTTCACTGTATCACGTACTGCATTACCTCTATTTTATGGGCAATCAGGACAGGGACCAACTTCCTATAAATAAGTAACGACACATATTTATATTTACTTTGGGATTGAACATAACTCACTAGCCTCAGGTGGCAACAGATAAAAGACAATACCAGTCAGTCATTTTAACACAACATGTTGACACTTTCATCAATACTTGCCTCATTTCTCTCGTTTTATAATTGCGTTTGGATGATGAGAATGACCTTTGAAATTGTATAATATTATATTAAGGGACAAAAAAAACACAAATTCCCTGGCATGTTTCATGAGATGCATGTATAGTATGCCTAAACTTTTATCAGTTTGTACCATGGAAGAAAAAGTACCACAAACTGAAGAAAGAAGATGCTGATGTGAGGGACAATGTACGGAGACTAATGGCCCACAATGGGATGACTGCCCCACACAACTATTTGACAGGGCTGATCAGGTAAGGGAGCAGTTATTTTCTCCAAAAGGGCTGATCAGTGACAAGCTAGTGTTTGCCAGAGAGCTAATCAATTAAGAAGCAACTGGAGTTGAGTGTCCACCAATAAATGGTGGTGTTCTTGACATTATTTGTAGCAATGTTATCATTGATAAGAAAACAATAATTATTGTTAATGTTTCCTGGTTGAATTTGAAATTAAAGAAAAATTAATTGTACAGCAGCATGAATAGTTGATGGTGTGTAACAAAGTCAGTACATTGCACATGTATGATGGTGGTGCAGAGAGCTCTAGCTTGCATAATTATGATCAGGTTACATAATGTTGGTGGAATGTTTTTGCCATGGGCATACAGTGGTCCCTGTCTTGAGAGACCGCCCATAGGGCAGGTCAAAATGTGGTCTCTCAAAACAGGTGGTCTTTCATAAGAGGTCTAATATCATGGAAAAGATAGCACAGTGTTCTGAGAGAGCAGTCTTAAAAAGATATGTGGTCTCTCATTGGAGGGGTCTTTCAAGACAGGTACCACTGTAGATACATATGTGGCAACACTGGGGGTGACCCTACAGTATGGTTTTTCTTTTAAATTTACAAATTTTGGTTGGAATGCTCATCAACAGGCCGGGTAACACTATGTTTGTAATAACAACCAAGCGTGCTAACACCCACCACCTACATATATAAATGCATTCTTGAATGGTCACCCTCACCCCCCCTCCCATTCCCACCCCACCCCCATGAGGTGAGCTTAACTGAAAAAACCTTGACAGTAATATGCAAGACCCAGCTTGGTTAAAATTACATGTACTCTTGACAAAGAAACTGTGCTAGATGTCTTGTACATGTAATATTTCAATCTAAAATGACATCTAAGATTCATCATGTTCATAATAAATTGTATTAACATTAGAATTACAATTATAATTGGTGAAATTTTTTTTTAAATGGAGTGAAAAGAAGTATTATATTACAAACATGACCTCATTTCACAGTTCACCAGAGAAAATGTTGATGATAATCACTTGGAAGCATTCATAAAAACCTACTCATTGATTACAAATAATAATTTTCTTACCTTTGATTTGCCAATAACTGGAGCGCTAATATTTTGTAAAAGATTTTTTAAAATTCACAATTCATGTGTAAAAGTTTGTACTTTAAGTCCTTCAAAAAATGAAAACTTTAGTGAGCATATTTAATTTTTGTAAACTTTTTGGAAATTGGTTTAACATATTTTATTTCAAAAAATGATTGGAAAACAGGCACCATACCTATGTGAATTCCTCTCGTAATGATTTTGAAATTCCAAAGTGACCTGGAGTCTGTGCCAAATATGTATGTATGGACAAAATGTTTACAAAATTTCCTGTTTAATTGTTCTGTTTGTTGAAGGTATATGATGTCATTCAAACCAGTCACAGCAAGAAACATCCTTGACTGTCTGAAGAAACATCCCAAGTATAGCTGGGTGGATGACCTCATTAGGGAGCGTTTGAAAGACTGTATACAAGCAGGGGTAGGTAGCAGATACCCTGCCCCTTTATTTCACATACCCTGCCCATTTATTTCCTTCACACATCAATTGGCAAAAACATTACAGGTCTGCTGTCAGCTACTTAATTGCTTTACCTGTTTGTTAATTACTGTGTTATATGTTGAGAATATATCCAATAATAGTTGGCCACTATGTTTATCAGCCAAAAGAATTGCTACCATGGCCTCCAAAATAAAAAAAACTAAATAGTACTGGATCATATACAGTGGTACCTGCTCTAAAGACCACCTCTCGTGAAAGACCGCACTAGTTTTTAAGACCGCCATTTCAAGACAATGGCCTTTAATTTCTCTGTAAGCTTACCTGCAGTGAAAGACCACCTGCCATATGTGACCACTTTTGTCTGGCTTTAAGGGTGGTCTTAAATAGCAGGTACCACTGTATATCATAAGTTAAAATTCCACATGACTGTGGAATGGCGAATGAATGTAGACAGTAAATCTTTTAAATTGTGTGCTGTGATGCTGAGCTTTGGATCATTTTAAATGAGTGCTATCCAAATTTATTCACGTTACCATGGTCATAGTTTTTAATCAATGTACATTGCTCAGTGAGCATTTCAAGCCAACTTCCAAATTAGAGAGAAATTTTTGTTTATTTGCCAGTGACGAGGAGTCTTTGTTGTGCTACAGTCAGTGCCATTGTGCTTGTGACTTGAAAACGTGAATTTTGTCAACATCAATGTGTCAATTGTGTGACATGCAAATGCAACAACAAAGTTGAATATTAAGTGCCCTTTTACTAAAATCACATGTTGTGTATACAGTGGTGCAATCAACAAGGAAAAAAATTGGGAATGACATATATTAAGGCAAGTATTGTTTCCTCATGTAGGTATAGATGAATAAGTAGTCACTATCTTATACTGTATTGGATACGTAAACCCTTTGCACCTTAAACCAGCCAAAACCGGCTGGTAATAAAAAACAACTTGACTGAGAATTGTAGGTGAAACCTATCAAGATCACATGCCCCAGGGCAACAGCTTTCCTTGGCATGTGTTGGCTACTAAGTGCTCAACCCATGTCAAGGAAAGCTGCTGACTAAGTGTTAATTTAGGGGGAAGGGTGAAACACATTGTGACAGTCAGTGACTCCTGTGCTTAGTGCATTATTGAAAGGGTACAAGTGGTGATTTAAAAAACGTCGTCGGTTCTTTCATATTCTGGGTAATTTGTATCCCACAGGGTAATCTGCTCTCCTGCATCAACGCAGTGCAAAACTGTTGTTCCAAGTAATGATTTTGAAAACTTTGCTTCAGGAGCCAAATCCATGGAGTGTAATCACCACATTAGTGATACTGTCTGAGACAATAGCAGACATCCAGCAAATCACTACATGTCTTCTGAGTGCCACCTCTCAATGCACAGCCACAGAGGTACTGGAGTGTCTCTACTGTATTGCTACATTCCTGTTTGCCTTCAAGAGCATCAAGCTGTCTGATGTCTGGAATGGGTATGAAATATATTGATTATCGCACTCATGGGGGGAGGGGTGGAGGGAGAGTTTGGGTATAACATATGGGAAATAAGAGGGCTTCCAGTATGCTGGTACTGAAAATAAAAATACCTCTGTATGGAAATACTCCACCGGTCTTGTGATATAATGTGTACAGTGCGTGTGGTTTGAATGTAGAGAGGGAGGGAGAGGAATTCTGCAGGGTCCTGAAGCCAGTTTTCGTGGCACGCTGAGCGATTTTAGTCATTGCCTGACTGCTTGGTATGTTCACATTTTAATTTCTTCAATGCTTGGTAGTTTGTAAGCATAGTTGATATTTTTCAGTGCTGTTTTGATTGAAAAGTATTTTTGTCATCACAAGGGTCGGGGACAAGGTCAGTAGCACGAAAACTGTGATACCCCGAAAACTGGCATAGCCACTGTACGTCCCAAGTAACTTGCATTTGGTATAGCAAACTTTCAAAGTTTAACATGCAAATTTGGGTTTATAGACTTTTTGCATTGTAACAAATGTACAGCATTGAAATGAAAAATTTATAGCCAGATACACTGCAGCATTTACACTGTGCACGTGGATCTAAGATGGAATTTACTTTTTCCAAATTCATTAGCACTTTCTCTACCATAAGTGCAAATTGATTAGCAAAGCATGTAAAACTGCTTAAACATTGATCAGAACACTTCTAGTTTGCATGGCAAATTGGGATGCAAAGTTTAATATTTTATACTAGAATAACTTGAAGTTTTTTTTAGATAGCGTTCTATGTGTAGCCTGGATGACAGGTTATATATTATATATATATATTATATATATATATATATATATATATATATATATATATATAAAAAACCTGTCATCCAGGCTACACATTGAGATATATATATTTATTATACATGAAGGCTTTAAAATTAATGGACAGTAAAGAGTTTGCAACTTTTGTGTCAATACATCCATCATGTGAAAAGTGAATCATTGAATTTAAAAGTTCTAATTTTTGTTTACAGATGTGTAAAGACATATTGGTTTACGTCATTTTACGTGGTTGTAAATGATGTTTTGGCATTTGCAGGATGCACTATCGTGTCTTCTATGCACTCTATCTGTATGAGAACTCCTCATCATCCAGCTGTGGTCAGCTACAGAGAGCCGTCTCCGCCAACAAAGGACAACAGTCTCTGCTTCGATACAGGTTTGTAGTTGCATTGCCCCTTGCTTCAGCCCCAGTGGAGTGGGCATAAATAAATGATAGTCAGTTATTACATCGTGTAAGAAGTTTCTGGTTACTGATGTGTTTGGAGATGGTGGACACAATTGGGTTAACCCTTTCCCCCATAAACCGGCCAAAACGGGCTAGTGGTCAAATGTTGTCTGCTTCAGTGTTTTCAACTAATTTCAACAGTAATGAAAAACAATTTTGACTGAGAATTGTAGATGAGCCCTATCAAGATCACATGCCCCAGGTCAACAACTTTCCTTGGCATGAGTTGGGCACTTAGTCATCAGTCTTAATTCCAAAAGGTGAATTTTGCACAACTCTTCCCATCCATGTCTGCGTGTTATGGTTTGGCTTCGCACATTGACGTGTCATGCCACTAAGCCCTGCCCCCATAAGTCGGCATTTACAGTGATTTACTTACTGCCACCTTTGGCACTGATCTATCGTAATTCTTCGCAGTTAACACACATATTTAGTGCTACATTTATTTTCATGATATCCGAGTGCAGGTTATTCACAGGCACACAGGTTTAGAACATTCATTTGAGCCTCATGTTTGCCAGTTTTGAATCGTCATAGTTTGCCTTGAATGGGCAGTTGGGCAGTGATGATACATTCATCAAAACGGCCCTCAAAAACGCTCAAGACTACCATATTTCCCCACAAAACGCATATATATTATATATATTACATACTTTCCTCATACTCTTTTTGAACAAACTATTGTCTATAAACAACTTAAGTATGATCGTTTCTTTGTATTAAATAAAACTTTAATGTCTGTTGTCTAAAAGTCACTGAGCTGCCATTTTTGCACCCCAGATGACAATACCTTATTACCGTCTAGTTTTCGCGAAAACCTTCCTAAAAAGTTGACTAAAAAAGTGGGTCTCAGATATTGTATGAGGCCTGGTTCTTTCACAAAACTTGACGAAATTTGAAATCGTTTGATGTGTAAATGGAGTGTCATCACTTGAACTGCAGCAGACCACTACAGCTCATTAACGGCACAAAACAAAACACGCTTTTGAGGATAGGTGCAAGAAGATCATTTTTTCAAAGAAAAATTTTCTATAGTACCATAACTGAAAAAGTTGAATCAACAAGATCGAAAAAAAGGAATGCTATATTTGCATAATTGCTGCATAAACACAAACAAAGTACATAATTGACAAAAGTGTCATTTTATTCCCTGACAAGTTTACTTTTCAGAAATGTTTATTTTATGGGGGTAAGTATGAGCTTAAATTTGTTTATTCGAGATTTTGAAGATGGAGCTAACCCTGAGCTTATCCTTAAGCGGAAGTATTCATTGTTAGAATATATTATGTGGAGTGGTTCTCTATTTTTCTCATTTTTTTGGAACCTAAATTTGTGAACTGCACATAAAGCTATATCACAGAAACACTACCCTGCATGCTAGATGTTTGTACATGTGGAAATGAAAGCTTCTATTCTTTCAGTTCCAAAGACAGCGGCGTCCGCATGACACACGAACAGCTTAGAATTTGCAATCATGAAATTGAACCAGGACAAGCCATCAAAATTGTAGCATTTGCAGGTAAGTGATAATCTCTGTAAATTAAATCAGTGGTACAGGGATCTTTCAAACCATAGTGCCGTCATGTTTGTGTAAAAACCAAAAAGAAGACAAGTTACAAGCAAAGCCCCTCATGTAAACAGAAGTTACTGGAAAGCCATCATGAACACAGCAAGACTGAAAGGTCATCATGACCTCCCTGGCCATGTCAGTTGGGGGAAATGTCGAAAAGCTTGTGGCCTTAACATCAAAATTTGTGTGTGCTCTGTATTTTTTTTCTCAATGAGTGTTGCACAGGTGGACAAAAAAAAAGAAGAAAAGTTGGCCCAATATTGAACCAGTAAGAAACAAAGGATACACTGATAATGATATCATCTTGATGGAGAATAATACTAGTGTGTTTTACCCAGTTGATGGGGCCAAATTCTGTTCTAAATGATTACTGCAAAAATGTTGCACCTGGTACAATGTATTGTTCATACTAAACCTGATCCAACCTAGAATGCATATGAATTAACGGACATGTTTGTCTCTCAACATGTAAACCCATATAGAGAGCACCCAATTGTCAAAAGTATCCATAATGAAGGAAAGACGAATACTTTTGTCTTCTCAGACATTACCCCATGTGTTATGCAGAAGAATAAAGTTATTGAAAATTCACAGTCCGAAAGGCTGATATGACACTTTACCAGCAGAATTACTGAAGATATCTGCTACCGTCATTAGTCCATGTGCGACAGATAATTAACATGATAGTCACCTAGGCTAAATTCTTCCAAGCTTGTAAAATTGCAGTAAGTACTCCTGGCAACAAGGCAAAGGACCATCGTAATAGAATAAACACCAGACCTATCTGCATACTGACAAGGAACAGCATACTGGACCTTTTCATAGTCCACCTTGATGGACGCGTGTCAGTAGTATGTAGGCCAGAGGAAAAATGTGGGCCTGTTCCTCAGGTCTGTTATCTAAATACATGTACAGTACAGCATATCATACCAGCACAACAAAGCTGGTGCAGCCAGGCATACTTTGTTACTTGCCTCAAAGTACTGTGCACATGCACATCCATAAGTCTGTTCCAGTAATGTAGTGGCTATTGTACATATACCTGATTTAGGGACAGGACTTCTATGTAAAGTTGCCCATGATAAAATGGTCCCTGATACAGTACACTATTCTGCTTGATGGCAGTACATACTTCCTGTGTCACATGATATTTTGGACCAATGAAAGAAGCAGGTTTGTTTATCCCCTAGGTGTCTCCACCTGCAACAAGTGACTACCAGGGGAAGTTACCTGCAGTACTACCTGCAGGAAACACTGCATCTAAACACATTAACTCGATAAAAGAAGTCATCAGAATATCTGTCCAGTCAGTCTCTATGCTGCAAATTTTCAGAAATACCTGCAAAGATTTTGCTTAAATAGTAGGAGGGTACATGTAGGTCCATACATCAATGCAGATAAATAAGTGTTGAGAATCAAATCCATGCTATATATACATTGTAGGAACTGGCAAAACTACTACCCTGGTCAAGTATACACAGCTACGACCCAGCATGAAGTTTCTGATGGTAGTTTATAACAAGTAAGTGTATTAGCCTTGTGTTAACACTGAATATGTTTTGTTGATTTCTCCCCCCCCCCCCCATTATTAGTTTAACATGGAAGAAAACACATGTCTTCATTTTGCATCCATTGTCCTTCTCATCCATTCTATATCTTTTCAAATGTATATTTTGAAATCTTTTAAAGTGTTAACAAAATATCAATTTTTGTTTTAGATTCTATGCAGGTCTTTAAATGGTTCGATTCCTTTGTTTGTTTTATTATTTGTCTTATATTTTTTTTGGAGAAGGTCAAAAATTGTATTGAAGTTGCCCATGATTCTGAATTTGTATAAGTTCAGTTAAAAAACCAAATTTCTTTGTTCGAGATGATGTCTGCAAGTTAAAGCTTAATGTTAACAAAGGTGAGTACAATTGAAGAATATTAAAAGTACATGTAAAATAGTAAAAAATAAGGCCAAAATTATCTAAATGGTTTGGAGCAAAAAATTTTACAACAGTGCTTTTGTTTTGTGTTGCTTTTTAAGTGAAGTAAAGCCTATACCAGCAGGCACAAACATTTTTTTTTCTGACACTTTATTTGACTTTTTCTGCACATCTACTTCAAGTGTTAATATTTCACCAGCACACAGTAGGCACCTAGCTATATTTGGCATTGGTACACCATCAGTGAGAATTTTATTTGTGGCATCATTTGCCACAGTAGGCACTTTGTCATTTACAAGTCCAGGGGAGATCCTGGTTATTTTTATTTTCATACCTTTACCTGGCTTTCATATGTATATATCATGTCTTGCTGGTGAGGTTTAGGACTGCTGACTGCTCATTGTCCATTCCCCCATAATTTACATTTCAACTTCCTCCCAAAACTGTTAGCCTCATTTTCTTAAACTCTGTGGAGATGTATCTTGGATATATATCTTAACCAAATTTCTACCTTCAAGTGGCCACACTCCAATATATGTTTTGATTTATATTTTACATTTTATGTTTTCTTTTCTTCTTAATTTATGCAATTTAAAAAAAAAATCAACAGACTCTTTGTGTCTAAAAGTAGTGGGTCAATTGCTAAATAGTGGCATACATGTATAAACACTTCTTGCTACAGCCAGACCTTGATTTGTTCAATGGGGGGAGCTGTGATTTAAGTGTACATAGGATAACACCCACAGGGATCCCATTATGTTTTCCATCCATTCCATGTGGGTTTCCTCTGTCCACCAATAGTTTGTAAACATGACATCTGAATACTTACTGGATGCCTGAAACTCAAATTTACCTCATTCATACCATGAGACCATTTCTTCACTTGAATTCATTTTCAAGGTCACAATAGCCATGTGTGTGCAAAGGAGGACCCATCAATCAATGCTTGGACTGAGGGGCCTCTTGTTCACCTTGGCTGTCAGTCAGCTGAGGACATAGGATGGGCTCTCATCTGTCTACAATTACATTTTCCACATATCCAAAACCATTGGTCAGATCCAGATCAAACATGTCGGGATCTACCTTATGTGGGTCTCTGCCAAATTTGTTCAACAGGTCATGGTCTGGTTATTTTGGTGTTTTTATCTCAGACTTGTTAGTCAGCTGAGGTTATACATGTAGGATGATCCTTTGTCTGTCTGTCCATCAATTCACATTTTTGACTTCCAAAAATTGTTCACTGGATTCACTTGAAACTTGGCAGGGATGTACCATGAGTTTCTACCGAGTTTGCTCAAATGGTCATGTGTTATTAAATTTTTTGGTCCCCCTTTTTTTTTTTTTTGCAAAATCTAAAAAAATTGCCAAAACTGTGAATCCAATTGCTTTGAAATTGCATGGGGACACTTCTACGGACCCACAGACCTTAATTTGTTCAACAGGTGGTGCTGTGATTTTTTTTGCTATTTTACAAATTTTTGTGTGTTCCCCTATTTTTGTCTTCTCCAAACTGTCACTCGGATTACATGTATTCTGAAACTCAGTGAAAGTGTAGCTTGTGGGAAGGTTAAGTATCTCTTTTAGTGCCAAGTTTCATACTAAGTCAATTTAGTTTTCCTCCGCACCTTTTGGGCACTTTCGGCACATTCTGCCCTAAGCGAGCCAAGAAAAGCTATTGACTGAGACTAATATATTCTCTGGAACTATGAGCGTGTTGGTAAATGTAATTCAATGAAAGATCTCTTGACAAGGAATATGAATCCAACACCCTTATTATAATTGAGAGCTGTTCATCTTAAGCAGCGTGATTTTAGTCACAGTTGGTACTTCGAGTTGAACAAACTTCTTCACCAGGTGTTGATAGGCAGGATCCCTGATATTTAATGAATTTTTTGATTCCCGTACCTGTCAGATAATGCATGCATTCCTATTGATTACCATGTAAGGGGCTGGCCATAATTGTCAGCATTTTCATCTATGTCCAAAATGACCGTAAAATTATTTCTCTAAAACGGCAAGCACGATTCACGTCAAACTTAGTGGGGGTGTACCTTGGGTGAGTCTCTACAAAGTTTGTTCAAATGCTCTGCTCCAATGATTTTTCAATTTTTTATGAACTATATTTTACAAAGGTTTTTTTTGTATTCTTTCCTTTTTTGGCTTCTGTTCTGAATGTGTCACTCAGATTGTTCTTATACTCAATGAAAATTTAGCTTGTTGGAGGGTTGAACAAAATTGTTCATGAGGGGGTGATACTCTTCATCACTTGTTTTTTAATGAATTTTTCAATTGGGGTACCTGTTGGTTAATGCATGCATTCCTATTAATTATTGTAAGTCAAAGGGGATTGCAATGGGAACTCACATTTTTTTTAGCCTACTTCCTCTCCAAAATCCTCATCCAGACTAGAGTTGGACTTATGGGTTGAATGTCAAGATCAGCTCAGGACGGGCTGGTCACACAGCTCTCTTGTTGGTAAAATATGTGTTAATTTTTCGCCAAAATTTTTTAAAGTTTTTTCAGGAACTTCTTGGCCAATTGCTTCAAAATTGTAGAGACACTTCTGTTGACCCCCGGACCTTAAAGGCCCTTTTATAAAACCCCTTTCTCCCACAGGAGAATGACCTTGGCCTGGGACAGGGACACACAGGTGCACTGAACCAGCCCTTCATCAAAGTGCTAAATAAACTATGTGGTCGAGTGGTGAGGCTGAGGTTGTTCACATCATTTGGCGCAAAGTCTGTATACCATCAGTGACAACAACAATATGTACAATGTACTTAAAGGAATCCTCTGTTGTCAAAGTTTTAAGTCACAATACCTCTCACAAGTTCTCCATCACAATACTTCTTACAAGTTCTCCAAGTAATATATTTCAGTCACAATACTTTTTACAAGTCCTTTATGTAATATGTTTCCTTTTATCTGTGTGTTCATGCTTCTTATAATGCTGAAATTCTCAGTCCTCTAGGAACCCCTCAAAGTTCTCTGTCTCACTTGCACTGCTCTTGATACAAATGTATGTAAATAAATAATTTCATAAAATGCTTTATTGTCAAAACTTGTTTTTTGTGTGTATCATGCATAGAGAAGCTGATGACTGAATACAGGCAAGGATGCATGATAGAGAGAGTTCATAAATATCATTTATACTAGGTAAAAAAAAACACTCAAAATATATCCTCAAGGTTTATACTGCCATTCCCTTCATCCTAAATCCAAGATCTGGCTACAATGTTCAATAGCAGAAGTATCAAAGTCCCAATTACTGTTATTCCCAGCCCCTTGACCCAGCCTGAATGTGGTGTGTGGATGGCTATGACCCAATGGTGTGAACAACCTCAGCCTCACCAGTTGACCACATAGTTTATTTAGCACTTTGATGAAGGGCTGGTTCAGTGCACCTGTGTGTCCCTGCCCCAGGCCAAGGTCATTCTCCCGCGGGAGAGAGGGGTTTTGTAAAAGGGCCTTTAATTGCTCAACAGGTAGTGCTGGCTTTTCTAGCTCAGTTGATCAGCCAGCAGAGCTTATGCCATCACTGTTTGTCCAGGGTCCTTTCATACTTCATATTTTTGACTTCTTCTCCAAAACCATCAGCCAGATTCACTAAGTGGCACTGCTGTGGATTTCTGGTTTGTAACCATTTTGTCAATTGGGTACTGATTGGTAATGCACACTTCCTCTTGACTACTATGCAAGTCAATGGGCATTCTAATCTGAATTCACATTTTCGACGTCTTCTCTGGAATTGTCAACCAGATTGACTACAAACTTGGTGGCAATGTACTTTGGGTGGGTCGCTACTAAGTTTGTTCAAATGGTCATGCTTCAGTGAATTTTGGATTTTTTGGCAAATCTTGAAAAATGTTCTTCTCTAAAACCACTGACCCAACTGCTTTGATATCACACAGTAACACTCCTAGGAACTATTAGTTCTTAATTTGTTCACCAGGTGCTGCTACAATTCTTAGCTCAGTTGACTAGCTTGTCAGACTGAGCTTTTAGCATTTCAGTCGTCCATCTTAGAAATACTTCTAAATGCCATATGCACTCAGCTAAAGTTCAACACAGGTCTATTCAGTGGCAACCTTGACTTTGTGGGACAAGCTTAGGTCAGCTGAATACAGACTTGAGAGACTTCATTGACTTGAGAACTATTGACCCATATTTTTTTTAGCAGTCACATGTGAACTATTGAGCCAGTACTTAAATACTTCCACATAATGATAATCTTAAAGAATGGTGACATTGATCTAATCCCTAAGGTCACAGGACCACTGACTTCAAGCTTTGCATCCAAGGTCATTGTCATTTCCTGTTAAGGAATTTGTGAAATTATGTAATAAATAGTCAATACCTGTAAGTGTACATGTTAGTAAGTTTGTACATATAAGTGACCTAGTGTAAATGTGTGTGTATGTAAAATTGGCTACTGTATTCTCTTAACTTAATGTGGATGTAAGTTTCGTATATTTTTTTTTACATCTTGTGTATAATTTCCACAAAGGATTGTGTAATAATATGTATTCAGTCCATTGTAGTACAGTCGTCTTTTTAACTTAACAGTTAACAGTTTTGTCATTCAGAGTAATCCCCACTGTACTCTATGCATGTGTATGGGTTGCCAGTACCAGGGTACCCCCTATACACAGCTATTACTGTAAAATGTAGAGATATGTAGATGGTGATGTGTACCACATGTATGTCTGACTTGTCACTCCATAAAACGTAAAACACACCTGTAGGGGTAATATGAATAACAACCGTGTTTTTGCAGATCTGTTTGTGAACATGCCAAAACTCAGTTTCCTCACAATGTGACTTGCAAAACAGGACATTCCTTAGCCTATGGCAAAGTGGGCTTCAGGTATTTAACTTTTGAAATTGTCTATTTCTGCAGATAATGTAAAATTAAGGGGAAGAAAGGAAAGGGTACATGATAATTATGTTACAATATTAAGATATTAATATTCAATGAGATGAATTATGGTAATGATTGGATTTAAGACTATGAGTTTACAATATGCACCAGTAAATTGATTTTGGCCAGCGGCACAACTGCTGGCCACAGCAGAACATCAATTAGGGCTCTGGGAGCACGGCCATGGCCAGCGGTAGTTGGCAGTAGCCAGTGGTACAAAACGGTGGCCAGTGGCAGACCCTTATTTATTGCCCACTACCACTGACCGCCGCCAGGCACTACTGGCCGCCGCTCAATTCATGTATCTACTTTGACACATGTAAAATATGGAATCCAGTGAAATATTGAGGGTGAAAAGGTACGGGACTGGTAAATGTAGACCTCGGTAAGTGCTCTTGTCACATGCACATTCTTTCTTTCACAAATACTGTTCTGTTGGACAAGAAATTGAGACACGCAAAAGTGGTCTCTCAAAGAAGAGACCACTGTATATTGTACAAAGAATTTGGTAAATATATGTTGTTTATATGCTCCCTTCTTATTGGACACATAATGTACTGTTCATTAGACTTACATGAACATTTTCGTGGTTTATAGAATGTAGATGGAATTATAACTGATGGCTGGATGGAAGACATATAAAGTGCATGTATACTTATCGTGCTCACAGATTAACTAATGATGAGATATTTAAAAAGAAGTTGCATACGAATCCATTTTCCTTAAACTGATTTCACATAGAATGTTGTGTACTTCAGTGATTTTAACAAATTTTTGGTGTAAATGACAAAGCATTGGAGTGAGAATTTTAGACAAGCCATATGATTATAACATGCTCCAGGTGAACAGCTTTCCTTAGGCCAGGTTTATGTGCAGCCTGCCTGAAGGGGAAGCTGTTGTCTGAGTCTTACTACAAGGGGGAAAGGGTTACTAGATCATGTCGGTTTATTTCAAGTCAGAAAGCTTGCTATTCAGGTTCAGGAATGCTGACAAGATGACCAACAACTTGAAAGTGCAAGATATGCTGGATGTGCTTCCGTCAAGAAAGGGAGAGAATCTGTTTGTCAGAGCTAAGTTTGTCTTGGACACCATCAACAGCTTCCTTGCATCGGCTGACGAGTTTGTCACGACAACTCATGTTCCCCTCCAAAGAATGGATGATAAAGGGAACATGCAGGAGATAGATCATAGCCACCGTATGGTAAGGGCCTGATAATACAAACATTAACCATCAATTTCATATTGAAATTTGTATTAGCAATGCAGGTCAGTGTTATTTATTTTTTATATTTCACAGAATAAAACCAGAATTAATGCTTCTGTTTATTGAACTTGACCCTTTGAGTGCTGGGTTAACGACTTTCAAGAGTTAACAGCTTTCCTCAGTGCACTTAAGATGCAGTGTGCTCAAAGCCCTGCAGGAAAGCTGTAGAGCTTTTTTTTTTTTTTTTCGTAGAACTATAGGTATATGCTGCTATTTGAATGAAAGGTCTTTGTCTGATGAATTTGAATCTGGAAGCACAAGGATAATTTTGTTATTTTGACGAGCATGACTTTTGTTGTGATTTGAAGTGAAAAAGTTAAGTTCACCTGATGTTAGTGCTCACTCAAAGAGGGGAAAAAGTGGAAATCTTAAAAAGATGACATATAGTTAAATATGATGTAACAGTTGCATCACAGATTTGAAATCTTACCTGTTTTGTTGATGGTTTTTGTTTTTGTTTTTGTTTTTTTATTTTCAATTACATTTTTGTTGTGTTTTATTGATTTATATTGAATTTTTAATTTGATATTCTCAGCTTATGATTAGTTCAATGACTCTTACAGAAATATGCAGAAGAAGCTCAGTCTGTGTGGAACAAGATGGTAGACCTTAATGACCATTCGGTCAGAATCACACATGATGGTTACCTGAAGGCCTACCAGCTGTCCAAGCCAAGGATCTATGGGTATGATGTCATACTTATTGATGAAGCCCAGGACCTCACTCCTGGTATGTATGGGCAACTTGTTGTGGGTACTTCAAGTAGGATACCAAAGCTTAAGAAATCTTAACTCATTCCACCCTAATGACGCTTTTTCCCGCTAATATCTAAATGTCGTCTGCTAATTGTATTTTACTAATTTAGGGATTATTTTTCAATATTTTGGATGAAACTTGCATGGAAGATCATTCCAAATTATATGCCCATGGTCAACAGCTTTCCTTGGCGCGCTCTGGGCGCATTGCGCCCAGAGCGCGCCAAGGAAAGCTGTTGACTCAGTCTTCTATCAGGGTGGAATGAGTTAATTATTTACATGGAAGTATGATAGGGTTGCTACCTTGATGAATCCATCTGTGTTCTTCTCTGCTGCACCAAGATACATATATTTTCTTTGTACAATGTTTCAAGTTATTTGGTAATAAGCACAGATCTTACCTGTACATGGTATGTTTAGCTGGAAATGGGAGAATTGCTTCATTTTAAATTTCTCACTTAAAGAGCTTTCAGTCCAGTGTAAAAATGTGTGATTAAAAAATCAGCATCATTTGGCATTGCTAGTTCCTATAGCAGCTTTAGCAAGAGGATTTTATTTAGTTCACACACTGCCTAATGTAAATACAGTGACATCTCCATAAGCTCAGCACCACTGTGACAGAAGAAAAGTGTTTGGTTTAGATTAGAGAGATGCTCAGCTTAGAGATGTTCACGTACAAATATATATATATATATATTTCAGAATGATAGGGTGATTTCCCATTTCTATGTTGTACAATGTTTTATAGACCAGGACTGGTAAGAATTTAGGCACCAACACCACACTTAGAATTCCAGTTATACATCTCGATTTACCATATGAGGGCTGAGAATATAAGATGCAAAAAAAAAAAAAAAAGTGTGGAAAATTATAAGAAATAGAAATTTAAACAACCCTCTTGAGCAATACATAAAGTAGCTTTTTAACTTGTTTCTGTATCTTTGTCTAATCCTCACTGCATAGGGGTACAATATGTGAACTATTATCATTAAGGTCATGTGTATGAAATTTGAGTAAATCCTCAAATTTGCTCAGCCAATTTAAATTCAGAAACATTAAAAATATTTAATTTTCCAAAATGTTTGTTAATCAAGTGTCCACAGTCTGCTTTTGGTTCTAGGCACTGGCTGTTTTCCCAGTACAAAATGCTGACCCGGTATATCTTTGACATTGTAGCCATAGCCGATGTGCTGTTGAGACAGAGGGAGGCCAAAATATTGGTCGGGGATCCCCATCAGCAGATCTACTCTTTTCGAGGAGCTGTCAATGCCATGCAGCAGGTCACTGCCACTCACACTTTCTACTTAACTCAGGTACAGACTTTTTGTGTTAACCTTTCAAGTGCTGATTTAAGACTGAGTCAACAGCTTTCCTCAGGGCACTTTGCACAAAGTGCCCTGAGGAGAGCTATTGACTAAGACTACTTTTTGCTTTAAACTAGGCTTGCTGGTATTTGAATGAAAGGTAGTTTTATGAGGAATTTGAATCTTTTAACCATTATAAGTTTAACAGTAATGAGAAAACAACTACAGCTGTGATTAGCACTTTAAGGGTTAACTTTTTGTCAGTGTTAAATAGATACTTTCACAAATCATGACAGTAATCCTGTTTTTTTTTTTTTTTTTTTTTATTGTGGTAAGTTCTAGATAATGTGGTCAGATACAAAAATAGCTATAGTTTACATTTCATATTTGGATGGAAAATGTATATTGTGGGATACTTATGCACCTGACCAAAACATCACTAAAACGTATCATTACCAAAGGAGGTCATGATCAGTTCTCAAATTTGGTGAGAATAAATATGGAGTGAATCACAAATTATCCAATATACTTATATTATTTGCTGTATATTTTGTTGTTGTTAATGGTGTTTCATGTTGGGAGTATTGTTATAGTCTTTCAGGTTTGGACCAGAGATTGCCTTTGTGGCAGCAAGTTTGCTCGAGTTCTTGAAAGGTGAAAAGAAGAAAACACTTGTTGGTAATGGTATTGCAGGTATGATCATGATTTACTACAGTAGTCTCTCATAAAGCCACCAGAAATGCTGTCAATTCTTTTAATTTTACCATACATAATATTTTTACCTAATGCACTTATATTAGGGGACAAAACCATAAAAATAAAACACAATTGAAATAGTATTTGAACACAAGGAACTAAATATATGTCTAAAATAGTGAAATTAAAAGCTCCGTCAAATGCCTGAAATGCAAAACCATGAAAATATGTACTGTAAAGTGCTCTATTTTTGCGTGTTTGAATTTTCATGGTTTTTGTATTTTTGACATTTCACTGTAGTTTTAATTCACTATTTTTTGGACCTACATGTAGTTCCTATTCAAACAATGTCAACATACTCTTGAATTGTATTTATGTTTTTTTGGCTTTGTGCCATCAGTGAAATCAGTAAAAGAAACAGCAAAATGAAAGCAATTTACAGTACACCCAAAAATAAGTACTATTACAGTACGTGTGATAAATATATAAGCATGAACATGGCCTTGACTCCGGGAGATGGCCTTTGTTATATTAATGGAGACAATTCAATGTAAATACTGAAGTGGAGGTGTTTTGCTCCTGAAAAGGGGAGGGTAATCAAATGTGTTTGGTGAGAGACACTACATACAGTGTCCAAGGGCATCACTTTAATAATAACATGCTGTGACCATTAATGACTCATGGCATGATAAGCCAGGGCCCTGACTATCCATCATAGGATAAAATCTAAAGTATATTATGGTAAAATCACGTGTTTAACAATCAAACAAGACTTTACTTTTCATGAAGTTAAAATTTGTATCCATTATTGAGACTTGGCTATATTATGTAATACAAGAGTGACATGCTGAGTAAATGCTTATATTTTCTTTGTATACATCTCATCTTAAAAAGCAGCTATAAATATCTAACCCTGGGACTTTTTGTATCTGCCCAATCAACAGAAATAATGCAATGGACCTATAGGTGGATGATAGCAGTGTTATGTACATGTACATGTATGTATACTGTGCATAGCCTAGTTTTATATGGTTTCTGTTCCAGGCGGAATACATGGTGATGCAGCTGGACAGGTGGCCGTGGTCACCAGGTGTAACTTTACCCTTTTTAATGAGGTGACCAGGAAGTGCTGCTACTCTGATAACCCCATCCGAGTGGGGTTCGTAGGGGTAAGCAGCATGTGCTTCATTCAAGAATGTAATGTATGGAAAAAAATATGGCACTTAATGTGATGGGGACACTTTAACCCTTAAAATGCCAATCACGGCTATAGTCGTTTTCTCATTATGGTGAAACATATAATGGTTAAAAGATTAAAATTTCTCATGAAGATACCTTTCATTCAAATGCCAGCAAGCCTCGTCTAAAGCAAAAAGTAGTCTTAGTCAACAGCTTTCCTCACGACACTTTGCGTGCAAAGTGTTGTGAGGAAAGCTGTTGACTGTTGTCTTTAATCAGTGCTTTGAGGGTCAATACGATGTTTCAGTGAATCATTTGGTTCTTGTGGATTCCCGATTAACTAACAGTGTAAATACATATAAGGCTGACCTACTCAAAGTTAAGTATTTAAATTCCTCATGAAAGGAAGTTTAATTTTATACATGTACATTATGTACAAAGCGCTCAACACCTGCTCAATGTGAGATCAGTTGTCTCTAATATTGGTGACACAGATCAAACACAAGCATTGAAAGTGTGCTACTGATACTAGATTTTTTTCTATCTGTCTGTCTGTCTGTCTGACTGTCTGTCTATCTTTTACACATACACACACACACACACACACATATGTATATATATATATATGTATATATATATATATGTATATATATATATGTATGTATGTATGTATATATATATATATATATATATATATATATATATATATATATATATATATATATATATATATATATATATATATGCACACATATATGTGCATATACATATACATGTACATATTTTTATAGGGAACAAAGGGATTTGGATTTGATATGATCCTGGATATTTATACTCTTATGTTGTCTGAGGAAGACAGAATGAAAGGTAAGTGGAAACTCAAAGGATATACATGTAGACATGGTAGAGTGGCTTAGCAGTAAATTACCAGAGCAATTACAGCACCAATGACAACTGCAACGTTGAACTTGACAATAGGAACAAGAAAACTAATTGACAATAACTACAACACTGTAACGGACAATAATAACTTGAACAATGACAATAGCAGGTATGATAGTAAAACTACTGGAGGCAATCATTCCTAGTCCCTGGACAGATGTGTTTTGACTGTAATAGCAACCTTGAGGCACATGTAATATATAGATGACTTTATGTAGTGAGGGTAACTCAGTTAGTATACAGTGTACACTAATCTCCCCTGTGGCCCCCAGAATCAAAGGTACAGATTAATGTTTGTCAGTTGAATTTTGTGACTGATTTAACAGTAATGAAAAACAATTCAAATGAAACGTGTAAAGGAAACCTATCATATTAACATGCTGTAGGTCAACAGCTTACCTCTGTGCTTTGGGCTTGTTGTCAAAGAAAGCTGTTGACTCATTCTCACTGTCAGCTTTAACTCATTCCATACTATGGTCACAGGGCTTGGTCAGTGGTTCTGGCACTGCCTGGCAAGTCATGCTGCAGCTGCCCTGGCGGCAGCAGCAGCATGACTTGCCAGGCAGTGTCAGAACCACTGACTTGAGACTATTGGCATGTTGGTACTTGAATGAAAGCTCTTTTCATGAAGAATTTAAATATGCAATTGTCATCTTAAATCTAGGTAAATATACGGAAAAATCACGGACTTGTATTGAATGAGTTAATTCAGTGGATATGTGTAAAAGTCCTCTATTTGATGAAATTGATTTTTGAAAATAGTGTACATTTTAAGTATTGAATTTGAGAGTATGAAAGTACATGTGTACATGATAATCATGATGGACTGTTCTGTGTGTACTTCCTGAGAAGTTTAAGGGTGCACTAAAGAATTAATGCGCAAAGTCTTAGGGTCCGAGTAAGTGCCACTGAAAAGTTAGCATAGTACATGCATTCAGTGATCTCTAGCAGATGTTATTTCAGAGGAAGGCCAATATTGTGTGTGTAATTGAGACCGACAGTATTTTTTCTGTCAGATACATAAGTTTTTTTAACTGAACCTTCCATCAGGTGAAATGTATTAATACATAAAATATATGGTTCTGTGTTGTCAATTTGTCTTTAATTTGTCTGGTGACCACCAGGTGTCATCTTTGTACGGCCATAAAAAAAATTTCCGCCGAAAGCTTTTTTGAAAATTGATCAAAAATTGACTGCTTCAATCCTGTACTTTTATTGCAATATTTTGTTTTTCCTGTAAATATTTAATACTGAAAAAATGTTATGGGCCTGTAAATATAGCAAGATTAACAAAGAAATGTATAGGCTTTCTAATTCTTTAGTGCACCCTTAAGCAAGTTGAAGTCAAAAACACAGGTGAAATCTCAAACATGATTTTTATTGCCACGTACTAGAACCAATCATCACATGTACAACCTGTGATGGAAAATAAGTGAAATAATGGGAATGTACCCCATATACATATGATTTTTGTGCTTTTTAAAGCCATTTAAAGGTAATTATGTACACACATACAGTCTGAGAGTAGAGTTTTTACATCTGGTTCACCCCAGCAGACAGCTATTTCGTTGTCACTGACATATCGAACCTGTATGAAGCTCCGCTTGAGTTGTCATATGCCCGAAAAGTACTACAGGACCCAGATATGGTCTGTTAGGTAAGGTAAAGGCTGTTTATTGTGGACGGGGGCATGACGCTAGGCGTAGGGTGACTTGAGGTACATCAGATTCAAGCCAAGGGGCGGCTGATGTTAATACCAAGCAAAAGTTCATTATTCTTTTTATTGGATGCATTATGTTATGCAGTCAATGCAGATATCTATTATTATATTAAAATTCTACGAAAAGCATTCATTCAATAATATACACACATATTAAGGTGCTTCGGCTCTTTTTCTCCCCACTGTTTTGTGTAATTATGATTTTTTTGCAATAAATCTGCCATTTTTCATTAAAATATACCATATTTATTGATTAATATTGTCAATTTTATTCATAATTGGTCTAACCAGTCCTTTTTATGCCATACATTAAACGCAAAATATGCATATATACTATTATCACAAGCAAGAGGGATACAGAAAGGGGCTCAGGGCAAAAGCTGGACTTTAGGGGGCTATCATATACCACAGATAATAGGCCATCTGAGGAAAAAATTGGAGACTGAAACCAATGTGTTTCATCACATTACATTCATTAGGTATGTAACTTCTCATTCATAGTTTTTTTTTTATCATATTTTGTAAAATTTAATTTCTCTTAAGGGTGCACTAAAGAATTAATGCGCAAAGTCTTAGGGTCCGAGTAAGTGCCACTGAAAAGTTAGCATAGTACATGCATTCAGTGATCTCCAGCAGATGTTATTTCAGAGGAAGGCCAATATTGTGTGTGTAATTGAGACCGACAGTATTTTTTCTGTCAGATACATAAGTTTTTTTAACTGAACCTTCCATCAGGTGAAATGTATTAATACATAAAATATATGGTTCTGTGTTGTCAATTTGTCTTTAATTTGTCTGGTGACCACCAGGTGTCATCTTTGTACGGCCATAAAAAAAATTTCCGCCGAAAGCTTTTTTGAAAATTGATCAAAAATTGACTGCTTCAATCCTGTACTTTTATTGCAATATTTTGTTTTTCCTGTAAATATTTAATACTGAAAAAATGTTATGGGCCTGTAAATATAGCAAGATTAACAAAGAAATGTATAGGCTTTCTAATTCTTTAGTGCACCCTTAAATGCACCTAAACAGTGTGCACAAAACAGTCAGGAACTTTGTTATAACCATTTAATTCTTCATTACTCCCTATTCACATCATGTGGTTCTCAAGAGGTTACACATTTAAGTTTCAGTTTATTTCCTTCGATTTCTATTTAGAATGAGAAATACACTGTGGACATTCCTCGCATATTTACATAGTACACAGCTGATTCAAGCAACATACCATGTTTGTATTGCTTACATGCCCAAGTCTTATCATCATATACAACTGTTATCTCCAGAGAAAAGAAGTATTAAAAACGGCTTCATCCGTCGCTTCAATGGCTTACCTGAGCTGGAGAGTTACGCCACCAAAACCATGGACAACGAACTGCTGGGAAAGATCAAAATTGTCAAAACACACAACCACAATCTGCCTGGCATTATCTCCAAGATCTTCTCCAAGACTGTTAGTGACCTACGAGTGGCTGGTCTGTTTCAACATGTTTTATAAGGCAGTATCTGTGACTGAAACATTGTAGAATCAACTGTAAATACAGTTAAACCGCATTATACCAACAAATGTATGACATACTCAGCCAATGACACCAAGTTTTTAAGGATTGTAACTGAAATGTCCAAAACTTTGTAATTTGATTCATTTGTTGAAAATATTTAGGTATCTGACACATTTTGCAGGAAATGGATATGGTCATTATATTTAACCCTTTCCCCCTTGAATTAAGACTGAGTCAACAGATTTCCTTGGCATGGGTTGGGCACTTAGTGCCCAACCCATGCCAAGGAAAGCTGTTGACCTGGGGCATGTGATCTTGATAAGTCTCAAGTACATTTCTCAGTCAAATTGTTTTTCATAACTGTTGAAATTAGTTGAAAACACTGAAGCAGACGACATTTGACCACCAGCCGGTTTGGGCCGGTTTGAGGGGGAAAAGGTTAACCAGGTTTGGCTGTACATAATTTTTTGGCATGACACTGATACAGATACTGGTACACTGTGTATGTTTTGATACAGATAAATGTACACGATGTTCATATCGATAAAAGTATGTTATAATGTACATGTATTTCTGAGCATAAATTAGGTGTTAGATATGTACAATCCTTTGGAGATTAGGCTTCACATTTTTTCATTAAAACTATAGAAACATTCAATTTTGCTCTAATTTTAACTGTACAGTGGTCCCTGTCACCAGAGACCACCCCTACAGCAACAAAAAAGTGGTCTTATGAGACAGGTGGTCTTTCATGACAGGTAAATTAACATGGGAAGTATAGGACTTGGGAATCTGAAAAGTGGTCTCTCATGAGAGGGTGGTCTCTCACGACAGGGGTCTCTCGTGACAGGGACTACTGTATTAGCAAATAAACTAAGATCCCCACTACCTGTACACTGTATGTAAATGGGTATTTGTGTATACAGTAAAACCGGTTTTGAGAGACCCTCCTTTGGGAGACCACCTGCCTTTTGTGACCACTTTTCTTGTGCAAAAACACATTCCAATGATAATTTACCTCTTTTGGGAGACCACCTGCAGAACCTGACCAGTGACCACCAAAAATAGCCCCAAAAGACCACATATCCAACTACAAATACCCCATTTAGATAAGTAAAATCCACCAATTTTGGCAAGATTACTAAAATTGTTTTGATAAAATGAGTTTACAAAAATTAAATATGTTTATATCAATAGACAAATAAACATCTGACTGCCAGATGGAATTGGGTGCAATAAATATAGAAACATGCATGTATGAGTCTAAATTATGGATGGAAATTCAAACTAGAAGTTAGTTGTTGACCAGTGGCACAACAATCAACCCTCCTTTGGGAAACCACCTGGTTTATGTGACCACTTTTGGGTGTGTCCCATGTGTGGTCTCTCAAAACAGGTTTTACTGTACATGTATTTATGTATGTTTACATAAACAAGAGAAAAAGCACATATGTTTAGTAAATTCATGTATGTTAAAAATGACAATGCAAACACTTAGTATTTAGTACTTGCTTGCATTGTAAATTTGGCAATGTGTCATAACGTACATTAATTTTTAAATCTGGGTGTGCCATATACCTCTATTTCCATATCTCCCAGTCAGTTATGAAGGCCTTATAACATGCTCTCCCCCCCCCCCCCCCCAAAAAAAAGAAAGAAATAGAGGGAGGGAGAGAATCTTACATGGCTGAGAGCGAACTACTACATTGTATTTTTCTCTCACTCATGATCATTGTTGATGTGGAAAATAACTTGTGACATGTGGTCATTTGTGATTTTCCCCACCAACAATGATCCCTCGTGAGAGAAAAATAGTAACTCACTGTCCAGCCATGTAAGATTTTGTTTATTCTATGTTTAATTGGGTATTCATAGCGAAAAAATTTATGCCCTAGGCCTACTTTCAATGCCGATCTGGTGGGCCATGTTTGTTTACGTGTGTAGTAGTCATTCAATGTCATGTGATGTCAACCATCCCATGGTGCATTTGATTTTGTCCCCATGTTAATGCACTATGTCAGTGATGCAGGCACATCACAATTTAGTTGTAGCAGTGTTTAGGTCATGTGATCTGCAATGAGTTACTACTTTTAAATTTCACTCTAGAAAATGATAATTCACCGCAAACATAGATTAAATATCAATTGAGTAGTTTTTCTCGATAGTGTTATTGTACAACCAGTCAAGTGATAGCTTCATACATGTACAGTGTTGGCATATTTGTTGCTGTAGACATTGTGTTCAGCACAGCGCACAAAGCAAAGGGATTGGAGTTTGACACAGTCAGACTGACAGATGACTTCAATGTTAGTCCACCTGGTGTCCAAATGTTTATGGGTAAGTCCAAAAGTCAAGTTCATTCAACTTGTGAATAAGTGTTCATCCCTGTTACTTTGTCAGTTATAATGCAAAACCTGTATAAGGGCAGAGGTGAAGAAAGAGGCATGAGAATCTTCAGGCAAAAACCGTAATTCAAGTTTTTACATTCTTTTTAAAGATGCAAAAATTCAGACTTTTAACCACCATTTCAGGTTTTTTCTTTTTCCTCTGTTCTTGCGCCTGATGAAAATGTTCATACTTTTTAACAGTACAATATGGAGTACATGTATTTTGGATCATTTGATATTCCATTTGAAAGATAATATTTGTACTGGCAATGGAAACACAAAGCTAGAGCTAGTGCTGAAGAGAGAAAACACAAGACGTGCTGAATTTACATCAGCTTTTGTTTGGAGAGATATTTGGTGTCGAGGATTAATATTTTTGTCCTGTTTGTTGATAATCAGGGAGACCCGCAGAGGACACGCCGGTTGACGAGTGTAACCTGTTATACGTAGCAGCCACCAGGGCCAAGAAGCGACTACAGCTGTCGCCCACGCTGTACAACCTGCTGGCGGTGCTTGGGGTAGGACCTCCCTTCTCTTTACTCTTCATCGTTTTCTGCTCAAATCATCTAAAACACCCAGATGTAAATTTTTTGGAACTTTAATGTTTTCATTAAAGTGTCTCTTTAATAGACAAGGAAAACTGTTCACTTGATTTTTATTCTTTTTAAATCACGTGTGCGGATTGTTTTAGTTTATGCCGCTGATTGCCTGCTGTAACAGCATTGTGCCACACTTATGCTCCTATGTAAGGTACATGTGCAGTGTGATACAGGTGCATTGAAGTTCATCTCACATGCCACTGATGTTTTTATATTGCTTTTTTACTTTTTCTAGATTTTGATTTATAGTTCTTGAACCCTTTGTATGGTTTGCAGTTAGATTTCTGTGGACATATGCTTACTATTTCGTGTCATAATTTATATGTAATTATGTCATCCAATTTCATATGTTTTAACTTTTGCCTTAGCTCAGCATGATGTTTTATTTTATGATATGATTGTACCTATTGTCGTGACATAAAATTTAGTTCTGTATTTTCTTCTTTATGATTTTGTCACACTCATTATTTTGAATTATTATTTATATATGCAATGTATTTTACTTTTTCCATTCACAGAGGCATTATAACGGAAAAAAAAAAAAAAAGAATAATGATACACCACAAACAGTAAGAGGTTGTCTTGAGGTTAAGGCATCAGCATGATCAGCCTGTGTAAAACGTAAATGTAGTTCCTTTACAACACAAACAGGCAGTTCAAGTTGTTAGGTAAAGGTGTCATTGCTGTATATACTTAAGCTCTTTCTTACAGTTCGAGAAAAGTAGGTATTTTTATTAACAGGGATCCTGTGCTGCCCCCGAGGTGGCAGCAAGGAGCTTGACAGTAAGGAGGGCATATTCATGTATTAAGCAGACCCAAATGAGCTTCTATGATAAAAGTTACAATATGAGAAAACAAAAAGCTTGACAAAGAACGTTCAATAAATTTAAAAACATTTCAGATGCTAAATTTTTCTTGACAATTTCATTTTTTGGGGGAGAAAAAAATGTCATTTGTGGATAGTTAAGTGATTGACCTGGTACAAGTGACCTCATCATGGCACAGGCGTAGTTCTGTTTCCCAGCAACAAATGGGACCAGGGCATGGCTGCAATAATAAAATTAACTCATTCCACCCTGATAGAAGACCAAGTCAACAGCTTTCCTTGGCACGCTCTGGCTGCAATGCGCCCAGAGTGCGCCAAGGAAGCTGTTGACCGTGGGCATATAATTTAAAATGATCTTCCATTCGGGTTTCATCCAAAATTTCGAAAAGTAATCCCTAAATTAGTAAAACACAATTAGCAGACGACATTTAGATATTAGCGGGAAAAAGCGTCATTAGGGTGGAATGAGTATACATATATGTATACCTCCTATTGAGAGTGATCCAACCATTCTGAACAATTTGACCCCAAGCCTATGGCCCTGAAACACAGTATTAGAAAGGCAGATGATAGTTTACATCTGGGAGTTTGTGGGTAATTTGAGAGGAAAAGTAGCATTGAACATTAATGAATTGCTCTTGGGCTTCACCTACAATAAATAATTATCTCTCAGCACTGGGAGCCATGGGAAGATTCAAGTTGAAGGTCACAACTTTTCCCACATTTAACTTAAGTTATGTTGGCAGCCAGAATCAAACTTGGCTGTGAACAGCCATTCTTATTTGACATGTCTTACATGAGAGATTTGTATATCTTGTGTTCCAGTGGTTACACTGACACAAGATGGTAAACATAGCAAGCTAAATATTCATATTTTGAAATGTCTTACAACAGAAATTTGTATATCCCATGCCCTAAGGGTTTCAATTTCACAAGGTTGTAAATATGATAAACTACACCTTGATATTTGGTGTGTCTTTCAGTCCTGTAAGAGGGCTTGGAACAGACACATCGCTCCTGAGAGATTTGTCTGCTCCAAGCCCTCCTATTAAAAGGGTTCGCTGACATAAGATTGCAAACATCATGCATGGTAGACTGAATATTGGTATTTGACATGCTTTGCCGGAGAGATTTGTATATCTTGTGTCCTAAGGGTTTAAATAAGGCAAGATTTTAAACATGGTAAACTAAACATTGACATTTGACATGTATTTCAGAAGAGATTTTGTATTCAGTGCCCCAAGGGTTTCACTGACACAAGATTGTAAACATCGTAAACAAAAACGTTGATAAATTGACATATCTTACTGGAGGGATGTTATTTATATCCCATGTCCCAAGGGTTTCAATGACACAAGATTACTAACACTGTCAACTTTATTGATACATGCCATGTCTTACAGGAGAGATTTGTGTATCCGGTGTCTTCCAAGGAGCTGAAGCAAAAAGGACAGGAGTTCAAGTGCCAGGAAACCAATGCAGTTTTTGAACCTCGAGCTCTCACTCTGGTCCAGAGGACAGTAAAAATGGTATGAGAGTACAAGTTCATACACACGTGCAAAAGTATGGTTTTGAATATAAGCTTTTGAATTAAACTAAGAGAATAAAGCAGACTAAGAGATTGGTCTAGTCCCATGTCTTTTCCAGTGCTACAGGCATGCTGCTACTTGAATGTAGTCTTTTTATGAGGAATTTGAGTGTGGAATCACCGGGACAGCATGACTTCTTTATTGAGTATCTAACTGAAAGAGTTACATTTAAAACAAGAAGATCATAAGGCTTGTGTACTCAGACAGTTGCGTCCTGTGGAAGCTTGAAGCCATCCTAGTTGATTTTAACATGTTTCATTTATCAGTTGGTTAGAAGGGCAATCTTTGTACAATGTATTGATCCCTGTTTAGAAAACAGACCATATCACGACAAAACAAAACAGGACATGTTCAGTTAAGGAAGGATGCCATTCAAAATGTTCAGTGGGTGATAACTAAGCATAATAGACAGGCAGCATACAAAACACAGGAGTAAATGAAGGAACTGAATATAACCAGGGAAAGACAGGTGTTGGGGCAATTGTACTACAAATAAAATGTTAACTCTTTCAGTGCCAATCACGTCTAAAGTCGATCTACTAAAGTGAAACTAGTCTGAATTATCATTGGGATCTCAGATTCGTATTCCTTGTAAAAAGATCTTTCATTCAGGTACCAGCATGCCTCTAGTTCTAGAGAAAATATCCCAGGTCAACAGCTTTTCTTGGTGCACTTTGGTCACATTGTGCCAAAATTTGACATTTAAAGAGTTAATTGTCTGCATGCACAAATTTTTAGGCACCATAATAATCAATAAAAGCTCTTGTAGCACAGTACCTAAGCAATGCCATGGTAAATGGCTGCACAGTACTCCCTCTTTTGAAAGGCCTCTGTTTTGAGAGACCACCTGTCTTATGTGACCATTTTCACTGTGCAAAAGCACCTTCTAATGATAATTTGCCTGTTTTGGGAGGCACCTGCAGAACCTGACCAGTGACCACCCAAAATGACCCTGAAAGACCACTTATCCATCCAAAAATTCCCCATTTCAGATAAGTAAAACGCACCCGCTTTGTACAAGATTGGAAAATAATTTGTTAAAAACCAGTTTACATATCCAAAATATGTTTATAATACTAACAAAGGAGAAAATGCATGATTGCAAGATGGAGTTGGGTCTAATTAGTGTACATCAATCATCTTTGAATCTAAATTGTGGATCATGGGAATTCAAAAGTAATTTGGTTAGTTATTGGTAGGCAGGTGGTGCAACAGTTAAACGTCCTTGGGACACCACCTGCTTTATGGGGATAGCACTAGGCATGGTCTCTCAAAGGAGGGACTGCTGTGGCTAGTTTTCTCGTTAATTGTTTCACAGATCCTGTTCAAACTTCATTGGAATGTATTTTTTTGGGGGGGGGGGAGGGTCAATACAAGCGTCTAGAAACTAACAACAGGGAGGCAAAAAGATCATCCCTGGTTACAGGAGAACAAATTTTCTAAAGGATCTAACATGTTTTAGATGTAGGTATCCAAGTATCAGACAAGTGGCATCCGTTTCAGAAGTCACAGAACAGAACATGTGCAACACTCTGACATGTTGTAACTGTCCCAAAATAGATGTGTCTGGGAGGGTCAGGAGCGCAACCACGGGTCATACATATGCTTCACCTACAGGGGGCACTTGCAAACACAATAACCTGGTCTATCTTTTAACATGCTTGCATTGCAACAAACAATATGTGGGACAACCTAAATGTGCCCTGATGGACAGGTTACGAGAACACTTTTATTACATGAACAACAAGGATGTGACCCAACCACTAGGCACACTTCTGCCTACCTGGTCACAGTGGCATCAATATCAAGATCCAAATACTGGAACAAATTTGAATCCCACCAGAGCTTTGGGAGCAGAAACTCTCCATTAAGAGAGGGGGAGTCACTGGATTCATCAGTCAGGCACCACTGAACCGTTCAGCCTCAGTGTCATGGGCAGCTAGGCAGTCTCATCCAGTCTCATACCAAATTTTTAGTTCTACACCTATCTACCCTGTATGACTCTGTAAACCTGTAAAGGAATTTAAATTTACATTCCAGGCTATTGTACAATACCACAGGAATATAATGATAATGGATATTCAGTCTTTAATCTGACATTTTAAGCTTCAGATATTGGCCATTTCTGGTTTGACACAAAGTTGTCAACCACATGTAGGGTATGTGAGATCTATAGTGACGTGACAGAATATTCTGCACCTCATACTAACATGCCAGCTCAGGTAGTTAGGCCTGTGGATTTTGATGCCTTGGCATCTCTTCATGTGATGTTGTCTATAGACCTATAGCAACATTACCGCTTGCATTGACAGCAATGTGACATCCCAGTGTTTTCAATTATTCCCTGATGAGTTTGGAGCACAATGGTCCCTGTCTTGAGAGGCCACTAACCTTGGGAGACCACCTTTTCAACATACTTTGCATCATACTTTTCTTGTTATTTGTACCTCCTAAGAGAGACCACCTATCTTGAGTGACCATAATTTGGTCATCCCTACAGGTGGTCTTTCAACACAGGTTTCACTGTACAAATGAAACCAGTTGGGACTCTCACAAACAGGACGTTTTCCGTCACTGGTCTACCTGAGTACATGTATTCATAATTGTTGGAATGTATCCTGTTAGAATAGCTGAGCACAGATTGTTCTATCAATATTCTAGTTTTTAAGAAGGTTGCATGATCACTTTCATTATTACCCTTTCAGATAACTTAGCAGAAGGGATAGTACCCTTGTCATTTTTGTGCTTCTGTTCACATTTCAGTCCATGCATGTGTTGTTTCACATGGTAAATGCAGAATTTCTCACCAAATCAAGATATTACAATAAAACCATCATTCACTGTAAATGAGGCGCTGGGAAGAGTTTGCTCCCTCCTCTTTTTCCAGGTCACAGGTGTCATCTGAGAAAATCATTGTTAACCCTGTAACTTCAGAAAAAATTAAGCTGTAACCATCAAACCTTCACCACTGAAGCATTTTATAAGGACCTTGGATGAGTTCATTCTCTGGTGACCTTGAATTTTTTCTAAGTCATGGGCACCTAGAAAACCCTCGCACAGTCACGATACAAAACAGAACTTTCAATTCATAAGTACAGTTGTCCCCCTCTATTAAGGCCACCCCAATGCAACCAAAAAGTGGCCACATGAGAGGGGTGGCCTCTCTTGAGAGGGACAATACATTGGAAATACCACTTTTGTGGCATAAAGGACCTTTGTTGAGAGGGACCACTGTATTATGAAATTTATATACCCATGATACTAGCAAACACTGTCTTAAGTGATACATATTTTCTGAGTGCACTTAACAACAAATGAGAGTGGTTTAGGGTTTCTTAAGTTTGTTCCAGCCATTCTTTTTACACTTTGCTCTATTTTTGGGGTGAGTTTCCGCAAAGTGTCTCCATAGTTTTTGGACTAATTGCTTCATAGTGTTGTTGTCAGTAGTGATGTACCATTTAACTTGAACTGTTACCATGGTTACAAATGTGTTGCTCTATCACTTGGATTTCCTACATGCATGACCTGTTTGTGCATGTTTGATACTTTGTTGAATTTCTTTCTTTCTTTCTTTCTTTCTTTCTTTCTTTCTTTCTTTCTTTCTTTCTTTCTTTCTTTCTTTCTTTCTTTCTTTCTTTCTTTCTTTCTTTCTCTCTCTCTCTTTCTCTCTCTCTTTCTCTCTCTCGCTTTCTATCTTTCTTTCTTTCTTTCTTTCTATCTTTCTTTCTTTCTTTCTTTCTTTCTTTCTTTCTTTCTTTCTTTCTTTCTTTCTTTCCTTTTGTCAGTTAGGCTAGGGCATCTAAGCACAGGACTGTCATACATGTAGCACTCTTGGTATGAGACACAGGTGTCTTTTTAGTACAATCCATACCATTTTGAAATGTTTAGGTACATGTACTGTATCTTCTGAGCCTCAGTTGTGTGTAATATGTTAGTTTTGAGACTAGCAGCTGGAAAGGATTTTAAATGGACAGAAGCACATTGCCTCATACAAGGGCATAACTGTAAATTGTATGGATTTATCCTTTACCCACACAAGATAGCCAATGACAAGTGCATGTCATTGTCAAATTGTAACAACTGTCATTGCTAACAAGTAGAAAATAATTTCTGTTTATGTGGATGTTTTCAGTGTGGGGGTAGCACCACCAAGGAGGGTGGAATGTACAGTCCAGACTTCATCTCCCAATCAATGACCAGCTTGAAGCAACTCTATGGGATCGTGTCTGAACCACAGGGAGCCCCAGCATCAGACCTGCAGGAGATTGATGCCGAGGCACGCCATGCTGCAGATCTAGAGTTTATGGACTTTGTTGTGCCGCAGTTTATTTGAAGGAATGGGAAGGGCCGAGATGACATTCTACTCTGATCATACAGAAAGTAATGTTTTAACCCACTGAATCCTGGAAATAATCACTGATAATTGTCCCTGTTGCATGTTACGGCATCACTCTACTGCTCAAGCTTTAGTTATAGATGTCTTAGTACTTTGTATCATGATGGTGGTCTCGGATTTCACCCTCGTTTCCATGGGTACTGTGTACATGTACATTGCCAAAGTTACACAGAGGCCTGTCCACTATTCCAGTCAGGGTGAGGACTGCCAGAGATCAGCGAAAATGACATTTGTATCCAAATGATCACATGTCAAATGGTGCTACATGTAATTTGTGAGAACTTGTGATGGGCAGGTCATGTGACAATCAGTCGTCATGTGATTTTGTCTGCACATCATGCTTCGTCGTGATGTGATTTCTTGGCATACAAAGTCCAATTAAGGACGCTACACATGTAGCCTCCTTGGTCCAGCCTACTTTGTATATTGTGTACACAATGTGCAGTGTACATACAGTGTATCTGTACTGACCTAATTCCAGTTCATCAGTTAGGAAGCTGGTACAGTGTGCTGCAAAATAAAGTTGTGTACATGTAAAAAGAAGCTTGCTAAATCTTAACCCATGAAATGCCCAGTTTAATGTAAAATCTTCTGTATGTTTAAGTCACAACTGTAAGGTACACATACTGTACCCCAAAAATTACACTTGGTTTTCCGGGATCTCATTGTATGCTACATCAGTATAAAAGGCCTAGGTCATTATGCTGAGTCAGCATAGAAGGCGTAGGTCATTGTGCTAAGTCAGCATAGAAGGCCTAGGTCATTGTGCTAAGTCAGCATAGAAGGCCCAGGTCATTGTGCTAAGTCAGCATAGAAGGACTTGATAAGTGGCTTTTACATTGCCAGGCAAGTCATGCTTCAGCTGCCAAAACGACTTGCCTGTTTACAGGTAACATACGAATTGACTTCAGACATGATACTTTATCACCTGAATGAAAACTCCTCTGATGAGGGCTTGGGATGTTGTTATGTAAGTCTGTTTGCATAAACAGGATAATATATCTACTGGATGGGGGAGTTGAACTTAATTGTGTACCCCTCTCCCTTGAATTGAGATTGCGCCAACAACTTTCCTTAGGGTCAGTTGGATGCTGTGCACCCAACGTGTCCCATAGACAGCTGTTGATCTGGGTTATGCTGTCCTGAGTGGGCTTGTCTACAAATCTCATGCAAATTTTGGACATGAACCCTTTCCCCCTTATACTGGCCAAAACCGGCTGGTGGTCAAATGTCGTCTGCTTCAGTGTTTTCAACTGAATTTAACAGTAATGAAAAACAATTTTGAATGAGAATTGTAGATAAGCCCTGTCAAGATCACATGCCCCAGGTCAACAACTTTCCTTGGCATGAGTTGGGCACTTAGTGCCCAACTCATGCCAAGGAAAGTTGTTGACTGAAGTGTCATATCAAGGTGGAAAGGGTTAATAGAAAAAAAGACAACGTTTCACCTGTAGCTGGTATAAGGGGAAAGGGTGCCATCCAGCTGGCGTACCATTCAGAGCTACATGTGTGTTTCGTTGTGTATATATTGTATTTGACTGCCAAGAGGTGCTGAAGGGACAACTGAAAGCTTGGTGGACAGACAACTTGTAATCATTCACCACTTTTGACTGCAGTAAGTTTTTTTTTTTCAAGAACCTGTCATGAACTCAGTATTTTTTTTTTCAAGAGGCTAAAAATTTTATTTGGAGCCAAATATATTAAATCAAATCAAATGAGCAGTAAAAAAAAAATCAGTATGCAAATTTCTATTTCTCTAGCTTGTTTTCATTGATCTTGATTATTATTGGTGCCTGGTATTGCCAATAGATGCATTAAATATGTGTTATTTACATGCTCCCAATTTTCACTGGAATATAATAAATTGCATGAAAATTGGCCCAAATTATGCTGGTGAATTTGATGAAACTCCCCCAAAATTTGCTTTTAGTTGAAAACTTGCCCTTTCAGTGTGATTGATTCACTTCCAATTCCCCAGGGGTTGGTAGCTCTGCATTGGATGTGCCACTGTCACAGGGGTAGAAGTAGTTTTATGTGAAAGTGTTTGCACAAGTGATATGTAATCGGAATATATGTGCATACTGCTGCTTGCCATGGCACAAAATCAGAATATATGATTGATTGGAAAAATTCCCTGCAATTTACATTTTAATATGGTGTGTGTGTGTGTGTGTGTGTGTGTGTGTGTGTGTGTGTGTGAGAGAGAGAGAGAGAGAGAGAGAGAGAGAGAGAGAGAGAGAGAGAGAGAGAGAGAGAGAGAGAGAGAGAGAGAGATGAGAGAGAGAGAGAGAGAGAGAGATGAGAGAGAGAGAGAGAGAGAGAGAGAGAGGAGAGAGAGAGAGAGAGATGAGACGAGAGAGAGAGAGAGAGAGAGAGAGAGAGAGAGAGAGAGAGAGAGAGAGAGAGAGAGAGAGAGAGAATCCCAAATGTTGCAACTGGTCCATATTCCATGTGTAAGGGCCACACCGGTATACGCATGAGGTCATAGCACCATCTTTGGTAGTCCAAAGTGGAACTGGTCTGGGAGACCTGTGTAATGACACCGTGACGTCAGAAACAGCCGTGGTTTAAGACACGGTGTCAGGTGCAATTCCCTTTCAAGTCCTGATTTTATATTTTGGGTCAGGACATTATCCATCAAAGTTGTCTTATTTTAGTATGATAGCTTGTACTTAATTTTTTTTTTCATTCGCGTCAGGACTTTGTTCGTAGTATATAATGTAGACACATTAGAACTGAGAAAGACCAGACAATTGTCTGGGATATGTGTACACTGAAACTTCTTTTACAGAGTAACCAGTGTTTTAATTACTCAGTTACAAGTATTTTTAGGTCAATACATCATGTATATATGTACATATGTGAGAATAAATTATGTTTATACTGAAATCTCTCTCTCTTCTTCTTTCCACATTTCCAATATGTAACAGCACGGTTTGGTGGTAGTGGTGATGATGATGATGATGATGATGGTGGTGGTGGTGATGGTGGTGGTGGTGGTGGTGGTGGTGATGAAATAGGTATGTTAAAGTTAAAATAGTATTCTAGAGACTTCAAAGTTCAGATGCTAAATATTTTTTGCAGACTAAAGTGGCTTGTGGTTCTGGCAGCTGGATAATTACATAAGTTGGTTACATGTCCGCCATGACCTCATCATCATTATAAGAACTTGGTCATCAGGTAATATCCCGATGATCCGCTGTGGGCGCTAACTACTCTACGTACCCCTGGGTTTGTTGTGGGTCCATCACACTTAAGCTTGATCACAGTGGATTGCCTTGCTTAACAGGATCTGCTTTATGCAGACAAAACTATTGAATTTGACCATATTGCAAATGTAACCAATTGCAAGTTGGTGGACGAGTGGCTGCTGTACAATAAATATACAATGAAACCTGTTTTGAGAGACCACTGTGATGAAAGACCACCTGCCTTTTAAGACAATATTTCCAAAGTTTTGCTATCTTTGCCATGCTATTTCACCTCCATTGAGAGACCACCTGCCTTATGTGACCACTTTTTAGCCTGCCCTTAGAGTGGTCTCTGAAAACAGTTTTCACTGTACTTGTCGGTTTGATGCATCTCGTATAGGCCAATGAGTTGTGGTAAACCTGGGTTCTCAGTCCCTACTCTACCTTTGAACTTCTGAAAAGCATTTAATAACCAAATCATTCACTTCTGCTGACCAAGCGGAAAAACTGGTGTTCCATCAATGAGTATTTATGGGTGCTATGCTTTAACACGCCCTTACGGACACTGATGTGTCACCTTGGGCCCGTATCAAAGTGCTGCTGATAGTACACTGTCTGGATGTGGTATGTGTTAAGGGCAGTATTAATATCGACAGACTTTGTTAGAGATTACATATTGATCAAGGGCATCAAGTTCCTTGACATACAGTTAAGCCTGTCTAAAACTTAACAGCCAAACGCATTTTTTGTGTTGCAAAAGGTTGACAAAGTTTTGTAAAATGTTGACTAAGGGTTTCAAATGGTTGCAACGGCTGCAAACCATTTCAGCATTTTCATCTCTAAGGTTGAGAAAGTGTGAAATGGTTGTTGACCATTAGAGATAGGTTTAAAAGTGTTTGAAAGGGTTTTAATGCAGTGAGAGGAAATGGTTTGGAAAGTGTTAGAAATGGGTTTGACAAAGGTTTGCCTTTCTCTCAAAAGGTTGGAAAAAGGTTGCAAAAGGTTGATGCGATTGGTGACTTAATTTTAACGTGGGCTTAACTGTATTCTTGGTAGGTCTGTCAAAAATTCAGACCTAGGGCAGGCAGGGTATGTGACAATAAAAATACTGTGCCCCTCAGGAATAAAATGAGCTTCAATGCCAGAAAAGGAATTAAGCTAGTCCTGTTTCAAACGAATTTTGAAGAATTCTATTTACATCTTGTTTTGCTTCAATTGCAAAGTTAACGTACTTGAGACACTGAACATAACCCATGATTGCATTAATGTGGAACAATACCAGTCAGCAAAACTTATAGGTGTGCGTACCGTCAGGGACATAAATTGAGACTCGCACATGGACTATATTGCAACAGAAACTGTAACCATTGCCTACTTTAAACTTCTGAAAAAAGCTTCCATGCACTAACCAGATCTCATCAGTTTTTGCTTCAATAAGGCCACAGATTTTAGAATATGCATGGGTTGTAGGGCACATCTGACTACGTGACAACCAGGAAGGTGAAACTTCTACCACAACACTCAGGCACACCTTGTAAACCTTTGGAATTTTTTTTTTTGCACTTTGAAGCAAGAAAGCCTAGAAATTAAGTCAAATGCTCAAAAATGGGTGGACTTCAACTTTATGAATTCCTATGAAAGACAATACACGTACATCACAATTTGTGTATGTTGACTCAAATCGTAAAGACTTTTTCTTTGGCATATTATCAACATGTTCATCCACATGTGGAGGCTTGCATGTTTACATTCTTCTGACAAGACAAGCCAGTAACCACGTCATGTTTGTGACTAACACTATAACAGAACACAGCATTGCAGGAAATGACTTTATTTCAATAAGTATGGTGAACATTTCAAACGTGATTGACAATATCCTATGTGTTATTTCAATATAATTTTGACCATACTTTGTGCTCAAGGCGTTTACTTGGGCACGTAGTCATATCAGACCCAAACTGTTTCACAACTCCAACAAAGTTTGAAGCTGGGACTACTGATGCAACATTATGACCATTGTTGTTCGATAGTTGACAAGTCTGTGGACTTTGACAAGTGATGTTTTAATGTGAACACAAAGTCTTCAAATGATGCAGATTTTAGTATTGGAGTGAGTCAACCCTGTAAGATGGGTCTCATGAACTCTAATACGTTGCAATTTAACAGCTGAACAGATTGATGTACAGACAGTGTTAGATTGTCAGATTTGTACATTCCTTTTGACAAATTATTCAAACATAGGCGACAAAAATGCAAGCGACTTTCACTGTTTGAAATGAGGCTTTCACTGCTTTACAATTTATCACCTTGTGCTCAAAATATCTTGCGGTCAAAATTACGCATAACGGATGCAAATATAAATGTGAATGAATGTTCCCTTAAGGCTATATGCTTTTGCAATATGGTGCTGACCAAACTTTTCAACAATTTTGCAAGTTGTACACACACATCTAAGTCAAAAGACCCTTTTTTTTGTTAATGTAGGTATAGAATCAATGTAGCTATGGCATATACAAAGTTATTTCCATGACGGCATTGACTCCTGTCTACTTTTTTTCATTTCAAGTACATATACAATTATCATTATCGTCACCATTATATTATGGCATCACAAGACAGGCCGTCACCGGTACAGCTCAGCACACATCACACAGTATTACTAGCAGTGGTGGTGAAAACTGTACTTTCAAGCCATCTAAAGAAAGAATGCTTTCAATCACATGCCTTTGATTAGAGGTAGACTGTTTTCCTTTCCCCCATCAGTCTCAACCACTGACCACAAATTATACCAAGTTTGAGGCAGAATATACTGTATGTGTATGCACCCTATGTAGTGGTAGATCCCTTTCAAGAGGTTTTTCACATCACAGGAAAACTAGATTTAACCTTGGTCTGCCGAGTACATTATATCAAAGCTTCTTACTCGGCCTTTTAATTTCTTTTAAACCCAAGTTCTTAGTTTTGAGATAGTCTTTTAACATATATACATGTCCAATTTCCTCATATAGTATCTTTGTATTTATTAAGAAAAAAAAAAAAAACTTTGCATTTATACAAATGGCATATGGTGCCCCATATGTAACTGACATGATGTATTTGATATTTTTCCTTGCTCATGGGGGATCAATGAAATAACAATGATAATTTTATTATCATTATTATTATAGGCCTATGTTTGATCCAGTAGCCACAAATGTCCCTAACCCAAGGTTTTGTTTTGAAATTTTACCACGGTTTGAGACAATGACTACAAGGGTTACTGATATCAGACTGTCATGACTCCTGTGTGGGGTCCTATCACCTGGTTCGGCATATAACTGCTGAGACAAGCGGTGGGTCTTTTTTTACAAACGTGAATCACTTTTTTTTTTGTTTAATGTATATTCTTCACAGTTTCATTATCAACATTTGTAGGGTTACATTTTTTTGTTTAAAGTTCCAGATCTGAACAGCATATCAAGTACATCAAACAAGCTCTTAACCTACACAGAGTTTGCATCAGCAATAAAAACTTTGAGAGATCAAAAGCGTTCCAAAGTACATATTAAGTTGTTCTAACATTGCCACATTTCAGGCAAAACACTGGATATCTAACTGTTCAGGTAATCCTTCTGGAGAACATTCCACACAGCAACAAACACATTTCTATGTTCAATATCTAGTTACGGTGCCTTCATCAGAGCAAAGTTTTAACTATACATGTCCCTCAGGGTTCAACATCTAGGCAAGCACTCTTGGCTGGGACAAGCAAAATGTTTAGTTCTATGTAAACAACCCAGTATTTGCCCCAAATTTTGGCAAAACTGGCTGTCAGACAAGCAGAGACAAACTTCAATGCCAAGCCCTGTCCTTTGAAAAACGCTGTAAGAACTCTGTTGTTTCTGCGTCGTTTGCAAGCCTCAATGTGCAGACCAAGAGCTGGTATGAATGGCACGGTTACACGAGGAAGATGACAGGTTTTAAGATTTAATTTTTACCAAGAGGAACATAGCTAATTACACTATATGATGCATTGACTGATTGCTGGCAATAAACTTCCAAAAATACTAAGCCTTTCCAATAAATAAACTGACCATACATGCACACAAAGAAAAAGTCTGTAATAGCACTGATTATGCTATAAGAATTTTGTAAAGTTAATTATGTAGACTCCACTACATTTACAAAATATTTCAGAAAACTTTGGAGATATCACTCGTTCAATGGGAAACTGACGAAGGGCAGTACACATTGCCTGGATGTCTGTGCTTTATATATATATATATACATGTATTGTACAATCACACCATGTCGGTATAGAAACTTGCAAGTTTTGACAAAATACATAAAATTTGTACAGTTGATATGTTTATACCACACCCATATAAATTGATATGATATGAAACGTGAAAAGGTAAAACAAAATGTACATAACATTTTTTATGTATATACAGCATAAACCTCTATCTGAGATTTTTTTTGCCAAATAATGACTTATTTGAACTAATTACAGACTTGCACACAGGAAACACTACATGTTGGTCATTGCTTTTTGGTGCCTTTTTACGCTCCAGATACATGTATATGTATTCCAAAGTAAACAGTTCCATGTACCAAGTGTGACCAGATATGGATAAACTTAATAGACATTTTCATAGCCCAACCCTGTTGATGTGTGGATAAGTATATTGTAGCGCTAATTCACGGTTATCACAATATGCTTTCATTCCTGAGTTTCAAAAGTATACTTGTGAAATTTTGTTCAGTATAGTAAGTGGCATTCACTGGTATCATGAACCTGTTGTAAAAAACACATGTAATAATATAGAAATTCAACTGTGTGTAAAATTAGAGTTAAAAAATCATGCTCCACAAATAGGCCAAAATCACAGATATGCTTATGGGTGTTCCGTTTACAAAATGATATTACTTGTAACAATACACGACAAAAACAAAGGTTGGGCACCCATGTATCACAGATAGCTGATGTGTATGAAATTGCATAAAGGAAATGCATAAAATGTAGTGTCTTACTTCGACATTACGATGAATTTTACTATGCAAGACCAGCTTGCCACAGTATATTTGGACATGCTATAGGAGCCAATTAAACAAAGATAATCATGATAGACTTATATTGTGTCGTCTTTACTTTTTGTTTAATATCATGTATTTCCCTCTGAGTGTAAAAAAACCAGAGGGTGCAGTATTAAACACACACACAAAATGTATTCATATCAGCGTCCATGTTATGTCTGTCTGCATCAGGAAGGTACGTTTATACAGAGTCCAAATCTGAGGTCTCTCCCCACGCTGTGCTTGTGCGACTGGCTGGACGCTGAGATGAGGCCACACCAGATTCTTTCCGAACTGGGCGATTGGTTGAACTGACATCAGGTTCCTTCCTAACTGGTTGACTCATTGTACTCATGTCCGGCTCCCTCCTAATCCCACTTGGCCTCTCCTGGGTTGCAGTTGTGGGCTTGGAGACCTGGCTTGGTTCTTCATAACCAATTCTTTCAGATTCACTGGCCTCTCCAACTTCGATCACTTCCACACCATCACTGGGTTCATCAGGCTCTATGTTGAGTCCCTGCCGGGATGGTGCTATGTACTGGGTGGACCGATCGAAAGTCCCACCTTGTGTTCCTTCACTGCTGCCTGCTATACCGCTGGGTCCAGCAGCAGGTGCTTGTTGTATGTTGATTGGCTGCACCTTGGTAGGCCTGCAGGCAGATGTTTCACATAATTAATATCATATACACATCACTCTCATATTCATTATTACAATTTTTTTATTCTTACAGTGGTCATGTAATTTCCTCGATAATTACGGGTGAAAAAAGATACTGCCATTTATGATGCTGCTTCTATGGATATACAACTGTCTTATGATAGAATTTCTATGCAGAAAATAGATATGCTCCGAAGACCAAATATAAATGCTTTACAATGCTCTTGAATGTCCTTTAAAGGCCACCAAGCCATTTTGAGCATTTAATTGCATAAGAATTGCTAATACAGTGAAACCTCATTATAATGACACTCAGATATCTGACATATTCATCACAATGACATAAGTTTTGAATGGCAAAAGGTCATTTCCTTTGTTGTTTGTTTCATTTATCTGATATATTCAGTTATCTGCACATTTCTAAGGGAACAGATGCTGTCTTTATAACGAGTTTTTACTCCTATTAATGTTTAATAGTAACCTTGGGTCTATGATTCATCATTAAGAAGGTATAAGCCAGTTTGTGAAAATTGCTGAGTCAGCAGAAAAATGCAACAAGGATTTGATCTTGACCTTTGACCTTCAGGCTACATATTGTTATATGGAAAAAAGTTTCCCAGACCCATAGATTATCTGTGACGAATTCGGAGGCAATAGGTCAACAGGGGACAGAAATACAAGGAAAATAAGATGTGATGGAGAAGGCGGACGATGAGACTAAACACTATACATGTATGCATCCCCTCCTACGAGGGATGCATAATTACATTCCAGCTGCATGGTTTATGCCAAATCTCTCCATGATGATATGGATATCAAAAGATGAAGTAGCCTTTTTGCTTGCAATTTTTTTGCTATTAAACTGAACAATTTACAATCGCATCATTTCAACATTTTAAATATTTTACTTCATCATAAATTTAGATTTAAGAGATAAATGTATAAGATTAATGTAAATCAGATTGGCAATACTGTGACAATTTGGTGAATGGAAAAATTAAAACTGAGTAAAAATATGAGGTAAATTATGATAATTCCAGGAGAATTTGAAACATACACTTTTATTACAGATCTGTCTTTGATAAGCTCCAATTTTGGTTATTTTCATGGCGTAAAGCCTCTACTTGTATGGCATCTGGACCAATCCTGTGGAATGTTATGTAAAAGCATCATGCTTTGTCAGACTATATGTATGTATGTACGTACGTACATATGTATGCATGTATGTATGTATGTTTGGGTATTTATGTATATTTGAGTTTATGTATATGTTTGTAATTGGTGCAGTTGGGACTAAGTCATCAAATCATTAGGATTGTTTCATACCCTTCCAAACTAACTCAAACCTTCCCTAGCACCTGAAAACAAGCTGAAATCGCCCTTGAAGCAGGTAATACTTGCCTGTTTTTGATGACGAGTATAGTCACAATTATGAGGACAATAAGGCCCAGGATAACACCCAGTGTTAGTAATGCTATCCTCCAGGGTTGCCAGTATGTCGCTGTGGGTGATAACTCAGTAGCCTGGAATAGTGATATAAGTGCATGTTATGAGCTGCTGTTGACAAATTTGTTTCACGCTGCAAAGAAATACACTTATTCAGAACAGGTGTATCAAAGGTGTAATTATCATGTATATTTCATTCCATTTGTATGATTAAAAATACAACAAACTGTACTTTATTTGAACTATTATTCTGGCAATTGTAAAATATATTCTTCTTTACTGAAGTTCAGAATGGTTTGGTTACAATGTACCTTATTGACTAATAAGGAAACAGGCAATCTACTTTTCTGGGAGAAATACAAATTATACTGAAAAATGTGAACTGTGAAAATGTGTTGGTCAGTTGAAACATGTACATGTAGTTGACAAATATCTTGGGGAACAAAGAAGAAAATGTTCTGGCTACGAGTTAAATTTTAACATAATAATGGTTGTGGGTATCTGTAGTCTTATAAACACTGTCTGGAGAGCCATTCATTTAGTATTATTGTACTACTTGGCAATTCAGGTGAAACAAATATGTTTAAAATAACCACAGCAAATTCTTCAAAAAATTAAAGTTGACTGCATGGAACTTTATTTTCTAGCTTTGTAAACTATAAAAAAAATCCCCTTTTATGATGGTAATAAATCAGATATCCAACTTACCCCTTGTGTGGTCATATCTTGTTGGGTGGTAACTACGAATGGAGGAGACTGCGTAGGCAACAGAATTTCCAAAACTGTTATGTTGAGGCTCAAGCCAAATACCTTCTTTGCTTCTGACTCCAATACAGTGACCAAAGTCTGTTGCCTGTGAATGATAAGAAATGTGAGGACTATATATTTATGGCCAAAAGTCATGGGCGCAACATTAGTATGGGTATGAATGAGAAAATGTGGTGTCTTTCTACTGTTTAAGTATTTATTGTGAATTTGAGCTGCATCTGTATGGTACCGTAACTAATTTGAAACATGTATCTGGAAACTCAGGCCCCTATTTCATTGTTTTCTTTCAGGCTGATGGCTAACATTATAAAAATGAAGTCTGCCTCTGTTGTTGTCATTGGCATGTAACAGCGCGGTTGTTGGTAGGCATTTTTCATGACCTCGCTATTGCAATGTCATGAAAAAAATGTGTACCAACAACCGCCCTGTTACATGCCAATGACAACAAGAGAGACAGACTTCATTTTTCACATTTATATTCATAATAACATTAATACTACAATTAAATTTGTCATGAATATTTGTGTGTAAAAGTTTTGATAGCCACTTCGAAGGACCTTTTTTTTATCAGTGAGAGGAGCTATGGGTGTGGCCAGCCGCTTGTTACGTAGCAAAGTAGGCACTGGCACGTGCCGTGCTGTACATGATGTTACCATCGACAGATGAAAACAAAATTTGTCCCTATTCTTTCCATGCTAACAAAAACTCTGAATGTAAATATAAAATAATATACAATCTAAACCAAGATCACATGTGAAGCACCTATCAGCTTGCTGACATGCTGGCAAATATTACCATTGACAATGCACCGTTTAAACATAACCTATTACCAGTCATAAATTCGAGTAACACAAGCACTGTTAAATCTTATAACTTACAGAGAAGGATCACCGATAATCTGCCGAAGCACGTCCTGAGAGAGGCCTCTCTCTGGGCCAGTCAACACTATGTTGATATCTCTCTTTTTTCTGGTGGCTGAGCTTTGGTTACTGGCAGTGCACAGGGCAACATCATCCGTGTACTTAAGTAACGTCAGGACAGTGAGCTCATCTCCATTCTGAACCGGGTAACCACCGCCTATAGCTATTTGGTCCTTTGTCATGAAGGTTTTGGGGTTTGCTGGATCAGGTCTGAAAAATGAAATGTTGGTTATGACTGGCTTCATCTCTGCTTGTTACGTTAACACACAGCTTTGAATATGATGAGAGACACTAACTATTGCACTTTTGAATTTTTGTGGACAGACATGATAACCTACTGTAAAGTGACTATATTGTTCTTCTGCCTTTTCTGTCATCCCTATCTGTGATTTGGGTGATGTTATCTCAATGTTCCATTTTTTCTCAGTATAAAGTATTACAAGTGTACTTCAACATGAAAGTACTCCTGATGTTGAACTGCCAAATATTACCATGGCAGGTGCTGCCAATGCGAATAATATTATATAAGGTAACAGAGTTACTTATAATGCTTACATGTAGTTGCTGGATGAGTTGCAGCATAGTTGCACTTGTGAGTTGTTGTAGTTGCAGAACTGGTTAGTGCCCTCCATGATAGTCTGCTTGAAACTCCCAACAAGTCTGGTAAACTGAAATATTGAAATTATTAGAATCGGAATATTTTCACTATGAGTTGTTTTTCAGAAATAGGTCCCTCTCTCTCTCTCTCTCTCTCTCTCTCTCTCTCTCCGGTTAATTGAGCACTTAGTTCTAGGCAAGGAGCACCATGCTACATGCTACAGGCCACAAACATGAGGCTTCTGGCCACAGGTACAAAGTGCCCCGTAAAACGTGGACCACTGCTTTGTACAATGTCCAGATCACTTCACATGCTTTGTGGTCATAGCTGTCACCAATGAAAATCAATATGATAATATGTATATTTGTGATATGTCAAAATGAGGCTCAGTGCGAAACATTGCCCGAGAAGGCGATTGATGTGCCGTGCATATGAAATGGTCTGAAATGACACGCAAAGAAATCCAGGAGTATTTCTGTATAAATGTCACACTATATTACATCAAGTAAAACCCAGCAGTTTTTGACAGTTTTGCTTCGGGAAGATTTGACGTAAGTGCAGACACTTGGCCTGTATCAGCAGACTGACAGCCAAAGATTGACACCTGTGGGGGGTTTTGTTTTTGCCACTTGCTGAGACTTGAAGCTGGATTCAATAAAACCCTTGCCCACGATATCCCCATTTTATAGAATACAAACCTGTATATGCTCCTCAAATAGATCAGTCATGCATGTCAGGATGGAACCGAAACAGTGTGATCACTGAGTCACCTTCACTAAATAAAGTCTAATATATATATATTATAGATTATAGCATGCTTTGTTGATGATATGAAGTATATCAATGAGCACTGGATGCCATATAGCAGAACTCGTTCGCTTCGCTCACTCGTTCTGCTATATGGTATCCAGTGCAAGTTGATTACTTCATATCGTCTACAAAGCATGCTATAAAATTTTTATCTTGTGTTTGGGTCGATTTGTACATTTCAATACACAAAGCAAAAAAAAAAAGAACCACATTTGCAGAAACTTTTACTCCTCATCAACACAATTACTGATGAAACTAGAAGAGTACCGATACCACCGGAAGAGTGCAGATACCACCGGAAGTGTACATCTTATCATGGCAATGTAGCTTTTAGGCCTATGATATGTTATTTGTATACAAGCCTATCATAGTACTAAAATCAACCCAAACATGAGATAAATATATATATATATATATATATATACATATACATATACATATACGCACACATACACATACACAAACATATATATATATATATATATATATATACATAAACCTGTCCAAGTGGGCACCTCCGATAAGAGGGCATCTGTGTTTAGTGGGCACTTTTGCCCCGTCCTGTTTTTTTTTTTAGGTCCCATGTTAATGGACCCTCTGCTGAGTGGGCACCTGTCTTATGTGGGCAGTGGACACCTTAAAAGGGCATTTTGTATACCTTTATTTGCTTGAGTGGGCACCATAATTAATCTTTTTCTTTTTGTTTACCCTCCAAATATCTCCAATAATATGCCAAACTGCAGTTTTTCTTAATACCAGGGATGTGTTATGGATGGACTGCCAACGGGAGCGCTAATTATGAACAGAGTTGTAATATATATAACTGCTATGTTTGTCAAAATAATTAACAATTATATTTTCCCACCCATGTTGTGTGTGTAAACTGTATTATATCTTGAAGTTTATTTCGACATTTATTGTTAAAGTAACTGCCATCTATATTGTTTCAAATGTTTAAGACTTAAAGGTGGCTCCTATGAGAGCGACATGTATTTGTCTTAATAGGAGTCCCCCTAGCCACATCAATTTTTTATCATTATGTACATATATCTCAATATTGAAATCGTCATTGTATTGATTGGCTAAAATAAATGAGTTTTGAGCTTGAGAGTTTGAGTTTGAATCCCTTTAGAGGTCAACTGGGCGCGACGACTACAAAGCGTGTTCAGTAGCGCCGCTCAAGTTAATCCCCCCTGCTCAGTCCGATTGTTGTTCCATCTATGTTTCCGCATTCGGTTGTATCAGGTTACTTACATCGGGTGTGCTATTGTACCAAGTTCAAAAACGGAGAGTTTTATGCGTGCGCAACCAGTCTCATCATTTGAATCAGAACCGTGCGAGTCCATCGATGTGTTTTTCGTTGAAATCGGCCGATAAAAGGGCTAGTTTTTGCATTTTTTCTGTCCAAAATGATGCAAAGTTAGACAACTTGCGCGCGTAATAACTCCTTACGCCGTAATCACAATAAAAAATGTAGTTTTAGATGGATAGTGTATGCTGGTAGGATCATGATGGTGGTTTCATTTCTTGTAGCTGAGTCCGGCGTAACGCTAAATTTTGACTTTAAAATGTGGAACACGGTGAAAAATTTTGCACACTTCAGTTGGTGACGCCATTATTCTCGCCTTTCATCGCGTGACCTGGCCCAGGAGACTACCAGCGGCCAGCGCGGACCGTGGAGTTGTGTTTGTTCAGCACTGAAGGTGCTCGCTCAAACGCCCGATCACTTGAGCAGCGGCAACATAGATGGTACAAAGGGGGCCCCGCCGTTGGTAGTCCATCTATAACACGTCCTTGTTAATACCATTAAAGGAGGGTCTCTACCCTCCTTGTCCTTACCAACAGGAGGATGCAAGGGCAAGAAGCATGTGCTACCGTGTTTTTTCTTAGCATTATGTTGCTCTACCAATCCCTTTGAAACCTATTTACCTGGCTTAGGGGGCTCTGGATGAGTGATTACATTCACATGTTATTAACACTTCTTGGTTGAAACAAGAAAAACCACACAAAGACAGAGTAAAATAACTGATTATATAAAGTGGTGAGCTGACATAGCAGGGCTGTGCTTCTGCAAGTGCCTACAAATACAGTGTGAAGACTGTATATTACAAGGACATTCATGTAGTCACACAGACTTTTTCAAGTGACATTTAACACTGATGTTAATGTTTCCAATGCATATTTTTTTCAATCAGTGGTTGCCATTTAGCTAGGTAATTACTTGTTAATAAAAGGGAGTATGTCAAGGATGTTACTTTCAATCTGTTCTAAATGAATGCCCTGTACAGCCCCCTACAGAGTATTACTTACATATACATATACTTGTACTTTATTATGTGGCCAGGCGGGCTGACCCTCCACTAAGTGGGCACCCGTCTTAAATGGGACCTTTTTCCCCGGTCCCAAGGGTGCCCACTTAACACAGGTTTTACTGTGTATATATATGCTTCAGGTAACCTGACCTACCCTATTTCACATGCCAGGCCCTAGCTATTTTGCCAACAAAAACAAAAACAGAAGTAAGTTTTGATGTCCTCTCTTGCTTGAATTAGTTCCCTATGCATGCATAAAAATGTCCATAAAAGCACCCAAGCAGTTGCTGTAAGTACCAAGTGTTATGATGTCAGATGAAGGCACGGGTGCATAGTAAGCCAGATTCAACATTGTAGTTTTTTATTCTGACATTTCATTTGCAGTAAAATGTTGATATCCTTTTATCAAGACAGTATATTTAACACTGTCAATCATTTTCAGAAGTTAGAAGCAATAAAATCTGTAGTAAAATGACACGTTTACACTAGTTTGTGCTCCCCGTGTGCTCACATTTGTTTACAGAAATCTGCAGTATTTAGTACAGTCAGAAAGATCAAGGTCTAATCTATTTTGACATACCGAACGCTGCATGGGTGAAAGCAAACCTGAATGCCTTTCTCCGATAAATTTTCCAAATAGGCAAGATAAATACTATGTGGCAAGTTAATTTTTGTTGTCCACTATCAAATTTGTCCGGGTAAAGACCTAAAAAAACATATGCTTATGCAGAAAGATACACAATGATCAAAACACACAGATATGAACCACAGGAAGACTCAAATTCACCCACTGTGCTTGAAATGTATGCATGTGTATGTTGATTGGTAATCCTCTTCCACATTAGTAATATATGCACCACAGAAATGCTCTATCCTGCAATTAGGTTAGGATTCTGATATTCTGCTATATAGAATATTATGGAGTAATGCCTACATCAGTTGACGGTTTACACGATTTTCTTATAATTGACTTAACTAAAAGAAGAAAACAATTTCCATGCAAACATCGTCACTGGCTCATGACCCAATGCCACTGGCTCATGACCCAATGCCACTGGCTCATGGCCCAATGCCACTGGCTCATGGCCCAAGGCTCATGACCCAATATCACTGGCTCATGACCCAATGCCACTGGCTCATGGCCCAATGCCCCTGGCTCATGGCCCAAGGCTCATGACCCAATGCCACTGGCTAATGACCAAATGCCACTGGCTCATGGCCCAATGCCACTGGCTCATGGCCCAATGCCACTGGCTCATATCTTCCTGGGGCAAAAGATGGTGTCATTATAATGATTTTAATCCTAAAAGGATAGCTTTTATGAAGAATTTGGATTATGTCTCTTGCATAACGTAAGGTACATGTAAACAGTTTCATAAGTAAGTGTTCCAAGTCCCAGTCCTGCTCTGCAAACACTCAGTAACCTCTGTATATGAAGGACTTTCACATGTTTGGAATAAGCATTCCCTGTTCCAACAAATGTTAGTAACATCCTTGGTCTTCTATCAGTAAGGTATAAGAAGGACTTGTCATATGTTTAGAAGACATATCCTTTATTTTCACAAATGTTAGTAACAATTACATGTACATCCTTACTTTCCCATCACTATCTCTGTATTATGGGAACTGACTGTCTCAAAAACTTCTTGAGTTAAGGTGCAGACACCAAACTTGCAAAGTCCCTCCACAAACCAATCAACATGTGTGAGCTATATGCCCTGCCTTCTTTGAGGGGGGCATAAAAAGTCACATCATGTTTTCCACACACAGAGTTAACTTAATATACGAAGCAAATGTACTTGGAACACACGATACCTATATTCTTTGTGCCAATAAATGTAAGACTCTTGGTCAGCAATCAGCGTGTGTCTGTATCAAGTGGAAGATTGTCACCACTGCCTGACAACAGGGTCAGAGATTTTTGCGGGAAATTAATATACATGTCCCAATTTTTGGTGTACTAAATCAGACAAGATATAGTGAGATGGAAAAAGTCTGAGAAGAGAATCACGTTCCTGGCACATGCAGCTTTTGATTTTCATAACAAGCAGATGATTGAGATATGATCAATATCTAGATATGTTAATTTTGTGAAACAGTTGCTTGTGACCTTTCAGTTGAGGACCGAGAGCGGAGTGTGGGAGGAGAGGAGAGTGTAAAGATGTATCAACAGGGTTGTTCAGTCTCCCCCATGATGGGATCCACACTGT
>OZ026622.1:78970602-79323102 GCA_964020975.1 Hermodice carunculata | reverse complement strand
GCAGTCGACGCATGCGCATAGACGCGCAAACTCGCCTTGCGGGGTTCATGCTTTGGGCACCATTATGAATGAATAGAGAGGACACCACTTTTTAATGCCTGCAAAGTTGTAAATATGTATATATATATATATATATATATATATATATATATATATATATATATATATATATATATATATATATATATATATATATATATATATAGTTCGTTTTTTATTTAGCGATGGGGGGGGGGGGGGGGTAAAGATCACTGTGCAGTGTTTGGGTGTTGCAATAGAAGAGGGAAGGCGGGATGTGAATCTTTGTCGTTTCACCGGATACCAGCCTGAACGCGCCCGGCGGATCCACGCCATCTCCAGAAAAGAGAAACCCATCGATAACTGGGTCGTTTGTGTAAGCATTTTGTAAATAAGAAACCCTCCAAAGATAGCAACAATGTAGACTTTGTACCGACATTATTCATGGGAAAGCAAGAGACTGGGGAAACGCCAAAACCATCATGCGATATTTCAAAGCGGTCATTATACTGCATTAAATGGCTTGACAATCATTGATATCGACTCTACTTTAGTGAAAAGATTGGCTGAAGAAACTTGTCAAAATTTATAAACTCGTCTTAACTGCTCTTAAGCGGTCACCCTGCAGCAAACAAGTTAATCGTCTGACAATAGTGGGCAACACGTAGCTGCTACCCCACTGCGTACCAGTAAGTCACGGTAGCCGTTTCAGCCTCAATTTGTCATAATCCCATTATCAGGTAATGAGCGCTACCGCTGGCTTGGGCCCCATGGGGTGTGAAATACACGAACGTGCGCTCTGTGTCTGGACAGTCCCACTGGCATTAACTGTTACGCTTTCCTGGTCATTTTACTGCTTTCCCATTATTCTGATAGAAATTAAATTTTCATATTTGGGCAAAGGACCGTTTTGGTACTGAGTAGATACAATTTATAAACAATGAAATAATCCACGAGTAAATCTGCCTCAATCATGTGCACTTTTTAAGCGAAAGTTGTGCTGCTGAGTCTCGCCTTGGCAAGGTGACTGCCGTCTTGCAAGTGTCAATAAAGTGACGAAACAAAATTAATATTCTGGTTATGATCACAAATATAATGTAACTATTTTGATACATATTAAACAACAGTAACAAGTTCCATCTACAAAGCAGAACCGTGCTAAGACCGAGTAGAAAAAAGACGCAACTGACCAGGAGAAACAAAACTTTTTTTCACTTTGCCGGCTCTGAATACCGCATCTGCCCTGTCTAACACTCTTCGCGAAGGTAAATTTCCAATGTCTTTTGCTTTCACATTTATCAATTCTCCATTGGTTTGATAATCTGTTACAAATCAAAGGCTGAGTTTTGGTAAAACGGCAAGTTTGTCAGTCCGTTGGTCGCCACACCCATTCCATATGTCTGCAAAGCGGATTCATTCATTACCGGCAGCTTGATCTGATGTTACTTTTTCGCGTTAGTTGCACACAAAATCCTATGAATGAGGCTTGCTTTTTTTTCATTCTTCTTTCTCCCAAGATTTTGTAATATTTCCTTCAGTTCTGTGTTTGTTTTTTTGGCGAGATCGCCCTCTGCATACATGTTCTCAGCCATATGAAATACACTGTGAGTGAATGGACTCGCGTACCCGACCCCCGCAAAAGCAATTTTGGCCGCGAGAGGTCTCTGAATATCATTTGGAAACGCAGCGCCGCGTGGTGGCGGCAAGGACTGAATTCAGCACGATTTCTCAATAGACGCCCAATAGTGAATGCAACTTCACGAGGAACGAGGTCATGTAGGTATTACGGAGTCAACATATTATACATTTTAAAGAAAAGAATAAGTTTGAAGTATTTCCTCCGATTTGCCATAGTTTGCCATATAAGCTCTTCGGGAAGTAAGACACGTGGAATGTAGGCTATCTAGTTGCGCCAAGGCAGATCCTGACTGCCTCATACTGCACAGCTTCTATAGATTGTGACAGATTTTCAGTGCAATTATCAGACAGGACACACCCATATTCGAGGATAGGAGGAGTCATTGTACTATACAACCATATGAGTGTCTGACAGGAGAGTTTGTATTTGAGTCTGCGTAAAAGAGCAAGCCGTTGGCTGGCTTTATTAACAATGCTTGTTATATGCTGGTGCCATGACAAATTAATTGAAAGTGTAACTCCAAGATGTGTATATAGAGTAGCCTCAGGTATCAGTATGTTTCCAAGAAGTAGTTGAGGATGATCTGGCTTATGTCGTTTAGCTGAGAAGGTCATTGATATGGATTTTATGGCATTAAATGGCATCCGCCAGAGCTTGCCCCAACGATAAATTTGTATAAGATTAGAATTAAGGCTTTCAGCTGTGGCCATTGGTTTGTGGACAATTTCAAGAATACTGGTATCATCAGCAAATAATCGGAATATCACAGGTGATATTGGCAGTGATGTCGTTAATGTAAACGAGGAAAAATAAGGGACCAAAGACGGAACCTTGGGGCACTCCAGCCTCTATAGGGAGCCAGGGTGAGGTCTGTCTTCCAATAGTAACGCGTTGAAGTCGGTTTGAGAGATAGCTTTCTATAAGTAGTAACACAGGATCTTCAAACCCCAATTGTTTCAGTTTAAAAAGTAGACCAGCGTGCCAGGCTGTCAAAGGCCTTGGATATGTCCAGGAAAACCATACCGGCCTCATGGCCCAACTCAATGCCACTGTAAATAGTATGAAGTATGTTAACAAGTTGATTTATAGTGGAATCGTTTTTCTTAAAGCCAGAGTTTTTAACAGAAAGTAAATTGTTACAGTTAGATACTCATAGAAGATTTTATAAACTAGACGCTCAAGTACTTTAGAGACAGTACAGAGGAGTGAAATAGGCCTATAATTTTCCTTTGACTGTTTGTTACTTTTCTTAAAAACGGGCACACGTTGGACCTCTTCCAGGCATCTGGAAAATATGAGTTGGATAAGCAGAGATTGAGTAGATCAGTGAGAGAACGTGAGATAGAAGGGGCACAGTATTTAAGGGTGTTGCCTATACCGTCAGGACCACAAGCAGAACTAGTTTTCAGATACTTTAAAATCTTTTCCACATCATTTACTTGCACTTGAAACACAGACAGGCGGGCCTCAATCCGGAAGGCAAGGTCGGGCAAGGTCGGGCAAGGGCAAAGGATTGTCATTATGCGGGGTCTTGCATGCACTGATCAGCAAAATATTTGTTAAATGTCACAGACTTCTCTATATCGGAAGAAAATACCCCTTCCATCGTCAATAAGAGTTGGAATGTTTTGATAAAGTTTATGGCAGAGAATAGATTTGCTAAGGTTCCATCCTCCTTTAGGGTTTATCTCTCTTGAGTGTTCTTCAGATCGGAGTTTGGTGAAGTAAAGACGAATGGAGTTTTTAATAGCGTTGACTGTAAAGTTACGTTTCCGTTTGTATAACTGGGTAAAAAGTATGAATAAGTGGCATGTAAAACAGAGTGACAACAAATATGAATATTGCAATGGGCCGTGACCAGATATAGCATATTAAATGACCCATAGCATGACTCGTACACGGTGGTAAGGCTTGATTAGCGGAGTAGATACAGAGACAGTCACTAGTTACAAGGCTTTACCATCAGAGTAAGCAGTCACAAGTACATAGCATGTAGCGAAAACAACATTTATCAACATGGCAAAAAGTTGGAGTTATGACGGCAATCGACCAAGTGAAAGTCAATGAATGTCTGATCGACTTTGCATTTGCTGTTGCATTTGGTTTCTTGTAACAAGTTATGTAACATGGTCAGCACAACTAATTTGGATGACAGGGGTGAAACACAGCTGGATTTGGATTTGAAGACGTTATATGGGACAATAAATAGGATATATTTTCGGTGCATTCTTTTCAAACCAGGTCATGCACTTTTTCCTTACATTTCATCTGAACTTAACTTACCTGAACATGTTCCGATATAGCCTGATCCTATGTAGCCTGCCTTACATTGACATGTATACGAGCCATCAGTGTTGATGCAGGTAGCCAGTGTTGGATCACACTTATTAGCACCACGAGCACACTCGTCCACGTCTACAATGGTAGCAGTTTGTAAATCACTATAGTACAGTAATCGACCAATAAAATCCAAATTATGCGAAGCATACCCCAAAACCGAACCAAAACAAGATACAATCTAAATTCACGGTCTCCGATCTTGTCAGTGACTGCAACATACCAAAAACTGAAAAAATTTAGGCAAATTTAGATATCTTTAAAAAAAAATCCACCAAATATATTGTTTTCGACCTATTGTTGTCCACATTTCAGATACATTGTCAAGGTGGGTGTCTTTGACTATAATTATAACTTGCTGCTGTACTTACCAGAACAATTTCTTAGATTTGCATGTAGGTTGTATCCTGCCCGACAACTGCACTGAAAGCCGCCCGGTAAGTTCTTGCAATTATGTTCACAGGTATTTGGGTCCAAGCATTCGTCTTTATCTGCAACGTCAAAAAGCTTATCAGCAGGCTAAGTCAAGATAAAAAACGATGTAGGCCTACATATACGTAGGCATACATTCTTTATTCAAACAATGTGATTTTTCCTTTCCTTTTTTCAAAGATTCAACAGATATTGTGACAGGACATTCATCGGAAGGGGGGGGGGGGGGGGGGCAAGGGTATTCTCGTGATCCTATCTTTTTATTTTCCGCGATCTGTGAAACAATAAAATTAATTTCGGGATTCGTGGTTAAGCCATTGCTCGTGAATCGTGAATATGCATATAAGCTGAATAATTTTTCCTGTGAACTGTGAAACAATTTTTTTTCCTGTGAACTGTGATCAAGACCCCCCCCCCCCTCATCTGAACTGCGGCGCTGTTTTGGCTGGTATCACTCATCGCAGATTTCTTTATCAAACAGGGCCATACGACTCTTATGAATTGCTCTTGCAAAAGTTAGCGACCTAGATATAATGAACTAAAACCTCTTAGCCAAAATCTGTAAACACACATTGAGATTTATATAAGAAGGAACCATCATCTGTTTGGAAGAAGTATTCTATATTACTACAAATGTTTGTAACAGCCTTTGTGTATGCATCGAAAAGTAGGGTGGTTGCGCCAAAACCGAACCGTCACCTAAACCGAACCAAAAAGTAATTTCCTGTATGTTAAAACATAATAGGACCCCAATTGTGTCTTGTAATATTATTTTCAAGTAAATAAGTGTCCTGTTATTCAAATCAGACTAAAACCGTTAGGGGGCACTTAACTCAACAGAATCCTGCGTGCATCTTTTGAAAGTCCTCTTGCAACTTCGACAAAACTTAGCAGGGGCACGAGGAACAGGCTGTCAAGTATTTTGGTATGTATCGATAGTTTGTATGATGCTTTTGACACTTAACAACTATGATTAAATAATAAAGATCACGTAGCATTAAAACATAGGCCTACTTAGTTTCGACAAAATACGAAATAGGTATTTTTTGGCCTGCAAAAATGTTGCTGATTAGGTTTATGGCAAAGCGCGGCCTAAACGGAATCCGTGCTTTCTCGACAAAGCGAACCACTCTGCCAATGGTTCGGTTTGGGAAAATCTTGACTGTTCTATGATATTCTTAGATGCTGTTACAATTTAAAAGAAATCGTATCAATATGTACTGTAATTCTGTTGTGAATGCCAGTTTTTGTCATTCTGAACCTCATTTTAAATTAGGCGTAGTGCACTATAGGCCTAAGCCAGACAGTAAGATTAGACCCACCTTACTTATGATTCAAGTGAGAACCTAGCATTAAATTCATAAAATCCATATAGGCCAAAAAGGAAACGTCGTTATCTCCCAATTAGCTCAACCTGCCCTACCTGAAACCCATATCCAATGTTTAATATTCCGGGTGTTTTTTTTTTTTTAAACCAAATTATCTATAATTTTCATAAAAACTCTCGCCAGAGAAATGATCAAATCCTACATGCTAGGCGCTTGTAATCCTCTTCTTAAACGTCTATCTTGAATTTTCAACAAACTTAATTAAAATAGGTAGTCCTATATCTATATGCTAAGTGTTTCAAAAAAGGCCTTCTATAGGGTAGGGGCCTACTTGTTAAGTGTAGGCCTACTTTTTAGACCCAAGTCAAAGATAAACTAGGCGTCTGAAAGTAGATCTAAACAGCCTTACATTCTGTGGCTTAAGCCTATACGTTAAGATAGTCCCAATAGCAATGATTTATAGGCCTAACGTAATAAGAATTAACTATTTTCAAAGTGTTCTAATTAACTATTTTCAAATCAAGTATGTTTTGCGACTAAATTGTTCCATTCATTATTTCAGAGAGGTCTACTTTCCGGCCCTTCCTAACCTACATCATGACCACAACTGCAAGATAAAAACGATCAAATTCCTCCCATGAAGGCCAAAAAATAAATCAATGGTCCAGCAGAAGGACGATACTGTTCCACTATTGTTCCATCGAAGTAGGAACAGTATCATACGTACACTATAGTATTGTTTGGGTCGTGTCATATGTAATATTCCTGGCCAACACTTTTGATACCGCAAACATAAAAAAAAAAAAAAAAAAAAAAAAAAAAAAAAAAGGATTAGTGACTTCCTAGTGCTCCCCCATACCACAAGGCACGGCACCACACAATACGCTAGTCCATTTGGCTAAATGAGTTTCGTTTATGCACGTTCTTCCATGCATCCATACATGTGCATCATTTATTAAGCCTGCTTGATGACTTTGTTCTCTTTTCGTTTAATACGTGGTGTAATGAAATTGAAATAGCCCACAAAAACTAATAGTCCTAAAATTGATGTAGGACAAAATATGATCATATTGAAGTACAAATATTGATTTCAAAAAATTAAAATAAATAAAATCCGCTAGAAAAGTTAAAAATATAATTGTTCATTCACATTTTACACACACACACACACACACACACACACACATATATATATATATATATATATATATATATATATATATATATATATATATATATATATATATATATATATATATATATATATATATTCCACAGTAGGTATCGCTCGACCAATCAGGTTTGCCCATTGAGGTCAGGTCAGGTGACCAGGCGGCCTATCCCTATATTGACTGGCGTAGCAGTGCATTGACTGCTGTGTTTTCTTCTGTGCTGTATCACTGCTTATAAAATCTGAATTCCCTTGTACGTGACCTACTGTGGAATATAAGAGATACTAGATAGTGAGGAATGCAATATGCAGCTACATGGACCTGGTAAAAGGTATATTAACCGAAGCCAAAGCTTCGGTCAATATATCTTTCCCGCGGTCCATGCAGCTGCCTAAAGCATCCCTCACTGTCTAATATATTTCTATAGGCCTAATATATACATAACTCTCTCTCTCTCTCTCTCTCTCTCTCTCTCTCTCTCTCTCTCTCTCTCTCTCTCTCTCTCTCTCTCTCTCTCTCTCTCTCTCTCTCTTCTCTCTCTCTCTCTCTCTCCCTCCCCCCAGGCCTTATATATATATATATATATATATATATATATATATATATATATATATATATATATATATATATATATATATATATATATATATATATGTGTATATATATACATATATATATATATATATATATATATATATATCTACATATACATATATATATATATATCTACATATACATATATATATATATATATATATATATATATATATATATATATATATATATATATATATATATATATATATATATATATATATATATATATATGAATTGTGGATGGATGGGTGAGCGTGTGTGTATTCAGACCAAACTCCTTATTACAACCCCTTTTCCCCCTTTTCATTGATACGTACTGACTCTTTCTTGCCATGTTAAGAGCCCCCCAATTAAGACCTGTTATCAGTTGTTTCGGTGGTCTCAATAGAGTGATTCTACTGTACACGTTTAAATTATTAGCATATAATTCTGAGTGTTGTAGATCATTTATGATCGACCTAATATAGGCCTATAAATGAACCTTGATGAGGCTTGTAATTTTTTTTTTTCAATATTGGTTCGGTTTGGGACACTTTTCCTTTTGTGTTTGCCTAAAGAGAGTCAAAATGTGTATTTAGCCATACGATTTGAGTCGTTTCCTAGTTCGAGTTAAAATTCTTTCATTTAGTAATGAACACAATACAAACTGGTTCAAAATATAATTATAATCGCATTAATTATGCCATTGATAAAATAAACGCACTTTTAGCGAAATATGTCTTTCATAGATAAATTCAAAATTTACAAGTTTCTACAGCAGACTACTTGACTGTTATTTTTGGAAATTATGCATCTTTTATCAAATTTAAAATTTTGTTTGAAAAAATTACATACACATAATTGTTAAGAACTCGTATTATGGTCTGCTAGTATAGACACCCAAGTACTAATGATTTTTTTCTGTAAGTGGGCCATTTTGTGTAAGTGATTCGGTTTTGGCAACTGTTGCAAAAAGCGAACCAATGGCTGGAGGGGGGGGGGTATTTTTGTCTATTTTCCTTTAGATACCCAATATTATTTATTTACATATAATGGGGCCGAAAGGCAGAATAAAGGCGCAGCATAACATGCAGAGAAGATAGACCCCAGTGTGAAATACAAAAATACACATGCGTTTAAAACATTATTGGTTCAGTTTGGGCGCAACCACCCTACGTATCATGGCGGAAGATGGTGACCGTTGCCTAGCGACCAGGTCAGAGATTTTGGCGGGAAGTAATACACATGTGTCGTATACCTGTACATGTTTGTCCGTTTCCGACAAGGCCAAGTGGACAAGCGTCACACTGGAATCCCGCGGGATACAGGTTCAGGTCTGCGGCCTTCACGTCAGAGCACGCTACGCCAGGGAAACAAGGATTAGCGGCGCAGCCATCCAAATCTGTGCTGCAAGTATCGCCTCCATAACCAGCTTGACACTTACAGGGAACCACAGTGAAGGATGATGAGGTACTGATACTGAAGTCACAAGTGCCACCGTTCTGAAGGTAAAAAGCCAGCACTCTGACACGTTGGATATCTCCTATACATTTTCATTCCAGACATTCCTTACACACATACTATTTGAGATTCATCAAGTGGCTATCGCACAAATACTGCTTTCAACATCCAAATAAATGTATTTCCTTGATAGGTTTGCGCAGACTGACATCTACTGACTATAAATTTGACAAAAATTCTACAGTGTACATTTTAAAATATGCTGGTACAAGTAATAATTTGGTACCAGTACAAGGTACTGAAAATATGTAAATGTACAAACAATGGTTTGCATACGGAAATTAAACATGAGCTTCCAGTACGTAAGTACGATAAACAAAAATATGCCCAGTACGGAGAAGCCTTACCCCCTCAAAATATAGACAAATTCTATGGAGGTGAGTTATAAAAATAAGGATGTCGTTCGCAGTTCACATAACCAGCTCTTGTTGGTGGGTTTCTAAACAAAAATGGTAATCGGTCGTAAGCAACAAACCATATCACGTTAAAATAACCAGGGGCTTTACATACATAACTCGAGCTGCATAGAATATGTAAGATACCGATAGGTGGGTCTGGTGAAACATCATGACAATCCCTTCAGCTCCGCATGAAGTGGTTATCGCGATATTCACCCGCCATCCAAACGGTTTCTTATGCATGTTGACGAAAGATATGTCCCAGTCCCTTATTTGGACTGTACTTTGGTATTGTCATTGTCACTGTAGATATATGCTGGGCCCATGGGAAGAACTGAGCTACGCTCTGAAAGGGTGTCCCAGGGTGAACATATTCATAAATAAATAAACAAACAAACAAACAAACAAACAAACAAACAAACAAACAAACAAACAAATAAATAGGCAAACAAACAAACTAACTAACTAAATAAATAGCTATTGCTGATGGTTTAGACAAGATTTTTTGCCAACTCATGAACCCTAGACTCCTCATATAACAATGTTAAAATTCGTCTTAGATTACCAATTCATCTTCTTTTGGTCAGGTTACAATAGGTAATACAGCTTTCCTTGTTGGTCTTTTGTGCATGTCTCACTCAAAATATATGTCCGGATATATGTCAACGAACAATTTAAGCAGACGATATTTTACATCCAGGTGCTTTGTTGAGGGAGTTAAACTGTGTAAACATACCTCGCATTTGCATAGTTTAATCGTTAGCGTGATCGCAGAACTAGCTTTCCCGTCGGAGGCAATAACTTGCACAGTTATGTTGTCCTGCGAAGACACCCTAAACCAAGACATGATTCCTGTGTTTGTGTCAATGTACATCCCAGGTGGCGCCCCAGAGCTCAAGGAAAGTGTAACGGTATCATTGTTCTTGTCAGTGGCGTTAAAGGTGATGAGCGAGCTGTAGTTCTTTCCAACAATGACATTAACAATATACGCGTCAGCACTGAACAAAGGTGGGAAATTTGCTGCAACAAGCATGGGCATATATTATTGTCAGTGATGAGAAATGAATATTTCTCACATAATAACCACCATTTTACATATTTTCTTGGGCTTTGTACTTTAATAATGTTTCATTCCTAAAATTTCAGATTTCTAAAGCTTATTGAAGTAATTTCACATACCAAATGTGTAGTTTATGTGAAAATTGACATTAAGTCCATAGAATGCCACACATGATCAGTGTTACTTTGTGCTTGATCGCACGGTTATCAAGCATTTTTCATGCTTCAGCCACTTGTTGACTGAAAATGTCAATACATATGCAGGAATTTTGATGTGTAGCCTCCTTGGACGCATCAAAGCATACAATTGCTGCCCCAATAAATCAATGTTATGACAATGAGTAAAAGATTAACAGATACACGTATAACACTTTTATAATGACACATGCACGTGTCACATTTTAGACACATAACAAATGGCTCTGCAGGGTTGAATGCAAATATTTAAGAAGGAATTTTCTACAGTCTTAAAACTGACTGAAACAACAAGGTTCTAACTCGGGGACAGATTTTTTGTTTTTACGATGTATTGTTTCTTTCTTGACTTATAGTTGGAAAAAATGAAGTCAAAATCAGATACAAAAATGGAATTTGGATAAAACATAAATTCTTACATTGAAAGAAAAACAAAAATACCATCCCTAAGTTATAATATGAAGCATTACTTCACACATTTTCAATCAGCTCTCATTAATATATTTTGAGCGCATCTGTACTACAATGCAAATGAAATCATTTGACTTACGCGACCCTTGCGCTTTTAAAAATCAATTCAGAAGCCGTTTTTTTTTATAACAGTAAACTGCATTTCTGTACAAAATAGAAGACATAGTGTTATGGATGTAGACAGTGGTGAAAACGGCAAACTGAACACAAGCACTACAATATATTATTTAGAATGATACAGCTGTATTACTAATGCAGCAATCTATGCTTTTTTGGACTGACCAATTGTCAGTGTACATAGTTGAATGGGAGGTTTTCATATTAACTGGGATCCTGTCCTGCCACCGAGAAAGTGAGAGGATCAGAGCAGATCTGCAGTTAATATAGTCAAGGAGGGTAGAGACCCCCCCTTTTAACTATGTGAATATCTCCTATTATGGGAGAAACATCTGAGGATCGGTGACAACAATTTACGATGAAGGTAAAAGAAGTAATACCCAATTTCTGTATTTGCTGTTTATGCTCCTCTTTGGAGGAGATCGTTGCCGCTGCTAGGTTCTTGTTTCCCGTCACAGCAAAGTCGTAATAACACTCTCTTCTTGCCAGCGGGTCGGGGTCGCTGGTGGCATTGAAGCATAACATGGTTGCCTCCAAGCGTCTGTTATCCAGTGGGAACATTTTGGTCAGGTTTTGGTGAAAGAAAATAGGAGTGAACGACTCATTCTGATAGGACGACCAATTTCCTTCCGTGTAATCCAGCAACGAATTATTTTCTGAATTTCTCCCTGAAAAATGTACAGATTTCAGAGTTAGGTTTGTACAGTTGTATTGGAGAAAACCGAATTTTGGCCTTCTGTATTTTGTTGTAATTATCCACATTTATCCATTTGGCCAGACATGACATCAAATTGAAGAAACAGTTGTCCTCCTTGGAAATTCCCATGACTATAAACTGTAGAGCATAACATAGTTACGTGGAAACAGACCTCTACGATTTTGTAAAGCGAAGTGTTTCTTGTAGTGATAGGTCTTAACGACCATTGAGCCTCGGATATTATAAATTCTTAAAACGTATATACAAATCTTCTTACATGTGTTTCCATAGTAAAAGAGGTCTTCCTCTGTTGAATTCGTGCCGTCTTTTACCAATGTACCGTTGGGGTACGCAAGGTCGTCCTCCCTGTCACCAGTGTTGCTACCCATTAAACCTGGGCGAGAATAGATATAAAAGAAGATTTAACATATATTATATATATATATATATATATATATATATATATATATATATATATATATATATATATATATATATATATATATATATATATATATATATATAAATATATTCTACTTTTAGCTCTTCCCATTGATTAGACTGTGATATTAAATAAGTCTCTATATTGTTGAACCATCTATTTTGTCCATGCTCCGGAAAAACGAAATTAAAAAAAATCACATTTTATTGACTGCCAGAACTTTAAAATGAAAGCAGTCGTCCTCATCGTGCAGTTTGGATTTAGGATTCTTGCTGGGGAAAGTCGCCGTTCAACAGATGGAATTTAGATTTCAATGAACCTTTGTCGTCAGTTTGGGTAAATTTGGTACCGGTTAGGCGTTAACCACGAAATTCAACTCGGCTGATTTAAGGTGGAAGCTGTGAAGCTAGTGCGCAGATTTGTATCCATAGGGTTTTTTTTTGGCAGGATTGGAAATTTTCTTTAGATTTTATAGCATTCTCTCTGACTTGGTAGGATTTTCACATTTTTTGCGCAGAAGTCGCACAAAATTGTTGTGGTTTTTTTTCAAGTTAAAATCAGAAAGAAAATATATGTCCATGTCCAGGATCAAATTCAATGGTTAGTCCTGAAATAGCATAAATAAAAAGTTATAAAATTTTTAATTTAGTCCTGACAGGTTGTTCATTTTCTTTCCATGAATTGCTCCAAAAGTCATGGAAGGGGTTGTCAGAAAAAAAATCCTGGAAACCGTTCCTGGATATGATATTTCTCTTTTGACACCATCAATTTTAATGTGATAGGGCAATTTGTATATTTATGAGGTGAGATACAAATTGCAGAGGTTGAGCAAAAAAGCAGTTCTGAGAAAATTGTATTGAAAGAAAAAGTTGCCAATTCTTACGCATTTATGGCTGGAATATGACACATACTCATTTCTTCTGTCCTGTGTTTTAATTGTTGTGTGAAATAAACTTGTAGCTTTACCTCTGTGATGTTGTCATTTAAAAAAGTATATTTGTGGCTTAAATCTTGACTTTTTTTAACTGGGGAACACCACACTTGACTTGCTTGGGTGTGGGTTTACATACGGCTTTCCATATTTGGGGACCAGTAAGTGGATTGTGCTAATTTGTTTTTACATCAATAGAGAATTTCAAAGTAATCAGAACAATGGTAGTGATTAGTCTGAGCTGGCCCATTCTTCTCTCCACGGCTAATGGTTTCCTGTGAGTGACCCTTGTCAATGGTTCAATTGGTTTCCAGGGGTCATGGACTAATGACTATGCAAACAATGACATGGTTCATTATCCATGCAAACAAACCCATGTGCCCAGCACTGCTTAATCTTTTCAGTGTAAACAAAAGTTTTGAGATCAATTTTCTCATATAAATTTTACGTTTACACATCTGAGTTTTTAGGAGCACGTAATTTAAGTATCAAACTATCCAATCATATGAAAAAGTGGTTATATATGCATATATATATATATATATGTATATATATATGTATATATATATAAATATATATAAATAACCCTTATATTGTAACAGACGGGGCTTTCCACATTGTAATCATATCATCGTTCCTTTTGAAAAATATGGAAAATTTACTGTTGAAAAAAAAGTTGATGTTTTCCAGCTCGAAGCACTCTTCAGCGACCAGTAATACAAACAGACAGCGTCTGCTTAACTTTTAATATTGTACTTTCACCAAAAGTTTCGAACAAAAGTGTCAAGGAAGGACCCTTTTGCTCAGTATTGACTACATCTTTTATTAATATGCCATTAGTCGACAGCTTTAGCCAGTGAGCCCAGGGCACTTAGCTGTTGACCCAGTTGTATAACATGACCGATTAAGCGTTAAGCTTTTGCATTATAAGAATCATTTTATTGTACTGGGGAAAAAGCTGAATTGGAAGGGCTGTTCTCACACATCCATTATTGTTTATGTACACACACACACACACACACACACACACACACACACACACACACACAAAGGCACTGTCAAGCCTTGGTCTCACAGTCTCCAATAACATGAAAACCATGTCCTTCTTTAACATGATTTGCTGTCAAAAAAACAGTATCATTGAATTCAATGAATGGATTACTTCTATGCCTCAAATTGGTTGTCTCCGTAGCAGACGTTTTGCAAGGTCCATTTGATCCAAAATATGGTTAAATTCAACCATTATTATCAATTTTGAAGCAAAATTCCTTGAAAATGTGCCTCATGTGTACCTGTGAACCACCCTTCACGCAGGTTTAAATATCCAGCTCAAACTGAGTATGGCTTCAAAATAAGCTAGACAAGTGCAAGAGACCCTGGAATTGGATCTCAGGTTCAGGTGGATCTGATCTGTGAGCAAACTCGATCTTGACTTGCGCAACCGGCCTTTCATGTTGCATCTAAAAGCTGCAGGAAAATGGCAATGTGCATGGGGGTGCAGGCAGTGTAAACTACCAAATAAGGAGCTAAGAACGTATCCATCTCTGTGAGTGTCTCCAGTATTTGTGCAAGGACAGATAACTTCGCTGCCCAAGAGTGAGCAGAGAGAGTTAATATTGAGTGAGAAGATCTCTGCAGCGAGAACGACAATCACCTCATTGGCAATGAGGCCAAATTTCGTTTGGGTGACGGAACCCTGGGACGGAACGATCAACGAAGGTGCGCTTCGAATACTGGTCGATGGCCTTCACCTGTCCGAGTGTGGAACCAAAGAAAATAATTGAAAGTCTACATGTTCCCCGCTTGCTATATCGACGTTAATGCAGAAGTAATCAGAACCAAAGAATTAACAACGGAGCCACTGCATATAAAAGAGATCACAAAGACACAATGAACGGTTTCACGACAATTCAGAGCGCGTCGTTACTTTTGTGAATGCCCAGGCTGGTCATTCTACAAACAACAACAAAAATGGCATTCAACCAAAAACAATGGCTCAAGATTTCGTGTCGTCCTTGGTTTGTTTGACATAGGGAGCTATCGCAACACAATAGTCATGAAAGATCACGCGAGTTTGCCTGGGAGTGCCATAAAATCACCCGCAGTGCAACATTTCAAGTGGACCATGGATAAATGTAGTGACATGGGCAATGTTTACAAACAAAGTAAGCTGGGGTCTTGCACAACGGAATTGATAAACTTTTTCTTCGGTTATTGACGCCTGGATTGGCCTGCGATATATCTTTATAGGATATGTAAATGTAGTGACATGCATGGGCAATGTTTAGAAACAAAGTGAGCTGCGGTCTTGCACAATGGAAATGCGACACTTTTTCTTCGGTTAATGACGCCTGGATTAGCCTGCGAAATAACTTAATAGGAACTGGAAATGATGTGATTGGTCAAAAGAAAGTCACGGGTAAGAATAAATATTCATGGGATGAAGATATTTGTAAACTTATCCAAAGCCGTAAACAGGCAAATCGTTTCTACAGGTATTGGTCTGAGAGGAGCAATGAATGTGATCCCAAATCTCTTCAGTACATAAGGGATTATTATACCTCCAAAAAGAAAGAAATCCAAGAAAAGATCAGAGCTAAGAGAGTAAATAACAAGATTCAAACTATTATTCTTAATGGGGGAAAAGGCTCGAAAATACGAAAGCTTACTGAAAAATGTTGAAACGTCTGAATAAAAATAATAATTTCCCACTGAGAATTATAGATCCGAATGACAGTACACGTACCGTAGTTAATCCGAAAGAAATTAGCGCGATTCTTGCGAATTATTGGCAAAATATTGGTTCAAATAGTTGTGGCCAAGGTCCTGACCATAAGTCAAAACTTAAGAAAAAAATAAGTCAATTCATGTGCCACAGTTGTGATACTTCAGGTCTTACAGACACGGAAATAATTATGAAAGTATTTCGGATGCAATTTGCAAATTAATTGATAAATGGTAAAACTTGTGGCGTAGATCGGATACCAAATAAATTTTTAAAGCAAGGTGGCACATCTCTGATCTTTTCGCTGGTAGATCTTTTCAATATGTGTAAATTGTATGAAACATATCTAGATGAATAGTTTCAGGGTTACATTAAACCCGTTCACAAGGAAGGATCAAAGGAATAATTTTGGCAACCTATCGTGAGATTATAGTCACTTGGAACATTTATACTCGTGAGGTCTTCTGCTCGTTGGTTGAAAGCCAATTTATGAACGTCTTGGAGCATGAAAATGTACTCGGTGAGTTGGTGCATATAGAAGACAGAGAAGATTGGAAGACCAAGTGTTTGCTTTAAAGGGTATTTGCAGTTTAAGGAAACGTAAGAAATTGAAAACATGGCTATTTTTCTGGATATATCAAAAGCGCTTGACACCGTAAACAGGGATGCCTGCAAAGCAGACACAAGCTGCGTATTTTGTCTACAAGTGTTGTTTCACAGAACTTGGACTGCTTTGTATAAAAAGTATAGACACATTTGTTTTACATGCATTGTGAAAGAAGTCAAGCTGACTTATCGAGTCACTCTCCATGGCACAGATGGAGTGGAGAAAACCACCGTGCACGGTTAAAGTGGTAGGAACTTTTTTCACATGCTGCCCAGGACGAGAATCGAACCTGGGTCGCAGAGGTGAAAGGCGAGCATCTTACCGCTCAGCCAACCTTGCACCCAGGCAATAAACAGGGAAAACCGTTTATATTATTATGGGAAAAAAGGCATTCAGGGCAAAGCATGGTGTTTGACTAAAATCTGTATTATAAAATCGAAAATAAAGTTATTTTGCTACTTTCGAAAGTTCGGGGTTCGAGACGGTTAATGGAGTGAAACAAGGGTGTATTCTGTCCCCAAATTTGCTTTCCATGGTAATGTTAGATTTGGTTCAAGTGTTGGATGAAAGGAATGTTGGTGTGTACCTTATGAAAATGGTCATATTCCCTGTCTTCTATACGCTGACCACATCGCATTAACAGCACATACTGGGGGGCCAATAAATACGTATACTGAACGTAGCACGTTTTTGTTGGAAAATGGAATATGTCGTTTAAAAGTAATAAATCAAAAGTCACTTAAAAAAAAAAAAGATTTGACGGAAACAAAAGATGGGTGCATGGTGATAAGTATGTTTCGGAATGTAAGACGCACAAGTATTTTGACAGGCATCATGTTTTCAAATTCGTTGAAAGACTCAGCACATGTAAAGGAATTAATTGTTTCAAAGGCTTCTCGCCTTCGGGGCTATTTATGCAGCATACCATTATCCCACGAAAATGTAAACCGAGTTACTTTTGGCGATACTACTTGGAGGAATATAACTCCTCCCTCTATTACACATGGAGATGCAATGTGGGACTATAGTACGAAAAAGTCTCAGGCCACTCTAATGTCTGTGCGGTATGCAATGGTGAGAGCCTTCTTGCAGGTCCGCTCCTCACCTGCGATAATGGCTAGTCTTGGTGAAGTGGGATGGTTACCAGTGAATATTTTTTTTGGAACAGATGAGAGTTAATTTTTTCACCGTATGGAATTAGTTGTACCCAATACTCAGCTATGCAAACATATTTTTGATAGTTTAATGGAGTCCATTAGCAACCAGTCGTCCAATGCCTGGCCATATGTTGATGAAATGAGAAAAACGTTTAATAGCGTGTGCATGGATAGTGTTTTCGAATTAAAAACAAAAAACAAAAACAAACAAAAAAACACAAAACAAAACAAAACAAAAAACACCCCCCCAAAGTGGCTTTGTCATTTTTTCAAGTTGTCTATTGAAGGCCACAAATTCAAGTTTTTCAAAGAAATTCACGAAAGGAAGTCACTTAATTGATATCAAATGTTCAAGCGATCCACTAGTGGTGAAAAATACTTGTTCAATGTTCAAAATTTTGTTGGTACTAAGTTGAAATATTTGGCTCCAAATGGGTGGCTAGGCTTGGGACATGACCTGGAAAGATGGGGGTGTTTCAGAAAGTAAATGTGTTTCATGCAATGATAACATGGAAGATTTGCCACATTTTTGTTTCTGCGCTCAGCGCTCAATCACACAAGATTGGAAAAGTATGTGTCTTTGGACAGAGGATGTAAAAGGTTAAAGTGCTGCTATGTTTGGGAAAGTTTTTCGGCCACTACATTGCAAAAGAAACTTTGTTGGCTTCAAGGAGAGCACGTCTACGACTTCGGACAACATATTGGCGAGCTTTTTGACCACGTCAGTAAGGAGCTGCTGGTGAGGCTTGGCACCACAGGAAACAGTCAACTGGTGACTCTCCCCCGTGACCTGCAGCTTATTCAAGCTGCCTATACCTGTTGTTCGGTGCACATAGTGCAGATTATAGACGCACGTGACTTATCAGCCTGGTAAACACGTATATAGGCGATTTTACATGATGGCATGCATTGTTATTTGGTCTATGTGAATAATTTTATTCTTGTGTTTTCATGTGTGACGCACCACGGCTCGTATCCTGCTCGCTGGTGCCCCCGGAGTAAATGGGTAGGTTTTACCAATATATAAATTACAAAAAAAAAAAATATGTTACGTTGTTGACGGAGCCAACAGCTTATCTCCGCGCGTGATGGGCATTGTAAGCTCGCGTGGTGGGCATTTAAGCTCGGTGGGGAGATCTGTTGACCAGGGCCAGCTTTGGAATTATTGATTTGGGACAAGGCAAGCTTGTATTTGAATGAAAAGTATTTTTATTGGGGATTTGAAAGTGCTGCCCAGCTGAAAATCTCTGAGGGCAAAAATTTCTTTCCTTGTAGCATTTTTTCAACATCTCTTATGAGAAACACTTATTTTGAAAAAAAAATCTGTAGCAGTTTTGAAGGGCTTTGTAGCAAAATTTTGCTACAGTGCTCCAGTTGGACAGACCTGTTTGAATCTGGTATCATTATTATAGTTCAAATGAACATCATATGGGTCGCGATAAGCGATCGAAAGTTCAGATGAGGACTGCGCTGCCTTCTAGCAGGTACTAAACTTTTATACATGTATGTGCCAATTACCTCGAGGTATCAAACAATCTCGTAAAGTTTGGAGCTTGCCCAGAGGAGAAGAAGGTGACTTCTACTGATAAAGTGCTGCGGCCAAGGTTCTGGGGTTCCATTCCTGTATGGGACCCAGGATTTATTTCTTCGCTGTTTCAGTGATAATCGTACAAATTGTTTGCTCACCTGAATTACTATAATGATGTACGACCACCGTCCAAAGGACCATTTATTCAATTAACTTGAGTGCATTTGAATTTTTAAAAAATCCTGGTTAATTTGTCCAAAGAACGCCAGGAAAGACGTTGAGTAGGAGCTAAAGAAATATCTCGACTCTCTCCCAATTAGCAACTGACAGCCTTAATTTGCTGTTTTTCTGATAATTTTCATGCATGATGTTACTGAATACTTACCATGCATGATGCTGCTGAACTGACCAGAAATTACTGTGGAAAACGACAAGAGACCATTTTCGGCCTTGATCTTTAGAGATATGCCGACGGCAAAAATGACGGAGAACTCTGTTGTTCCCGATGTCACCGCCCTCTGTAATCGGACGTTATTCCATTCGATCGGATTGGTCCAATTTACCTGCATGATAGCTTTGTTTCGGAGCACATCTAAAAATAATTGCAGTTGAAATGAGCGGTTAAATATTTGTAAAATGAGGATTTATACTCAAAACTGTGAGTCCAGGGATAGAGATATAGCGGATTACGAGATCACACACAGTTTTACATAACAATATCGTTCTATATTAAAATCAAGTCACAGTATGCTCTCTTTTCTGTAATTTTGATATTTTAAATCGGTGATCAATGTAAACTTTACCAACATAGTCGTAAAATATCATGACAGTAACATGCGACTGCTTTTTGGCAAATAGTGACAAGACTAACCATTTTGGATGACATGCGAAAAGTCACCACCTTGCCAGGAGCTTTAATCTTCAACTACTACTACTACTACTACTACTACTACTACTACTACTACTACTACTACTACTACTTCTGCTGCTGCTGCTACTACTACAGTACTACTCCTATTTTAATTGTATTATGAAAAGTGAGGTTTTACCCAAGAGGGAAGTGACGTTGGATTAACAGTGGATCTACATCACTAAAAACACTCGTCACTTTCTGCCATGAAAACGAAGGAAGCATGGAAGAGAATTTTGACTTGCCTACACCGTTGCGTGTGGTGTTCAGGCGTAGCTCGATTACGTCACTAGGTGGCGTCTTTTGGGCAGCTGCTATAGCAATGAAAACTGTGGCTGGCTGATCTTTTCCATCCTTTTTAACAAAAGAAGTTCGTCCCTGCAGTGCAAAAGTCTCGGATTCCATCAGAATATACTCCCCAAGACCGTTGAAGGAGAACTGAAACCCATCCAACGTAGTTATATGTGGGTCTCCGAATGTTGTGCCTGGATAAAGCAAAGTGTACCGTCAAAAAGAGGCTTGATTTCAATATACTTTATTGACCATTACAATTAAAATTCAGCCAGAATATTCTGATCATTTCGAAGAAGTAATATCGCTTGAAAAATCGAGCTGACGGAGCCCATATGAAACACTTGCATCATGCAAATATTGGAGATTTGCTGCAAACAAACATTCTCATAAGTCGTATACATTGAATTGCCAGACCTAGAAAATTGATATTACAAGCTGATTTTACGTTGCAGCAGAATATTCTCTTACCAAAAGATGGATCATATTAAACTGAAAAACGACGAATGCTCACATGATGTAGCCGATTTGAAATGTTTGCAATTAGACACTGGTCTTCTGTTCAGGAAAGACTTGCAAAGTGTAGCTGTGCTTCCGCAGCAGTAGCCAAACATTGTGTGCTCCTCGTCCGTCTGGGAATCATTGAAGACTTGGTATAGATTCATGCCATTGGCAGTCGTCGGGTCAGTCACCAAGGTATTTCCTTCATAACAACACCTTGGAGATCTGAAGTTCTCCACCACACCCCCTTGGCCCACACGAGACTTTCTCCAGCATGTTAAGCTCGGTGGTATGTTGCTGTCCACGATTTGCTCATAGTCACTTGCCTGTTGCTGCAAGGTACACGCGCACTGGCCCGCTTTGGTATTACTAACCGCTGGTGTATGTTTTTTATCAGTTACAAGCCATTCAGAACACATCTTCTCTTTGTTGATGAACGAATTTGTATTTGTGGTCAGCTGGTAGTAGAACCGACCCAACTCATCAGAACCATCCAGTGTAGTATCAACCTCAGCAACGCTATCCATGTTCTGAATTTTGCTGACGTCCGCGCCAGACCGACTGTTCAAGTAGGAATATTTATACTCATCAGCAACAAAACCAGAAGACGTATTGACCACAGTACCAATGCGAACAGGGTAATTTGGTTGTGTTGCCTTATCCAAAGGTATATCCCAGTTCATTTCCCGGTCCTGGTATGTTGTTTTGAGGTAGCTGTTTTTGTAATCGCTCATCAAGAGAGTCTGAAAGCTCACCTCCTGTATAACAAAGAATAACAGCTTATGCTAGAGTGATATACCCAGTAATAAATCCCAAAGTGGCTGCGCTCTTGCCGACGACTTCCGATAAAAATGTAACAGGCTGACACTGAACGGAACCTGTATTATTTTCCCCACAAGTATATCGATCAAACTGACTAATTAATTCTAAAGACACATTCTTAAGGTTGAATTTAAATTCCCTTTCAAGTTGACATGTAGGGCACTCGGAAATTTTCTCCCACCTTAGGCTGCGCATAGTTAACTCATTCCATTCTGTGGTCACAGGCCTTGGTGAGTGCCAGAACCACTGACTTAAGACTATAGGTATATTGTTACTTGAACAAAAGCTCTTTTCATGAAGAATTCAAATATGCAATTGTCGTCTTAAATCTAGGTAAATATACGGAAAAATCAGGGACTGGTATGGAATGAGTTAATAACATAATAACGAAGAACGGTTACACACAAGTTTTTGTAAGTATTCCTGGGCGTGCACCGTAAGACTAGCAACTCTGCAGTGTTAGGGGAACTAGGCAGAAAACCCCTTTGTTGTGAGATAATCCGAAGTGAATGTAAATTTTGGACAAGATTAGTATAGTGCCAGGAAAGTTCATTGATAGGTTTGGCATATAAAGAGAGCTTATCATTGGTGAATATGGCATTAAATCTTGGGCCGGACAGATGAAAGAAGTGTGTAAACATTACAACATAAGCAACATGAACGTAAATCAGGAATACATGACGGGAGAAATAATTACAAAAATGGAAAACGAATTTCACAGCTTTTGGAAAATGAGGTTGGGGATAAAAATGAGAAATTGGTGTCCTAAGACTGTTGAAAACGGATTTTGGAGGTGAAGACAACCTTAATAACGTTAGCCTAAAAGTTCCGTATGCAGAGGAGAATTAACAACGCTTCATATTTCAGCACACCAGCCACTTATTGAGAGAGTACGATATAAAAAATGGAACAGAGATGAAAGGATCTGTAAATTTTGCACAAATAAACAAACTGGAACTAAAATACATTTCCTAATAGATTGTACGGCCTATAAGGATATACGTGAACAGCTCCCAGAACCCCATATGAATGAAGCCATTAAAATGACAAATGATGGTGTATCAGAGAATATATTTGCACATGTAATGAAAAATGCTGATTGCAAGGAAATTGCAAAGTAGTAACTGAAGGCCAGACAGGCAAGAGACAAACTTGGCCCAACTTCGACTGAATATATTTTTGGTGCTAGCATGTTATGTAATCCGAGTACCCAACTCTGACTTTTTTTCAACTTATTACATTATTTCGGTGCTATTTAACTTAATTTATATTAGACAAGTCACTTAGAGCCATGAAACAGTAACATTGCCAAATCTTGTGGAGCATGTGCTGTGCCTTTTCCTTCATTGTTTTTTATATGTAACGGCCCCAAGGTGCGCTATATACAATAAACTTATCGCATCGTATCGTAACATAAAAGAAACAAACTGATGGATGATGAAAAAATGTGAATGAACAATTGAAGGTTTACCAACAAATGCCGTAAGTCAAAACTGACGTCCTGGTGAGTGAATGCTGAATATTAATATAATACAAAGACAGCGATTAAATATTACGACAGACAGTAGCATGGTCATTAGAAAGCTCAAAAATGCAACAAATAACGGCTCAAAATACCTGGTCAGTGTTCCCTGGATAACCAAGTTTATTCCAAGTTGCAACTAGTGCCCACTCTGCCGTAAAATCAGTCAGATTAAATCTAATTCTCAGTTCAGCAGACAGTTTCTTCAATGTTGGATCGGAGCTGTCTGCTATAATTGTATAGTATACGCCTCGTTCATTGTTTGAATCCTAAAACAAATGTTATTAATTCATTATCCATGTAGCTAAAATTATCTGCATCCGCATACTCAGCTCCCAGATTTTCAAGGGAAATCTTTTACCGTTACCCAAATTCAGCTGCAACAATCGTACTCTCAGAGTCTGACCTGACTGCAGCTCTAGACACACGAAAGCATACAATGCTCCCTTTGAACTCAAACTATTCTGCCTTATAGGACCTCCCCCTCCCCCATAACATCCAAAGATTGGTCCAGCACAGGCACCAACAGGGAACCCTATGTTGTTTCGTTTATGGGTCCAATGCATTTTGGCAACCAACAAGGTATATTTGCTTGGCATGATGTTTTGGATTAATGTTAGGCCTATGACCCCAACAGGGTTGAGCCAACTTGGCCTTATATGTTGGACCAACGTATGCTTGCCACTATGGTGCTGTCCAATGAGAAATAACACACATGTGTTTGGAACACTTCATCAGATGTATCTTAAAGGCCAAAGATTCCAAACCATTGTCATCTTTCATTGATTGTAATTTCATTATTGTGTTGGTTTGTTCAACTGGACTGATAGACCCACCAGGGAGCACAGCGATCGTTTTTTTCATTTCGAAAACTTTAATTTTTCTTTTAAGGTGAGAATATTTTTGGTAATAATGCTTCCTATCAAGACACATTATAGATCACGTAGCAACGGAAAAAATGGACTAAATTTTACTTTATACATTTGATGCATGGCACTGAAATTCACTTTTTGAGTTAATGCAAACAAATATGCTAATTTTTTCTCACTTTTTACATTTCTTTTCATTGCTTGTACACGTAGCTCAACTTACGGTAGACACATAGTGTTGCATATCCGACCACCAAGGTGACATAAGCGACAGCACCTTGTAGTTTTTGTCAAACTTCTGGGCTGACAGAGGCTTTGATGATGGATTGCGGAGACTGAGTTGGGGGGTTGTACCGCTGGCAGTATTTGTATTACTCGTTGCCAAAATTGTTCCAGAAGCAGTTGCCTGTTGAATGAAAGAAAATGTATCAGAGAGCATTAGTTATGTGTCAAAGCTCAAATCTGTCAATACCTGATTTATGCTATTGTCGTTCGGTACAAAAAAATTATCAACATACGTCAGCACCAAAACTGAAGTTTTTGGACCTTTAAATCCGAGCATTATTCTGCCATATAGGAAACCTATATATATATATGTAAAATGTCATTCATAGGTACTAAGATCAAGAGTCGGAGAGCATTGAAATGATGTTGCTGTGGTAAAAGGTTCAGAATAATGATGATGATGATGATGATGATGATGATGATGATGATGATCATCATCATCATCATCATGAAAAAAAAGTTTCTGAAGATACGTCACTTTCAAATACCTGTTAATCGCGACCTAAATATGCAATCAGCTCAAGTACTAGTACTGAAGACCAGCTGCGTTCATCCATCCATGCCTGTATACCTAAAGATAATTTTTTTTCTCTCTGGGTGTATGTGTCTCTCTCTACGGCCCTTCTTCCTTCTTTAACTCCTTTCGTCGTACTTTTCTTCCTCCCCTCCAACCATCCCGCTTTCTGTTTTTTCTGTATTTGGGAGTCCTTAATACCTTATCTATCAAAATATTGTGTGGCAATCTACTAATCTACAAAAATGATAAGCATACATCATTTGCTTTCTACACCCTTTAACACATACATTCTCTCTCCTTCATACCTATAATGTACTTTTTTTCTAAACTTTAATGATCATTTGATAGCAATTTTCATATGCAAATTAAAAGTGCGGTATTGCCAGATACACTCCCCATCCATATCCCTAAATATCCACGATTCCATACAATGCAAGACAAAATAATGTTTCCTTTACATACAGTGTTAAGTTTAAGTTTCTTTCAAGATTAAAAAAAAATAATACATAATATACAGGCAAATGTGTAACGAATACCAAATGTAAATGTTGTGAAAATAAAATAAAGATAGCTCTCTCTCTCTCTCTCTCTCTCTCTCTCTCTCTCTCTCTCTCTCTCTCTCTCTCTCTCTCTCTCTCTCTCTCTCTCTCTCTCTCTCTCTCTCTCTCTCTCTCTCTCTCTCTCTCTCTCTCTCTCTCTCTCTCTCTCTCTCTCTCTCTCTCTCTCTCTCTCTCTCTCTCTCGGTGTCCCCAGCATGCTTCTGTGAAGGCACCACGACAGATCTGCTGCAAAGCAAGTATCCCATTTTCGTAATTATTTATTTTACCAGAACATAATTAGAATATTTATGTAGGGTCATCCATGAGCGATGTACTGTTCTTTCACAGACCTCCGTGAAATTTGTATATCTTAGTACGCCACGAGTGACGTAAATAAGGGGCCATCCAAAAATGTCACACATTTTCACATTAGTACACAGAGTACGATTTGGGTGCTGGGGGTGGGGGTCGGGGGCTGAGGGACAATGTACGTTTTTTAACTACATGAAAATGTTGATTTTTTGGCTCATCAATAAATGTTTCAAACTTAAATATATATGGTAATACTTGCATAAAAAGCGTTATAAACATTTGATGCACAGGTTTTAGGGTCTGAACATGTGGCCAAACAATAAAGCTTTGTTTTTTGGTTTGACAAATCAACTTTTTTAAAGTACTGGTTTTAAGGGGGGAGGGGGTCCTATGAAATAGAGCACTATGTACTAATGTCAATCTGTTATTAATTTTGGCTGGCCCCTAAGTGAACTTACGTAAAAGGAGTGGGCAATGCTGTTCCCGACAGGAATGCCGTAAGCCGGATATAGAAATGGCGTGAAAGCTCTTTGTTTGTCGATCTTGTTATGGCTCAAATAGTCCTGGTAGTCAAAACGATTAACTGGAAATACAAACCAATACTTTGTGAGAAAAAAATCAGAAATGAAACAATGTAACATCCAATTTATCAAATGTGGATAAGAGTGGGGATGGGGATGGGGGTGGGGTGGGAGTAGGGGTACTGTGGGCGGTTTGAAGGATTTAGGTTCGTTTCCCTTTCTTGCCCAGAATAAAACGGAGGTGGTATCTTTCCTCGGCGCGGGTTTTGGGCAATGCGTTGATGAAAGCTATTTACACGTGGGCGTGCTGTCATGAAAGACTTTATCTATTTTTTTTGCAAAAAGGTTTTCCATTAACATTAAATTGAAGTAAAAACAGAAAAAGCAAACGGAAAATTATACCAGGGCCCTTTTCGGCGATTTTGAGCGCGAAAGGATTAAATTAAAACGACCATCCAGTTGTTCCTTTGTGGCCTCCGTCATATAATGAATATAATGAATATTTACCTTTGCACGTTCCTCTGCTTCCTGCACCAGAGTAAGGAGAAACACAGGCACAACTGTAGGAACCGGGTTGATTTGAGCAGTTGGCGCGGTCAGTACTGTCACAGTCATGGAGGCCTCTCTGACATTCATCTACATCTGTGACCAGCAAAAAGAAAAAAAAGCACATTTCAGTCGCGGATACACTTACCATCATACATGGCATCCGTGAGGCATGTTGTTTGTTATACACATAATACAATGTACCAAGCTCAAGGAGCTTGTAAGCGGAGAGTAAGGTGCAAATTGAGTAAAACTACATCAGGAAAAATTGACAAATCCGAAGCTTTCAGTAAGTGATGCCTCGTAACGCTAGTGTTTTGATATGTTCGGTTAACTTGTTTCACTCCATGATATCTTCACGAATGATAAAATGTATGCCCTTTTGTGGTTCCTGCATCGACAATGTTGGTGTTTTGATAGCTCTAAAATTCTGTTGTCATTGTTCGGTTAAAATTTATGAATGTGAGTAAGGTTTTTCCGAACTTTTTAATTCTCCATAAATTAATTTTTCAGCTAAACTTTATCCCATCTTCTCCTTTTTCCCTGACTGTGATGAAGCGAAGGTCACAGAAATGATGCTGGTTTCCAGTGTAATTACCTCACCATTATAGACCTGTTCATACCGAGTTGTACCGGTTTCACATCAGTGGCGAAACGTGCATTTATAGTTTGCTGACGGTTTGATTTCTCGTTAAACTCTAGGCCATCCTGTGTTTTTCCTTCTAATGCTTCCACGTGTAATCCAGCCGGCGTGGTCGAGCACAAAATATAAACAAAGCAGGGTGCGCTTCCCGATGTGAACCGAATAAACCCGAGTCCTATGAACTGGTCTACTGCGTCATTGTAAAACTGTGGACATATATTTGTTGCATGTCTTTCTCTGGATACTATACCTAAATAAGATAGTTGTGTATGTTGTAACACATAGAACGTCTTATCTGTTATCTTTAGCTTTTGTATTTGTGTCTTTTTGCCCAGAACCACTTCCTAGTAGTCAATATCCTATTCCGCAGTTCGAACTCTTTACTCTCCATAAGCTAACCTGTCCCTGTCTAACCTGCATACATATGGAATTACTATTGTCTATATTGCTTTGTAAATAAGTTAATGATTCATAAGGGTGCCACCCACTGCTAAATTTTATTGTACACAGCAATCTACAGCAGGGGCAACAGTACCACGTCTTCCGTGAACACAAGTCAGTCCAAGCTCACTGCGCCACAACCAACGCTTCACTGTCCATGTCTAAAACTTTACATATATATATACATATAATTGATCACCATTACGTTTGGTGCAAATCTTTCGCAAATGCAAGGCAGGCTTTCAACAGCTAATTAAATGTCTGTCATCAGCGGAAAACCATCAAGCATGTCTCGCAGCTTTAAATTTCTGGACACACCTTTTTGTGATGACGGCTGCTTGTCTTTACCTTAGACTTGGGAGAGAAGGCCCATTTCAAATTAAAAAAAAAAAAAAACAACATAAAAACGTTAAATAATGGCAAACACATGAATAAGTACCAGAGGCATGGGGGGGGGGGGGCATGAACGTGTCGCTAGCATTATTCAACGATGTACATGCGATTGTATGGCCTAACATATTAATGGTACTCAGTGAGGCTGTAAAATCATTGAAATGAATCTCAATGTATATAAAGAGAATATACTACTTTTCGATGCAAAATGGCCAGTGAGGTAAATAAATGTGATCATATGACTCATAACCTGAGAAAGGTCTGACGTATATCAATGAGATTCACATATACACACAAACATGCTCATATCTTAAACAGAAACAATGTCATCATCGTTCCCCTTTCTCACTTTCTTATTGTTGGTCCCGTATGTCACCTATCCGTGTACTGATGTTCACAATGTTTCTGTTTCATGTTGTCCTGTTATAAATGTACAAGAGGCCCTAATATAGGCTGGTGAGCCTGTCGGCTAATTGTATTTGCAAATGAAATATGTTTAAACCAAACAATGTGTGACTGAATAGTATGATTTATCATCTGCAACAATGTGCATACACCACGCATAGTTTAATATAAAGAACCAAAAATGCAATGCTCATTTCAGCATGATGTGACCAATGAAGTGTGACAGTGATGGTACGAATCTGTAATGAACATTCTATGGGTCATTTACCCGAGGATGAAAGCCCTACTTAGTGCAGTTAGTGAAATAATGCCACTCCGAAGTTTCTTAGTTTGAAATATGAAAGCGCTAACTAATTTAGTTTGCAAGATAACGCCACTCCGCATTTTTCTGTAATGCTCACTCATATATGATGTGACCAATGAAGCGTGACATTTATAATACAAATCTGTAGTGACCAGTACTGTAAATCATTGAAAGCCCTATCTAGTCTGAAATATGAAAGCCAGGCCGTCCGGAAAGGGGTGCTTAGTCTCGCCAACAGCTTATACTGGCGAGACAAAGAAAAACACAAGTTCTTGGGTATAATGGCAAAACTTAGTGAAACATTGCGAACATATTTTATAGTGTCTCCAATTATTCATTTTGTCAGTTTGTCATCTAGATATGATATAATATGTCTGTTTGTCCTTATGTCCATTTGTCGGAATGATTCATCTTCGTTAGATCATTTCTTCATTTTTAACTTTCGCCGTATTGTCGTGATTTGATACGAATTACCATATGCACCAACATACGAAAAAGAAAAAAAAATAGCAACATTCAAGTTCTGGCTTGTCCGTAGAAGGATTTCGTATATATTCATGAACCTTCTCATACAGTTCACCGCAACTAAACCTGACAATCCAAAAGTCAACTAAACCTGACTATCCAAAAGTCAATTAAACATGATAATCCTAAAGTCAACTGAACCTAACTATCCAAAGGTCAAAGTGCAGACTGACTGCCACCAACTTGAACTTGAACTTACACAAAAGAGTCACAAATCAACATTACCCCTCATATGCACTAAGGACCAATCAAATTGTATCTTTAATTATCTATTTTATGTAAATTGAAAGCCTACATTGTAATGTTGCATAACTATCGCAGTCACAGACCAGAAACACAAACAAAACCCTTTAATCCGGCTCTTCTGAATGTATTCAAATATTGATAAAACGATGTAAAGGGATGCTTTAATTGAATAGTTGTTGCCTTTTAGAGTAATTATACCTGTTTTTGTTTATTCCTAATTCTTTTAATTAAAATCATCCTGGCTGCAGATCGCGTAAATCAGAGCAAGATGACAACCCATGGAGCCCTCTCCCTAAAATTATGAATTACAAGAAGTAAAAGAGGTGCAGGAAAATATTACATAACTATGTCTGTATTCTCTCATCGGCCAGTTCAGCAATGTGGACAAAACTGTCAGTGGTAAACCATAAGTATATTATCTGGTATTCCCTTAATGCTGGTAAACCATAAGTATATTATCTGGTATTCCCTTAATGCTGGTAAACCATAAGTATGTTATCTGGTATTCCCTTAATGCTGGTAAACCATAAGTATATTATCTGGTATTCCCTTAATGCTGGTAAACCATAAGTATATTATCTGGTATTCCCTTAATGCTGGTAAACCATAAGTATATTATCTGGTATTCCCTTAATGCTGGTAAACCATAAGTATGTTATCTGGTATTCCCTTAATGCTGGTAAACCATAAGTATATTATCTGGTATTCCCTTAATGCTGGTAAACCATAAGTATATTATCTGGTATTCCCTTAATGCTGGTAAACCATAAGTATGTTATCTGGTATTCCCTTAATGCTGGTAAACCATAAGTATATTATCTGGTATTCCCTTAATGCTGGTAAAGCATAAGTATATTATCTGGTATTCCCTTAATGCTGGTAAACCATAAGTATATTATCTGGTATTCCCTTAATGCTGGTAAACCATGAGTATATTATCTGGTATTCCCTTAATGCTGGTAAACCTTAAGTATATTATCTGGTATTCCCTTAATGCTGGTGCAATAAATGTATCTTCCGGTATTCCCGTGATGCTGGTGGACTTAAGTGACTGCACACGCAACCGCACAATTTGGAAATAGCAACTACACAAAGTGGAAAAGACCAAATTTTACAAAAGATACACTCATGTATACATGATGGGTAACTTACCGGTGCACTGTGTGGGTATGGTGTTCACATAACCAGAGAGACACTGACAGCGGTAAGCACCCCGGGTATTGATACATATTCCAGCCCCTTTACATACATCGCTAATAGCTTTACACTCATCAATATCTGAAAAAATCATGAGACAATGGTACAACTGGATACAAGTATGTTTCATGAGCTTATATTATGCTACTGAAATCAAGTAATTAGCAGCAGGGAACTACCCCGTGAGAGATTGTTACATGCATGTAGGAATCCCGAATGGACACTGTTGAGTTTTTTTGCTGTCAATTCTAACCACGAAGAGTTCCATTAAGAGAAGTCTCAGCTCGTGCAGTGATACTTCTGTCAATATACAAAGTCAGTATATTGGCCACTTAAAGATAGACCATATACCCATATAGGCTACTTAAAGTCAGCATGACCCCAGTTAATTGATTTTTTAGCTGATTTTGGTCACTGGCAATGAAAGCAAACCAACTAATGCATGCAACAATTCAGTATAATATCAGCTGTTTTAGGGACAACCCATACTTATTTGTATGATTAAGGTAGTATCTGCTTGGCCCAGGTTGGATACTTAGCTCCAAACCTGTGGAAAAAGAAAACCAGTGATCACGAGTATGCAGTTTTATGTATTACCTACAATCCTTATTCCATTTTTCATGATAACAAACACATTTTTCAGATCGGACAGGAAGAAAAACATAATTCAAAAAAGAGCAACTCTAAGGAAAAAGCATTAAAGCAACGGCATTTCACGGTTGAATAGATTTGGGAAATTGGAAAGTGATGTCTTTGCAAATGTGAACAAAATATTACCAAAAATGCTTGACAAAGTTATTGCATCAACGATTCGATTACAGTCTTCTACATATTATCATAAGTATGTTTGAAATAGCAATCTAAGGAATAAATGAGAATTTATACCATCACATCTTTTTCCGGAAGCAGCTTGGGTATATCCTGACGCACAATTGCATATATAACTGTCACCTTGCTTGACACAAGTGTGATTTGCAACGCTAGTCGGCTTACATGGATTGCCACTTGGACCTTTGCAGGCATCATACTGTGAGTCTAAAAATGGGTAAGAAAACAACTTCGCTTTTGAACAGCCACCGAATTATGATAAAACAATATAAATGAAGTTGCCTTGAAAATTTTGAAGAAACAAAATACATATGACTGTATAGCGACCATTAGCCTGAGAGAAAACATAATTTTAGCACATAACTGGGAAGGGATAAATATTATTGCAGTGAACTCTACAAAACCATATTAAATAAATATCACCCCAAACAGATCATTGGAAATATGTCAAACCTCATGTGGAGACAATGTGGATGTGACATCCTTACATGTATATATTACTACCAAAAAACTGACATAAATAATCTTATGTTTCAGGACATACAGAAGAAAGAAAACATAAAAAACTATTAACCACTTTGGATAACAGTATATGAATGGTTACTGAAGAATAAATCAACGCTGGAAAGGACGCACACTTAAAAGCTTAATATTCATATTACTGCACAATCATTTGAAGTTACTGACCTGTAGCACAGAGATTCGAAGCATCTTGATAGTAGCCACTTTGACATTTGCATGTGTCTTTGCCTCCATCGCCATCAGTGTCCTGACATTCAGAGTTGGTAAGTGATCTGTCTGAGGTACACTGAGTGTCCGCGTTGCAGGTTGATCCAATTACTGCAAAAGAAGGCAGCTTGCTTTACAAGCACCCTGATGCTATGATTGCACATGATGCAAGAATCAACTACATGGAATAGGAGGTAGACTTATATGCTTACTTAGTCTTCATATTATTGCACAATCATTTGAAGTTACTGACCTGTAGCACAGAGATTGGAAGCTTCTTGATAGTAGCCACTTTGACATTTGCATGTGTCTTTGCTTCCATCGCCATCAGTGTCCTGACATTCAGAGTTGGTAAGTGATCTGTCTGAGGTACACTGAGTGTCCGCGTTGCAGGTTGATCCAATAACTGCAAAAGAAGGCAGCTTGCTTTACAAGCACCCTGATGCTATGATTGCACATGATGCAAGAATCAACTACATGGCATAGGAGGTAGACTTACAAGCTTACTTACTCTTCATATTATTGCAAAATCATTTGAAGTTACTGACCTGTAGCACAGAGATTGGAAGCTTCTTGATAGTAGCCACTTTGACATTTGCATGTGTCTTTGCTTCCATCGCCATCAGTGTCCTGACATTCAGAGTTGGTAAGTGATCTGTCTGAGGTACACTGAGTGTCCGCGTTGCAGGTTGATCCAATAACTGCAAAAGAAGGCAGCTTGCTTCACAAGCACCCTGATGCTATGATTGCACATGATGCAAGAATCAACTACATGGCATAGGAGGTAGACTTACAAGCTTACTTACTCTTCATATTATTGCACAATCATTTGAAGTTACTAACCTGTAGCACAGAGATTGGAAGCATCTTGATAGTAGCCACTTTGACATTTGCATGTGTCTTTGCTTCCATCGCCATCAGTGTCCTGACATTCAGAGTTGGTAAGTGATCTGTCTGAGGTACACTGAGTGTCCGCGTTGCAGGTTGATCCAATTACTGCAAAAGAAGGCAGCTTGCTCTACAAGCACCCTGATGCTATGATTGCACATGATGCAAGAATCAACTATATGGATTATGAGGTAGACTTACAAGCTTACTTACTCTTCATATTATTGCACAATCATTTGAAGTTACTAACCTGTAGCACAGAGATTGGAAGCATCTTGATAGTAGCCACTTTGACATTTGCATGTGTCTTTGCTTCCATCGCCATCAGTGTCCTGACATTCAGAGTTGGTAAGTGATCTGTCTGAGGTACACTGAGTGTCCGCGTTGCAGGTTGATCCAGTAACTGCAAAAGAAGGCACCTTGCTTTACAAACACCCCGATGCTATGATTGCACATGATGCAAGAATCAACTACATGGCATAGGAGGTAGACTTACAAGCTTACTTACTCTTCATATTATTGCACAATCATTTGAAGTTACTGACCTGTAGCACAGAGATTGGAAGCATCTTGATAGTAGCCACTTTGACATTTGCATGTGTCTTTGCTTCCATCGCCATCAGTGTCCTGACATTCAGAGTTGGTAAGTGATCTGTCTGAGGTACACTGAGTGTCTGCGTTGCAGGTTGATCCAATTACTGCAAAAGAAGGCAGCTTGCTTTACAAGCACCCTGATGCTATGATTGCACATGATGCAAGAATCAACTACATGGCATAGGAGGTAGACTTACAAGCTTACTTACTCTTCATATTATTGCACAATCATTTGAAGTTACTGACCTGTAGCACAGAGATTGGAAGCATCTTGATAGTAGCCACTTTGACATTTGCATGTGTCTTTGCTTCCATCGCCATCAGTTGTGTCCTGACATTCAGAGTTGGTAAATGATCTGTCTGAGGTACACTGAGTGTCCGCGTTGCAGGTTGATCCAATTACTGCAAAAGAAGGCAGCTTGCTTTGCAATCACACTGATGCTATGATTGCACATGATGCAAGAATCAACTATATGGATTATGAGGTAGACTTACAAGCTTATTTACTCTTCATATTATTGCACAATCATTTGAAGTTACTGACCTGTAGCACAGAGATTGGAAGCATCTTGATAGTAGCCACTTTGACATTTGCATGTGTCTTTGCTTCCATCGCCATCAGTGTCCTGACATTCAGAGTTGGTAAGTGATCTGTCTGAGGTACACTGAGTGTCCGCGTTGCAGGTTGATCCAATTACTGCAAAAGAAGGCAGCTTGCTTTACAAGCACCCCGATGCTATGATTGCACATGATGCAAGAATCAACTACATGGTATAGGAGGTAGACTTACAAGCTTACTTACTCTTCATATTATTGCAAAATCATTTGAAGTTACTGACCTGTTGCACAGAGATTCGAAGCATCTTGATAGTAGCCACTTTGACATTTGCATGTGTCTTTGCTTCCATCGCCATCAGTGTCCTGACATTCAGAGTAGGTAAGTGATCTGTCTGAGGTACACTGAGTGTCCGCGTTGCAGGTTGATCCAATTACTGCAAAAGAAGGCAGCTTGCTTTACAAGCACCCTGATGCTATGATTGCACTTGATGCAAAAATCAACTACATGGCATAGGAGGTAGACTTACAAGCTTACTTACTCTTCATATTATTGAACAATCATTTGAAGTTACTGACCTGTAGCACAGAGATTGGAAGCATCTTGATAGTAGCCACTTTGACATTTGCATGTGTCTTTGCTTCCATCGCCATCAGTGTCCTGACATTCAGAGTTGGTAAGTGATCTGTCTGAAGTACACTGAGTGTCCGCGTTGCAGGTTGATTCAATTACTGCAAAAGAAGGCAGCTTGCTTTACAAGCACCCTGATGCTATGATTGCACATGATGCAAGAATCAACTACATGGTATAGGAGGTAGACTTACAAGCTTACTTACTCTTCATATTATTGCACAATCATTTGAAGTTACTGACCTGTAGCACAGAGATTGGAAGCATCTTGATAGTAGCCACTTTGACATTTGCATGTGTCTTTGCTTCCATCGCCATCAGTGTCCTGACATTCAGAGTTGGTAAGTGATCTGTCTGAGGTACACTGAGTGTCCGCGTTGCAGGTTGATCTAATTACTGCAAAAGAAGGCAGCTTGCTTTACAAGCACCCTGATGCTATGATTGCACATGATGCAAGGATCAACTACATGGCATAGGAGGTAGACTTACAAGCTTACTTACTCTTCATATTATTGCACAATCATTTAAAGTTACTGACCTGTAGCACAACGATTGGAAGCATCTTGATAGTAGCCACTTTGACATTTGCATGTGTCTTTGCTTCCGTCGCCATCAGTGTCCTGACATTCAGAGTTGGTAAGTGATCTGTCTGAGGTACACTGAGTGTCCGCGTTGCAGGTTGATCCAATTACTGCAAAAGAAGGCAGCTTGCTTTACAAGCACCCTGATGCTATGATTGCACATGATGCAAGAATCAACTACATGGCATAGGAGGTAGACTTACAAGCTTACTTACTCTTCATATTATTGCACAATCATTTGAAGTTACTGACCTGTAGCACAGAGATTGGAAGCATCTTGATAGTAGCCACTTTGACATTTGCATGTGTCTTTCCTTCCATCCCCATCAGTGTCCTGACATTCAGAGTTGGTAAGTGATCTGTTTGAGGTACACTGAGTGTCCGCGTTGCAGGTTGATCCAATTACTGCAAAAAAAGGGAGCATGCTTTACAAGCACCCTGATGCTATGATTGCACATGATGCAAGAATCAACTACATGGCATAGGAGGTAGACTTACAAGTTTACTTACTCTTCATATTATTGCACAATCATTTGAAGTTACTGACCTGTACCACAGAGATTGGAAGCATCTTGATAGTAACCACTTTGACAATTGCATGTGTCTTTGCTTCCATCGCCATCAGTGTCCTGACATTCAGAGTTGGTAAATGATCTGTCTGATGTACACTGAGTGTCTGCGTTGCAGGTTGATCCAATTACTGCAAAAGAAGGCAGCTTGCTCTACAAGCACCGTGATGCTATGATTGCACATGATGCAAGAATCAACTACATGGCATAGGAGGTAGACTTACAAGCTTACTTACTCTTCATATTATTGCACAATCATTTGAAGTTACTGACCTGTAGCACAGAGATTGGAAGCATCTTGATAGTAGCCACTTTGACATTTGCATGTGTCTTTGCTTCCATCGCCATCAGTGTCCTGACATTCAGAGTTGGTAAGTGATCTGTCGGAGGTACACTGAGTGTCCGCATTGCAGGTTGATCCAATTACTGCAAAAGAAGGCAGCTTGCTTTACAAGCACCCTGATGCTATGATTGAACATGATGCAAGAATCAACTACATGGCATAGGAGGTAGACTTACAAGCTTACTTACTCTTCATATTATTGCACAATCATTTGAAGTTACTGACCTGTAGCACAGAGATTGGAAGCATCTTGATAGTAGCCACTTTGACATTTGCATGTGTCTTTGCTTCCATCGCCATCAGTGTCCTGACATTCAGAGTTGGTAAATGATCTGTCTGAGGTACACTGAGTGTCCGCGTTGCAGGTTGATCCAATTACTGCAAAAGAAGGCAGCTTGCTTTACAAGCACCCTGATGCTATGATTGCACATGATGCAAGAATCAACTACATGGTATAGGAGGTAGACTTACAAGCTTACTTACTCTTCATATTATTGCACAATCATTTGAAGTTACTGACCTGTAGCACAGAGATTGGAAGCATCTTGATAGTAGCCACTTTGACATTTGCATGTGTCTTTGCTTCCATCGCCATCAGTGTCCTGACATTCAGAGTTGGTAAGTGATCTGTCTGAGGTACACTGAGTGTCCGCGTTGCAGGTTGATCCAATTACTGCAAAAGAAGGCAGCTTGCTGTACAAGCACCCTGATGCTATGATTGCACATGATGCAAGAATCAACTACATGGCATAGGAGGTAGACTTACAAGCTTACTTACTCTTCATATTATTGCACAATCATTTGAAGTTACTGACCTGTAGCACAGAGATTGGAAGCATCTTGATAGTAGCCACTTTGACATTTGCATGTGTCTTTGCTTCCATCGCCATCAGTGTCCTGACATTCAGAGTTGGTAAGTGATCTGTCTGAGGTACACTGAGTGTCCGCGTTGCAGGTTGATCCAATTACTGCAAAAGAAGGCAGCTTGCTCTACAAGCACCCTGATGCTATGATTGCACATGATGCAAGAATCAACTACATGGCATAGGAGGTAGACTTACAAGCTTACTTACTCTTCATATTATTGCACAATCATTTGAAGTTACTGACCTGTAGCACAGAGATTGGAAGCATCTTGATAGTAGCCACTTTGACATTTGCATGTGTCTTTGCTTCCATCGCCATCAGTGTCCTGACATTCAGAGTTGGTAAGTGATCTGTCTGAGGTACACTGAGTGTCCGCGTTGCAGGTTGATCCAATTACTGCAAAAGAAGGCAGCTTGCTCTACAAGCACCCTGATGCTATGATTGCACATGATGCAAGAATCAACTACATGGCATAGGAGGTAGACTTACAAGCTTACTTACTCTTCATATTATTGCACAATCATTTGAAGTTACTGACCTGTAGCACAGAGATTGGAAGCTTCTTGATAGTAGCCACTTTGACATTTGCATGTGTCTTTGCTTCCATCGCCATCAGTGTCCTGACATTCAGAGTTGGTAAGTGATCTGTCTGAGGTACACTGAGTGTCCGCGTTGCAGGTTGATCCAATTACTGCAAAAGAAGGCAGCTTGCTTTACAAGCACCCTGATGCTATGATTGCACATGATGCAAGAATCAACTACATGGCATAGGAGGTAGACTTACAAGCTTACTTACTCTTCATATTATTGCACAATCATTTGAAGTTACTGACCTGTAGCACAGAGATTGGAAGCATCTTGATAGTAGCCACTTTGACATTTGCATGTGTCTTTGCTTCCATCGCCATCAGTGTCCTGACATTCAGAGTTGGTAAGTGATCTGTCCGAGGTACACTGAGTGTCCGCGTTGCAGGTTGATCCAATTACTGCAAAAGAAGGCAGCTTGCTTTACAAGCACCCTGATGCTATGATTGCACATGATGCAAGAATCAACTACATGGCATAGGAGGTAGACTTACAAGCTTACTTACTCTTCATATTATTGCACAATCATTTGAAGTTACTGACCTGTAGCACAGAGATTGGAAGCATCTTGATAGTAGCCAGTTTGACATTTGCATGTGTCTTTGCTTCCATCGCCATCAGTGTCCTGACATTCAGAGTTGGTAAGTGATCTGTCTGAGGTACACTGAGTGACCGCGTTGCAGGTTGATCCAATTACTGTAAAAGAAGGCAGCTTGCTTTACAAGCACCCTGATGCTATGATTGCACATGATGCAAGAATCAACTACATGGCATAAGAGGTAGACTTACAAGCTTACTTACTCTTCATATTATTGCACAATCATTTGAAGTTACTGACCTGTAGCACAGAGATTGGAAGCTTCTTGATAGTAGCCACTTTGACATTTGCATGTGTCTTTGCTTCCATCGCCATCAGTGTCCTGACATTCAGAGTTGGTAAGTGATCTGTCTGAGGTACACTGAGTGTCCGCGTTGCAGGTTGATCCAATTACTGCAAAAGAAGGCAGCTTGCTTTACAAGCACCCTGATGCTATGATTGCACATGTTGCAAGAATCAACTACATGGCATAGGAGGTAGACTTACAAGCTTACTTACTCTTCATATTATTGCACAATCATTTGAAGTTACTGACCTGTAGCACAGAGATTGAGAGCATCTTGATAGTAGCCACTTTGACATTTGCATGTGTCTTTGCTTCCATCGCCATCAGTGTCCTGACATTCAGAGTTGGTAAGTGATCTGTCTGAGGTACACTGAGTGTCCGCGTTGCAGGTTGATCCAATTACTGCAAAAGAAGGCAGCTTGCTTTACAAGCACCCTGATGCTATGATTGCATATGATGCAAGAATCAACTACATGGCATAGGAGGAAGACTTACAAGCTTACTTACTCTTCATATTATTGCACAATCATTTGAAGTTACTGACCTGTAGCACAGAGATTGGAAGCATCTTGATAGTAGCCACTTTGACATTTGCATGTGTCTTTGCTTCCATCGCCATCAGTGTCCTGACATTCAGAGTTGGTAAGTGATCTGTCTGAGGTACACTGAGTGTCCGCATTGCAGGTTGATCCAATTACTGCAAAAGAAGGCAGCTTGCTTCACAAGCACCCTGATACTATGATTGCACATGATACAAGAATCAAGTACATGGCATAGGAGGTAGACTTACAAGCTTACTTACTCTTCATATTATTGCACAATCATTTGAAGTTACTGACCTGTAGCACAGAGATTGGAAGCATCTTGATAGTAGCCACTTTGACATTTGCATGTGTCTTTGCTTCCATCGCCATCAGTGTCCTGACATTCAGAGTTGGTAAGTGATCTGTCTGAGGTACACTGAGTGTCTGCGTTGCAGGTTGATCCAATTACTGTAAAAGAAGGCAGCTTGCTTTACAAGCACCCTGATGCTATGATTGCACATGATGCAAGAATCAACTACATGGCATAAGAGGTAGACTTACAAGCTTACTTACTCTTCATATTATTGCACAATCATTTGAAGTTACTGACCTGTAGCACAGAGATTGGAAGTATCTTGATAGTAGCCACTTTGACATTTGCATGTGTCTTTGCTTCCATCGCCATCAGTGTCCTGACATTCAGAGTTGGTAAGTGATCTGTCTGAGGTACACTGAGTGTCCGCGTTGCAGGTTGATCCAATTACTGCAAAAGAAGGCAGCTTGCTTTACAAGCACCCTGATGCTATGATTGCACATGATGCAAGAATCAACTACATGGCATAGGAGGTAGACTTACAAGCTTACTTACTCTTCATATTATTGCACAATCATTTGAAGTTACTGACCTGTAGCACAGAGATTGGAAGCATCTTGATAGTAGCCACTTTGACATTTGCATGTGTCTTTGCTTCCATCGCCATCAGTGTCCTGACATTCAGAGTTGGTAAGTGATCTGTCTGAGGTACACTGAGTGTCCGCGTTGCAGGTTGATCCAATTACTGCAAAAGAAGGCAGCTTGCTTTACAAGCACCCTGATGCTATGATTGCACATGATGCAAGAATCAACTACATGGCATAGGAGGTAGACTTACAAGCTTACTTACTCTTCATATTATTGCACAATCATTTGAAGTTACTGACCTGTAGCACAGAGATTGGAAGCATCTTGATAGTAGCCACTTTGACATTTGCATGTGTCTTTGCTTCCATCGCCATCAGTGTCCTGACATTCAGAGTTGGTAAGTGATCTGTCTGAGGTACACTGAGTGTCCGCGTTGCAGGTTGATCCAATTACTGCAAAAGAAGGCAGCTTGCTTTACAAGCACCCTGATGCTATGATTGCACATGATGCAAGAATCAACTACATGGCATATGAGGTAGACTTACAAGCTTATTTACTCTTCATATTATTGCACAATCATTTGAAGTTACTGACCTGTAGCACAGAGATTGGAAGCATCTTGATAGTAGCCACTTTGACATTTGCATGTGTCTTTGCTTCCATCGCCATCAGTGTCCTGACATTCAGAGTTGGTAAGTGATCTGTCTGAGGTACACTGAGTGTCCGCGTTGCAGGTTGATCCAATTACTGCAAAAGAAGGCAGCTTGCTTTACAAGCACCCTGATGCTATGATTGCACATGATGCAAGAATCAACTACATGGCATAGGAGGTAGACTTACAAGCTTACTTACTCTTCATATTATTGCACAATCATTTGAAGTTACTGACCTGAAGCACAGAGATTGGAAGCATCTTGATAGTAGCCACTTTGACATTTGCATGTGTCTTTGCATCCATCGCCATCAGTGTCCTGACATTCAGAGTTGGTAAGTGATCTGTCTGAGGTACACTGAGTGTCCGCGTTGCAGGTTGATCCAATTACTGCTAAAGAAGGCAGCTTGCTTTACAAGCACCCTGATGCTATGATTGCACATGTTGCAAGAATCAACTACATGGCATAGGAGGTAGACTTACAAGCTTACTTACTCTTCATATTATTGCACAATCATTTGAAGTTACTGACCTGTAGCACAGAGATTGGAAGCATCTTGATAGTAGCCACTTTGACATTTGCATGTGTCTTTGCTTCCATCGCCATCAGTGTCCTGACATTCAGAGTTGGTAAGTGATCTGTCTGAGGTACACTGAGTGTCCGCATTGCAGGTTGATCCAATTACTGCAAAAGAAGGCAGCTTGCTTCACAAGCACCCTGATACTATGATTGCACATGATACAAGAATCAAGTACATGGCATAGGAGGTAGACTTACAAGCTTACTTACTCTTCATATTATTGCACAATCATTTGAAGTTACTGACCTGTAGCACAGAGATTGGAAGCATCTTGATAGTAGCCACTTTGACATTTGCATGTGTCTTTGCTTCCATCGCCATCAGTGTCCTGACATTCAGAGTTGGTAAGTGATCTGTCTGAGGTACACTGAGTGTCTGCGTTGCAGGTTGATCCAATTACTGTAAAAGAAGGCAGCTTGCTTTACAAGCACCCTGATGCTATGATTGCACATGATGCAAGAATCAACTACATGGCATAAGAGGTAGACTTACAAGCTTACTTACTCTTCATATTATTGCACAATCATTTGAAGTTACTGACCTGTAGCACAGAGATTGGAAGTATCTTGATAGTAGCCACTTTGACATTTGCATGTGTCTTTGCTTCCATCGCCATCAGTGTCCTGACATTCAGAGTTGGTAAGTGATCTGTCTGAGGTACACTGAGTGTCCGCGTTGCAGGTTGATCCAATTACTGCAAAAGAAGGCAGCTTGCTTTACAAGCACCCTGATGCTATGATTGCACATGATGCAAGAATCAACTACATGGCATAGGAGGTAGACTTACAAGCTTACTTACTCTTCATATTATTCCACAATCATTTGAAGTTACTGACCTGTAGCACAGAGATTGGAAGCATCTTGATAGTAGCCACTTTGACATTTGCATGTGTCTTTGCTTCCATCGCCATCAGTGTCCTGACATTCAGAGTTGGTAAGTGATCTGTCTGAGGTACACTGAGTGTCCGCGTTGCAGGTTGATCCAATTACTGCAAAAGAAGGCAGCTTGCTTTACAAGCACCCTGATGCTATGATTGCACATGATGCAAGAATCAACTACATGGCATAGGAGGTAGACTTACAAGCTTACTTACTCTTCATATTATTGCACAATCATTTGAAGTTACTGACCTGTAGCACAGAGATTGGAAGCATCTTGATAGTAGCCACTTTGACATTTGCATGTGTCTTTGCTTCCATCGCCATCAGTGTCCTGACATTCAGAGTTGGTAAGTGATCTGTCTGAGGTACACTGAGTGTCCGCGTTGCAGGTTGATCCAATTACTGCAAAAGAAGGCAGCTTGCTTTACAAGCACCCTGATGCTATGATTGCACATGATGCAAGAATCAACTACATGGCATAGGAGGTAGACTTACAAGCTTACTTACTCTTCATATTATTGCACAATCATTTGAAGTTACTGACCTGAAGCACAGAGATTGGAAGCATCTTGATAGTAGCCACTTTGACATTTGCATGTGTCTTTGCTTCCATCGCCATCAGTGTCCTGACATTCAGAGTTGGTAAGTGATCTGTCTGAGGTACACTGAGTGTCCGCGTTGCAGGTTGATCCAATTACTGCTAAAGAAGGCAGCTTGCTTTACAAGCACCCTGATGCTATGATTGCACATGTTGCAAGAATCAACTACATGGCATAGGAGGTAGACTTACAAGCTTACTTACTCTTCATATTATTGCACAATCATTTGAAGTTACTGACCTGTAGCACAGAGATTGGAAGCATCTTGATAGTAGCCACTTTGACATTTGCATGTGTCTTTGCTTCCATCGCCATCAGTGTCCTGACATTCAGAGTTGGTAAGTGATCTGTCTGAGGTACACTGAGTGTCCGCGTTGCAGGTTGATCCAATTACTGCAAAAGAAGGCAGCTTGCTTTACAAGCACCCTGATGCTATGATTGCACATGATGCAAGAATCAACTACATGGCATAGGAGGTAGACTTACAAGCTTACTTACTCTTCATATTATTGCACAATCATTTGAAGTTACTGACCTGTAGCACAGAGATTGGAAGCATCTTGATAGTAGCCACTTTGACATTTGCATGTGTCTTTGCTTCCATCGCCATCAGTGTCCTGACATTCAGAGTTGGTAAGTGATCTGTCCGAGGTACACTGAGTGTCCGCGTTGCAGGTTGATCCAATTACTGCAAAAGAAGGCAGCTTGCTTTACAAGCACCCTGATGCTATGATTGCACATGATGCAAGAATCAACTACATGGCATAGCAGGTAGACTTACAAGCTTACTTACTCTTCATATCATTGCACAATCATTTGAAGTTACTGACCTGTAGCACAGAGATTGGAAGCATCTTGATAGTAGCCACTTTGACATTTGCATGTGTCTTTGCTTCCATCGCCATCAGTGTCCTGACATTCAGAGTTGGTAAGTGATCTGTCTGAGGTACACTGAGTGACCGCGTTGCAGGTTGATCCAATTACTGCAAAAGAAGGCAGCTTGCTTTACAAGCACCCTGATGCTATGATTGCACATGTTGCAAGAATCAACTACATGGCATAGGAGGTAGACTTACAAGCTTACTTACTCTTCATATTATTGCACAATCATTTGAAGTTACTGACCTGTAGCACAGAGATTGGAAGCATCTTGATAGTAGCCACTTTGACATTTGCATGTGTCTTTGCTTCCATCGCCATCAGTGTCCTGACATTCAGAGTTGGTAAGTGATCTGTCTGAGGTACACTGAGTGTCCGCGTTGCAGGTTGATCCAATTACTGCAAAAGAAGGCAGCTTGCTTTACAAGCACCCTGATGCTATGATTGCATATGATGCAAGAATCAACTACATGGCATAGGAGGAAGACTTACAAGCTTACTTCCTCTTCATATTATTGCACAATCATTTGAAGTTACTGACCTGTAGCACAGAGATTGGAAGCATCTTGATAGTAGCCACTTTGACATTTGCATGTGTCTTTGCTTCCATCGCCATCAGTGTCCTGACATTCAGAGTTGGTAAGTGATCTGTCTGAGGTACACTGAGTGTCCGCGTTGCAGGTTGATCCAATTACTGCAAAAGAAGGCAGCTTGCTTTACAAGCACCCTGATGCTATGATTGCACATGATGCAAGAATCAACTACATGGCATAGGAGGTAGACTTACAAGCTTACTTACTCTTCATATTATTGCACAATCATTTGAAGTTACTGACCTGAAGCACAGAGATTGGAAGCATCTTGATAGTAGCCACTTTGACATTTGCATGTGTCTTTGCTTCCATCGCCATCAGTGTCCTGACATTCAGAGTTGGTAAGTGATCTGTCTGAGGTACACTGAGTGTCCGCGTTGCAGGTTGATCCAATTACTGCTAAAGAAGGCAGCTTGCTTTACAAGCACCCTGATGCTATGATTGCACATGTTGCAAGAATCAACTACATGGCATAGGAGGTAGACTTACAAGCTTACTTACTCTTCATATTATTGCACAATCATTTGAAGTTACTGACCTGTAGCACAGAGATTGGAAGCATCTTGATAGTAGCCACTTTGACATTTGCATGTGTCTTTGCTTCCATCGCCATCAGTGTCCTGACATTCAGAGTTGGTAAGTGATCTGTCTGAGGTACACTGAGTGTCCGCGTTGCAGGTTGATCCAATTACTGCAAAAGAAGGCAGCTTGCTTTACAAGCACCCTGATGCTATGATTGCATATGATGCAAGAATCAACTACATGGCATAGGAGGAAGACTTACAAGCTTACTTACTCTTCATATTATTGCACAATCATTTGAAGTTACTGACCTGTAGCACAGAGATTGGAAGCATCTTGATAGTAGCCACTTTGACATTTGCATGTGTCTTTGCTTCCATCGCCATCAGTGTCCTGACATTCAGAGTTGGTAAGTGATCTGTCTGAGGTACACTGAGTGTCCGCATTGCAGGTTGATCCAATTACTGCAAAAGAAGGCAGCTTGCTTTACAAGCACCCTGATACTATGATTGCACATGATACAAGAATCAACTACATGGCATAGGAGGTAGACTTACAAGCTTACTTACTCTTCATATTATTGCACAATCATTTGAAGTTACTGACCTGTAGCACAGAGATTGGAAGCATCTTGATGGTAGCCACTTTGACATTTGCATGTGTCTTTGCTTCCATCGCCATCAGTGTCCTGACATTCAGAGTTGGTAAGTGATCTGTCTGAGGTACACTGAGTGTCCGCGTTGCAGGTTGATCCAATTACTGCAAAAGAAGGCAGCTTGCTTTACAAGCACCCTGATGCTATGATTGCACATGATGCAAGAATGAACTACATGGCATAGGAGGTAGACTTACAAGCTTATTTACTCTTCATATTATTGCACAATCATTTGAAGTTACTGACCTGTAGCACAGAGATTGGAAGCATCTTCATAGTAGCCACTTTGACATTTGCATGTGTCTTTGCTTCCATCGCCATCAGTGTCCTGACATTCAGAGTTGGTAAGTGATCTGTCTGAGGTACACTGAGTGTCTGCGTTGCAGGTTGATCCAATTACTGTAAAAGAAGGCAGCTTGCTATACAAGCACCCTGATGCTATGATTGCACATGATGCAAGAATCAACTACATGGCATAAGAGGTAGACTTACAAGCTTACTTACTCTTCATATTATTGCACAATCATTTGAAGTTACTGACCTGTAGCACAGAGATTGGAAGCATCTTGATAGTAGCCACTTTGACATTTGCATGTGTCTTTGCTTCCATCGCCATCAGTGTCCTGACATTCAGAGTTGGTAAGTGATCTGTCTGAGGTACACTGACTGTCCGCGTTGCAGGTTGATCCAATTACTGCAAAAGAAGGCAGCTTGCTTTACAAGCACCCTGATGCTATGATTGCACATGTTGCAAGAATCAACTACATGGCATAGGAGGTAGACTTACAAGCTTACTTACTCTTCATATTATTGCACAATCATTTGAAGTTACTGACCTGTAGCACAGAGATTGGAAGCATCTTGATAGTAGCCACTTTGACATTTGCATGTGTCTTTGCTTCCATCGCCATCAGTGTCCTGACATTCAGAGTTGGTAAGTGATCTGTCTGAGGTACACTGAGTGTCCGCGTTGCAGGTTGATCCAATTACTGCAAAAGAAGGCAGCTTGCTTTACAAGCACCCTGATGCTATGATTGCATATGATGCAAGAATCAACTACATGGCATAGGAGGAAGACTTACAAGCTTACTTACTCTTCATATTATTGCACAATCATTTGAAGTTACTGACCTGTAGCACAGAGATTGGAAGCATCTTGATAGTAGCCACTTTGACATTTGCATGTGTCTTTGCTTCCATCGCCATCAGTGTCCTGACATTCAGAGTTGGTAAGTGATCTGTCTGAGGTACACTGAGTGTCCGCGTTGCAGGTTGATCCAATTACTGCAAAAGAAGGCAGCTTGCTTTACAAGCACCCTGATGCTATGATTGCACATGATGCAAGAATCAACTACATGGCATAGGAAGTAGACTTACAAGCTTACTTACTCTTCATATTATTGCACAATCATTTGAAGTTACTGACCTGTAGCACAGAGATTGGAAGCATCTTGATAGTAGCCACTTTGACATTTGCATGTGTCTTTGCTTCCATCGCCATCAGTGTCCTGACATTCAGAGTTGGTAAGTGATCTGTCTGAGGTACACTGAGTGTCCGCGTTGCAGGTTGATCCAATTACTGCAAAAGAAGGCAGCTTGCTTTACAAGCACCCTGATGCTATGATTGCACATGATGCAAGAATCAACTACATGGCATAGGAGGTAGACTTACAAGCTTACTTACTCTTCATATTATTGCACAATCATTTGAAGTTACTGACCTGTAGCACAGAGATTGGAAGCATCTTGATAGTAGCCACTTTGACATTTGCATGTGTCTTTGCTTCCATCGCCATCAGTGTCCTGACATTCAGAGTTGGTAAGTGATCTGTCTGAGGTACACTGAGTGTCCGCGTTGCAGGTTGATCCAATTACTGCAAAAGAAGGCAGCTTGCTTTACAAGCACCCTGATGCTATGATTGCACATGATGCAAGAATCAACTACATGGCATAGGAGGTAGACTTACAAGCTTATTTACTCTTCATATTATTGCACAATCATTTGAAGTTACTGACCTGTAGCACAGAGATTGGAAGCATCTTGATAGTAGCCACTTTGACATTTGCATGTGTCTTTGCTTCCATCGCCATCAGTGTCCTGACATTCAGAGTTGGTAAGTGATCTGTCTGAGGTACACTGAGTGTCCGCGTTGCAGGTTGATCCAATTACTGCAAAAGAAGGCAGCTTGCTTTACAAGCACCCTGATGCTATGATTGCACATGATGCAAGAATCAACTACATGGCATAGGAGGTAGACTTACAAGCTTACTTACTCTTCATATTATTGCACAATCATTTGAAGTTACTGACCTGAAGCACAGAGATTGGAAGCATCTTGATAGTAGCCACTTTGACATTTGCATGTGTCTTTGCTTCCATCGCCATCAGTGTCCTGACATTCAGAGTTGGTAAGTGATCTGTCTGAGGTACACTGAGTGTCCGCGTTGCAGGTTGATCCAATTACTGCTAAAGAAGGCAGCTTGCTTTACAAGCACCCTGATGCTATGATTGCACATGTTGCAAGAATCAACTACATGGCATAGGAGGTAGACTTACAAGCTTACTTACTCTTCATATTATTGCACAATCATTTGAAGTTACTGACCTGTAGCACAGAGATTGGAAGCATCTTGATAGTAGCCACTTTGACATTTGCATGTGTCTTTGCTTCCATCGCCATCAGTGTCCTGACATTCAGAGTTGGTAAGTGATCTGTCTGAGGTACACTGAGTGTCCGCGTTGCAGGTTGATCCAATTACTGCAAAAGAAGGCAGCTTGCTTTACAAGCACCCTGATGCTATGATTGCATATGATGCAAGAATCAACTACATGGCATAGGAGGAAGACTTACAAGCTTACTTACTCTTCATATTATTGCACAATCATTTGAAGTTACTGACCTGTAGCACAGAGATTGGAAGCATCTTGATAGTAGCCACTTTGACATTTGCATGTGTCTTTGCTTCCATCGCCATCAGTGTCCTGACATTCAGAGTTGGTAAGTGATCTGTCTGAGGTACACTGAGTGTCCGCATTGCAGGTTGATCCAATTACTGCAAAAGAAGGCAGCTTGCTTTACAAGCACCCTGATACTATGATTGCACATGATACAAGAATCAACTACATGGCATAGGAGGTAGACTTACCAGCTTACTTACTCTTCATATTATTGCACAATCATTTGAAGTTACTGACCTGTAGCACAGAGATTGGAAGCATCTTGATGGTAGCCACTTTGACATTTGCATGTGTCTTTGCTTCCATCGCCATCAGTGTCCTGACATTCAGAGTTGGTAAGTGATCTGTCTGAGGTACACTGAGTGTCCGCGTTGCAGGTTGATCCAATTACTGCAAAAGAAGGCAGCTTGCTTTACAAGCACCCTGATGCTATGATTGCACATGATGCAAGAATGAACTACATGGCATAGGAGGTAGACTTACAAGCTTATTTACTCTTCATATTATTGCACAATCATTTGAAGTTACTGACCTGTAGCACAGAGATTGGAAGCATCTTGATAGTAGCCACTTTGACATTTGCATGTGTCTTTGCTTCCATCGCCATCAGTGTCCTGACATTCAGAGTTGGTAAGTGATCTGTCTGAGGTACACTGAGTGTCCGCGTTGCAGGTTGATCCAATTACTGCAAAAGAAGGCAGCTTGCTTTACAAGCACCCTGATGCTATGATAGCACATGATGCAAGAATCAACAACATGGCATAGGAGGTAGACTTACAAGCTTACTTACTCTTCATATTATTGCACAATCATTTGAAGTTACTGACCTGTAGCACAGAGATTGGAAGCATCTTGATAGTAGCCACTTTGACATTTGCATGTGTCTTTGCTTCCATCGCCATCAGTGTCCTGACATTCAGAGTTGGTAAGTGATCTGTCTGAGGTACACTGAGTGTCTGCGTTGCAGGTTGATCCAATTACTGTAAAAGAAGGCAGCTTGCTATACAAGCACCCTGATGCTATGATTGCACATGATGCAAGAATCAACTACATGGCATAAGAGGTAGACTTACAAGCTTACTTACTCTTCATATTATTGCACAATCATTTGAAGTTACTGACCTGTAGCACAGAGATTGGAAGCATCTTGATAGTAGCCACTTTGACATTTGCATGTGTCTTTGCTTCCATCGCCATCAGTGTCCTGACATTCAGAGTTGGTAAGTGATCTGTCTGAGTTACACTGAGTGTCCGCGTTGCAGGTTGATCCAATTACTGCAAAAGAAGGCAGCTTGCTTTACAAGCACCCTGATGCTATGATTGCACATGTTGCAAGAATCAACTACATGGCATAGGAGGTAGACTTACAAGCTTACTTACTCTTCATATTATTCCACAATCATTTGAAGTTACTGACCTGTAGCACAGAGATTGGAAGCATCTTGATAGTAGCCACTTTGACATTTGCATGTGTCTTTGCTTCCATCGCCATCAGTGTCCTGACATTCAGAGTTGGTAAGTGATCTGTCTGAGGTACACTGAGTGTCCGCATTGCAGGTTGATCCAATTACTGCAAAAGAAGGCAGCTTGCTTTACAAGCACCCTGATGCTATGATTGCATATGATGCAAGAATCAACTACATGGCTTAGGAGGAAGACTTACCAGCTTACTTACTCTTCATATTATTGCACAATCATTTGAAGTTACTGACCTGTAGCACAGAGATTGGAAGCATCTTGATAGTAGCCACTTTGACATTTGCATGTGTCTTTGCTTCCATCGCCATCAGTGTCCTGACATTCAGAGTTGGTAAGTGATCTGTCTGAGGTACACTGAGTGTCCGCATTACAGGTTGATCCAATTACTGCAAAAGAAGGCAGCTTGCTTCACAAGCACCCTGATACTATGATTGCACATGATACAAGAATCAAGTACATGGCATAGGAGGTAGACTTACAAGCTTACTTACTCTTCATATTATTGCACAATCATTTGAAGTTACTGACCTGTAGCACAGAGATTGGAAGCATCTTGATAGTAGCCACTTTGACATTTGCATGTGTCTTTGCTTCCATCGCCATCAGTGTCCTGACATTCAGAGTTGGTAAGTGATCTGTCTGAGGTACACTGAGTGTCTGCGTTGCAGGTTGATCCAATTACTGTAAAAGAAGGCAGCTTGCTTTACAAACACCCTGATGCTATGATTGCACATGATGCAAGAATCAACTACATGGCATAAGAGGTAGACTTACAAGCTTACTTACTCTTCATATTATTGCACAATCATTTGAAGTTACTGACCTGTAGCACAGAGATTGGAAGCATCTTGATAGTAGCCACTTTGACATTTGCATGTGTCTTTGCTTCCATCGCCATCAGTGTCCTGACATTCAGAGTTGGTAAGTGATCTGTCTGAGGTACACTGAGTGTCCGCGTTGCAGGTTGATCCAATTACTGCAAAAGAAGGCAGCTTGCTTTACAAGCACCCTGATGCTATGATTGCACATGATGCAAGAATCAACTACATGGCATAGGAGGTAGACTTACAAGCTTACTTACTCTTCATATTATTGCACAATCATTTGAAGTTACTGACCTGTAGCACAGAGATTGGAAGCATCTTGATAGTAGCCACTTTGACATTTGCATGTGTCTTTGCTTCCATCGCCATCAGTGTCCTGACATTCAGAGTTGGTAAGTGATCTGTCTGAGGTACACTGAGTGTCCGCGTTGCAGGTTGATCCAATTACTGCAAAAGAAGGCAGCTTGCTTTACAAGCACCCTGATGCTATGATTGCACATGATGCAAGAATCAACTACATGGCATAGGAGGTAGACTTACAAGCTTACTTACTCTTCATATTATTGCACAATCATTTGAAGTTACTGACCTGTAGCACAGAGATTGGAAGCATCTTGATAGTAGCCACTTTGACATTTGCATGTGTCTTTGCTTCCATCGCCATCAGTGTCCTGACATTCAGAGTTGGTAAGTGATCTGTCTGAGGTACACTGAGTGTCCGCGTTGCAGGTTGATCCAATAACCGCAAAAGAAGGCAGCTTGCTTTACAAGCACACTGATGCTATGATTGCACATGATGCAAGAATGAACTACATGGCATAGGAGGTAGACTTACAAGCTTATTTACTCTTCATATTATTGCACAATCATTTGAAGTTACTGACCTGTAGCACAGAGATTGGAAGCATCTTGATAGTAGCCACTTTGACATTTGCATGTGTCTTTGCTTCCATCGCCATCAGTGTCCTGACATTCAGAGTTGGTAAGTGATCTGTCTGAGGTACACTGAGTGTCCGCGTTGCAGGTTGATCCAATTACTGCAAAAGAAGGCAGCTTGCTTTACAAGCACCCTGATGCTATGATTGCACATGATGCAAGAATCAACTACATGGCATAGGAGGTAGACTTACAAGCTTACTTACTCTTCATATTATTGCACAATCATTTGAAGTTACTGACCTGTAGCACAGAGATTGGAAGCATCTTGATAGTAGCCACTTTGACATTTGCATGTGTCTTTGCTTCCATCGCCATCAGTGTCCTGACATTCAGAGTTGGTAAGTGATCTGTCTGAGGTACACTGAGTGTCCGCGTTGCAGGTTGATCCAATTACTGCAAAAGAAGGCAGCTTGCTTTACAAGCACCCTGATGCTATGATTGCACATGATGCAAGAATCAACTACATGGCATAGGAGGTAGACTTACAAGCTTACTTACTCTTCATATTATTGCACAATCATTTGAAGTTACTGACCTGTAGCACAGAGATTGGAAGCATCTTGATAGTAGCCACTTTGACATTTGCATGTGTCTTTGCTTCCATCGCCATCAGTGTCCTGACATTCAGAGTTGGTAAGTGATCTGTCTGAGGTACACTGAGTGTCTCCGTTGCAGGTTGATCCAATTACTGTAAAAGAAGGGAGCTTGCTATACAAGCACCCTGATGCTATGATTGCACATGATGCAAGAATCAACTACATGGCATAAGAGGTAGACTTACAAGCTTACTTACTCTTCATATTATTGCACAATAATTTGAAGTTACTGACCTGTAGCACAGAGATTGGAAGCATCTTGATAGTAGCCACTTTGACATTTGCATGTGTCTTTGCTTCCATCGCCATCAGTGTCCTGACATTCAGAGTTGGTAAGTGATCTGTCTGAGGTACACTGAGTGTCCGCGTTGCAGGTTGATCCAATTACTGCAAAAGAAGGCAGCTTGCTTTACAAGCACCCTGATGCTATGATTGCACATGTTGCAAGAATCAACTACATGGCATAGGAGGTAGACTTACAAGCTTACTTACTCTTCATATTATTGCACAATCATTTGAAGTTACTGACCTGTAGCACAGAGATTGGAAGCATCTTGATAGTAGCCACTTTGACATTTGCATGTGTCTTTGCTTCCATCGCCATCAGTGTCCTGACATTCAGAGTTGGTAAGTGATCTGTCTGAGGTACACTGAGTGTCCGCGTTGCAGGTTGATCCAATTACTGCAAAAGAAGGCAGCTTGCTTTACAAGCACCCTGATGCTATGATTGCATATGATGCAAGAATCAACTACATGGCTTAGGAGGAAGACTTACCAGCTTACTTACTCTTCATATTATTGCACAATCATTTGAAGTTACTGACCTGTAGCACAGAGATTGGAAGCATCTTGATAGTAGCCACTTTGACATTTGCATGTGTCTTTGCTTCCATCGCCATCAGTGTCCTGACATTCAGAGTTGGTAAGTGATCTGTCTGAGGTACACTGAGTGTCCGCATTGCAGGTTGATCCAATTACTGCAAAAGAAGGCAGCTTGCTTCACAAGCACCCTGATACTATGATTGCACATGATACAAGAATCAAGTACATGGCATAGGAGGTAGACTTACAAACTTACTTACTCTTCATATTATTGCACAATCATTTGAAGTTACTGACCTGTAGCACAGAGATTGGAAGCATCTTGATAGTAGCCACTTTGACATTTGCATGTGTCTTTGCTTCCATCGCCATCAGTGTCCTGACATTCAGAGTTGGTAAGTGATCTGTCTGAGGTACACTGAGTGTCTGCGTTGCAGGTTGATCCAATTAATGTAAAAGAAGGCAGCTTGCTTTACAAACACCCTGATGCTATGATTGCACATGATGCAAGAATCAACTACATGGCATAGGAGGTAGACTTACAAGCTTACTTACTCTTCATATTATTGCACAATCATTTGAAGTTACTGACCTGTAGCACAGAGATTGGAAGCATCTTGATAGTAGCCACTTTGACATTTGCATGTGTCTTTGCTTCCATCGCCATCAGTGTCCTGACATTCAGAGTTGGTAAGTGATCTGTCTGAGGTACACTGAGTGTCCGCGTTGCAGGTTGATCCAATTACTGCAAAAGAAGGCAGCTTGCTTTACAAGCACACTGATGCTATGATTGCACATGATGCAAGAATGAACTACATGGCATAGGAGGTAGACTTACAAGCTTATTTACTCTTCATATTATTGCACAATCATTTGAAGTTACTGACCTGTAGCACAGAGATTGGAAGCATCTTGATAGTAGCCACTTTGACATTTGCATGTGTCTTTGCTTCCATCGCCATCAGTGTCCTGACATTCAGAGTTGGTAAGTGATCTGTCTGAGGTACACTGAGTGTCCGCGTTGCAGGTTGATCCAATTACTGCAAAAGAAGGCAGCTTGCTTTACAAGCACCCTGATGCTATGATTGCACATGATGCAAGAATCAACTACATGGCATAGGAGGTAGACTTACAAGCTTACTTACTCTTCATATTATTGCACAATCATTTGAAGTTACTGACCTGTAGCACAGAGATTGGAAGCATCTTGATAGTAGCCACTTTGACATTTGCACGTGTCTTTGCTTCCATCGCCATCAGTGTCCTGACATTCAGAGTTGGTAAGTGATCTGTCTGAGGTACACTGAGTGTCCGCGTTGCAGGTTGATCCAATTACTGCAAAAGAAGGCAGCTTGCTTTACAAGCACCCTGATGCTATGATTGCACATGATGCAAGAATCAACTACATGGCATAGGAGGTAGACTTACAAGCTTACTTACTCTTCATATTATTGCACAATCATTTGAAGTTACTGACCTGTAGCACAGAGATTGGAAGCATCTTGATAGTAGCCACTTTGACATTTGCATGTGTCTTTGCTTCCATCGCCATCAGTGTCCTGACATTCAGAGTTGGTAAGTGATCTGTCTGAGGTACACTGAGTGTCCGCGTTGCAGGTTGATCCAATTACTGCAAAAGAAGGCAGCTTGCTTTACAAGCACCCTGATGCTATGATTGCACATGATGCAAGAATCAACTACATGGCATAGGAGGTAGACTTACAAGCTTACTTACTCTTCATATTATTGCACAATCATTTGAAGTTACTGACCTGTAGCACAGAGATTGGAAGCATCTTGATAGTAGCCACTTTGACATTTGCATGTGTCTTTGCTTCCATCGCCATCAGTGTCCTGACATTCAGAGTTGGTAAGTGATCTGTCTGAGGTACACTGAGTGTCCGCGTTGCAGGTTGATCCAATTACTGCAAAAGAAGGCAGCTTGCTTTACAAGCACCCTGATGCTATGATTGCACATGATGCAAGAATCAACTACATGGCATAGGAGGTAGACTTACAAGCTTACTTACTCTTCATATTATTGCACAATCATTTGAAGTTACTGACCTGTAGCACAGAGATTGGAAGCATCTTGATAGTAGCCACTTTGACATTTGCATGTGTCTTTGCTTCCATCGCCATCAGTGTCCTGACATTCAGAGTTGGTAAGTGATCTGTCTGAGGTACACTGAGTGTCCGCGTTGCAGGTTGATCCAATTACTGCAAAAGAAGGCAGCTTGCTTTACAAGCACCCTGATGCTATGATTGCACATGATGCAAGAATGAACTACATGGCATAGGAGGTAGACTTACAAGCTTACTTACTCTTCATATTATTGCACAATCATTTGAAGTTACTGACCTGTAGCACAGAGATTGGAAGCATCTTGATAGTGGCCACTTTGACATTTGCATGTGTCTTTGCTTCCATCGCCATCAGTGTCCTGACATTCAGAGTTGGTAAGTGATCTGTCTGAGGTACACTGAGTGTCCGCGTTGCAGGTTGATCCAATTACTGCAAAAGAAGGCAGCTTGCTTTACAAGCACCCTGATGCTATGATTGCACATGTTGCAAGAATCAACTACATGGCATAGGAGGTAGACTTACAAGCTTACTTACTCTTCATATTATTGCACAATCATTTGAAGTTACTGACCTGTAGCACAGAGATTGGAAGCATCTTGATAGTAGCCACTTTGACATTTGCATGTGTCTTTGCTTCCATCGCCATCAGTGTCCTGACATTCAGAGTTGGTAAGTGATCTGTCTGAGGTACACTGAGTGTCCGCGTTGCAGGTTGATCCAATTACTGCAAAAGAAGGCAGCTTGCTTTACAAGCACCCTGATGCTATGATTGCATATGATGCAAGAATCAACTACATGGCTTGGGAGGAAGACTTACCAGCTTACTTACTCTTCATATTATTGCACAATCATTTGAAGTTACTGACCTGTAGCACAGAGATTGGAAGCATCTTGATAGTAGCCACTTTGACATTTGCATGTGTCTTTGCTTCCATCGCCATCAGTGTCCTGACATTCAGAGTTGGTAAGTGATCTGTCTGAGGTACACTGAGTGTCCGCATTGCAGGTTGATCCAATTACTGCAAAAGAAGGCAGCTTGCTTCACAAGCACCCTGATACTATGATTGCACATGATACAAGAATCAAGTACATGGCATAGGAGGTAGACTTACAAACTTACTTACTCTTCATATTATTGCACAATCATTTGAAGTTACTGACCTGTAGCACAGAGATTGGAAGCATCTTCATAGTAGCCACTTTGACATTTGCATGTGTCTTTGCTTCCATCGCCATCAGTGTCCTGACATTCAGAGTTGGTAAGTGATCTGTCTGAGGTACACTGAGTGTCTGCGTTGCAGGTTGATCCAATTAATGTAAAAGAAGGCAGCTTGCTTTACAAACACCCTGATGCTATGATTGCACATGATGCAAGAATCAACTACATGGCATAAGAGGTAGACTTACAAGCTTACTTACTCTTCATATTATTGCACAATCATTTGAAGTTACTGACCTGTAGCACAGAGATTGGAAGCATCTTGATAGTAGCCACTTTGACATTTGCATGTGTCTTTGCTTCCATCGCCATCAGTGTCCTGACATTCAGAGTTGGTAAGTGATCTGTCTGAGGTACACTGAGTGTCCGCGTTGCAGGTTGATCCAATTACTGCAAAAGAAGGCAGCTTGCTTTACAAGCACCCTGATGCTATGATTGCACATGATGCAAGAATCAACTACATGGCATAGGAGGTAGACTTACAAGCTTACTTACTCTTCATATTATTGCACAATCATTTGAAGTTACTGACCTGTAGCACAGAGATTGGAAGCATCTTGATAGTAGCCACTTTGACATTTGCATGTGTCTTTGCTTCCATCGCCATCAGTGTCCTGACATTCAGAGTTGGTAAGTGATCTGTCTGAGGTACACTGAGTGTCCGCGTTGCAGGTTGATCCAATTACTGCAAAAGAAGGCAGCTTGCTTTACAAGCACACTGATGCTATGATTGCACATGATGCAAGAATGAACTACATGGCATAGGAGGTAGACTTACAAGCTTATTTACTCTTCATATTATTGCACAATCATTTGAAGTTACTGACCTGTAGCACAGAGATTGGAAGCATCTTGATAGTAGCCACTTTGACATTTGCATGTGTCTTTGCTTCCATCGCCATCAGTGTCCTGACATTCAGAGTTGGTAAGTGATCTGTCTGAGGTACACTGAGTGTCCGCGTTGCAGGTTGATCCAATTACTGCAAAAGAAGGCAGCTTGCTTTACAAGCACCCTGATGCTATGATTGCACATGATGCAAGAATCAACTACATGGCATAGGAGGTAGACTTACAAGCTTACTTACTCTTCATATTATTGCACAATCATTTGAAGTTACTGACCTGTAGCACAGAGATTGGAAGCATCTTGATAGTAGCCACTTTGACATTTGCACGTGTCTTTGCTTCCATCGCCATCAGTGTCCTGACATTCAGAGTTGGTAAGTGATCTGTCTGAGGTACACTGAGTGTCCGCGTTGCAGGTTGATCCAATTACTGCAAAAGAAGGCAGCTTGCTTTACAAGCACCCTGATGCTATGATTGCACATGATGCAAGAATCAACTACATGGCATAGGAGGTAGACTTACAAGCTTACTTACTCTTCATATTATTGCACAATCATTTGAAGTTACTGACCTGTAGCACAGAGATTGGAAGCATCTTGATAGTAGCCACTTTGACATTTGCATGTGTCTTTGCTTCCATCGCCATCAGTGTCCTGACATTCAGAGTTGGTAAGTGATCTGTCTGAGGTACACTGAGTGTCCGCGTTGCAGGTTGATCCAATTACTGCAAAAGAAGGCAGCTTGCTTTACAAGCACCCTGATGCTATGATTGCACATGATGCAAGAATCAACTACATGGCATAGGAGGTAGACTTACAAGCTTACTTACTCTTCATATTATTGCACAATCATTTGAAGTTACTGACCTGTAGCACAGAGATTGGAAGCATCTTGATAGTAGCCACTTTGACATTTGCATGTGTCTTTGCTTCCATCGCCATCAGTGTCCTGACATTCAGAGTTGGTAAGTGATCTGTCTGAGGTACACTGAGTGTCCGCGTTGCAGGTTGATCCAATTACTGCAAAAGAAGGCAGCTTGCTTTACAAGCACCCTGATGCTATGATTGCACATGATGCAAGAATCAACTACATGGCATAGCAGGTAGACTTACAAGCTTACTTACTCTTCATATTATTGCACAATCATTTGAAGTTACTGACCTGTAGCACAGAGATTGGAAGCATCTTGATAGTAGCTACTTTGACATTTGCATGTGTCTTTGCTTCCATCGCCATCAGTGTCCTGACATTCAGAGTTGGTAAGTGATCTGTCTGAGGTACACTGAGTGTCCGCGTTGCAGGTTGATCCAATTACTGCAAAAGAAGGCAGCTTGCTTTACAAGCACCCTGATGCTATGATTGCACATGATGCAAGAATCAACTACATGGCATAGGAGGTAGACTTACAAGCTTACTTACTCTTCATATTATTGCACAATCATTTGAAGTTACTGACCTGTAGCACAGAGATTGGAAGCATCTTGATAGTAGCCACTTTGACATTTGCATGTGTCTTTGCTTCCATCGCCATCAGTGTCCTGACATTCAGAGTTGGTAAGTGATCTGTCTGAGGTACACTGAGTGTCCGCGTTGCAGGTTGATCCAATTACTGCAAAAGAAGGCAGCTTGCTTTACAAGCACCCTGATGCTATGATTGCACATGATGCAAGAATCAACTACATGGCATAGGAGGTAGACTTACAAGCTTACTTACTCTTCATATTATTGCACAATCATTTGAAGTTACTGACCTGTAGCACAGAGATTGGAAGCATCTTGATAGTAGCCACTTTGACATTTGCATGTGTCTTTGCTTCCATCGCCATCAGTGTCCTGACATTCAGAGTTGGTAAGTGATCTGTCTGAGGTACACTGAGTGTCCGCGTTGCAGGTTGATCCAATTACTGCAAAAGAAGGCAGCTTGCTTTACAAGCACCCTGATGCTATGATTGCACATGATGCAAGAATCAAGTACATGGCATAGGAGGTAGACTTACAAGCTTACTTACTCTTCATATTATTGCACAATCATTTGAAGTTACTGACCTGTAGCACAGAGATTGGAAGCATCTTGATAGTAGCCACTTTGACATTTGCATGTGTCTTTGCTTCCATCGCCATCAGTGTCCTGACATTCAGAGTTGGTAAGTGATCTGTCTGAGGTACACTGAGTGTCCGCGTTGCAGGTTGATCCAATTACTGCAAAAGAAGGCAGCTTGCTTTACAAGCACCCTGATGCTATGATTGCACATGATGCAAGAATCAACTACATGGCATAGCAGGTAGACTTACAAGCTTACTTACTCTTCATATTATTGCACAATCATTTGAAGTTACTGACCTGTAGCACAGAGATTGGAAGCATCTTGATAGTAGCTACTTTGACATTTGCATGTGTCTTTGCTTCCATCGCCATCAGTGTCCTGACATTCAGAGTTGGTAAGTGATCTGTCTGAGGTACACTGAGTGTCCGCGTTGCAGGTTGATCCAATTACTGCAAAAGAAGGCAGCTTGCTTTACAAGCACCCTGATGCTATGATTGCATATGATGCAAGAATCAACTACATGGCATAGGAGGAAGACTTACAAGCTTACTTACTCTTCATATTATTGCACAATCATTTGAAGTTACTGACCTGTAGCACAGAGATTGGAAGCATCTTGATAGTAGCCACTTTGACATTTGCATGTGTCTTTGCTTCCATCGCCATCAGTGTCCTGACATTCAGAGTTGGTAAGTGATCTGTCTGAGGTACACTGAGTGTCCGCATTGCAGGTTGATCCAATTACTGCAAAAGAAGGCAGCTTGCTTTACAAGCACCCTGATACTATGATTGCACATGATACAAGAATCAAGTACATGGCATAGGAGGTAGACTTACAAGCTTACTTACTCTTCATATTATTGCACAATCATTTGAAGTTACTGACCTGTAGCACAGAGATTGGAAGCATCTTGATAGTAGCCACTTTGACATTTGCATGTGTCTTTGCTTCCATCGCCATCAGTGTCCTGACATTCAGAGTTGGTAAGTGATCTGTCTGAGGTACACAGAGTGTCCGCGTTGCAGGTTGATCCAATTACTGTAAAAGAAGGCAGCTTGCTTTACAAGCACCCTGATGCTATGATTGCACATGATGCAAGAATCAACTACATGGCATAAGAGGTAGACTTACAAGCTTACTTACTCTTCATATTATTGCACAATCATTTGAAGTTACTGACCTGTAGCACAGAGATTGGAAGCATCTTGATAGTAGCCACTTTGACATTTGCATGTGTCTTTGCTTCCATCGCCATCAGTGTCCTGACATTCAGAGTTGGTAAGTGATCTGTCTGAGGTACACTGAGTGTCCGCGTTGCAGGTTGATCCAATTACTGCAAAAGAAGGCAGCTTGCTTTACAAGCACCCTGATGCTATGATTGCACATGATGCAAGAATCAACTACATGGCATAGGAGGTAGACTTACAAGCTTACTTACTCTTCATATTATTGCACAATCATTTGAAGTTACTGACCTGTAGCACAGAGATTGGAAGCATCTTGATAGTAGCCACTTTGACATTTGCATGTGTCTTTGCTTCCATCGCCATCAGTGTCCTGACATTCAGAGTTGGTAAGTGATCTGTCTGAGGTACACTGAGTGTCCGCGTTGCAGGTTGATCCAATTACTGCAAAAGAAGGCAGCTTGCTTTACAAGCACCCTGATGCTATGATTGCACATGATGCAAGAATCAACTACATGGCATAGGAGGTAGACTTACAAGCTTACTTACTCTTCATATTATTGCACAATCATTTGAAGTTACTGACCTGTAGCACAGAGATTGGAAGCATCTTGATAGTGGCCACTTTGACATTTGCATGTGTCTTTGCTTCCATCGCCATCAGTGTCCTGACATTCAGAGTTGGTAAGTGATCTGTCTGAGGTACACTGAGTGTCCGCGTTGCAGGTTGATCCAATTACTGCAAAAGAAGGCAGCTTGCTTTACAAGCACCCTGATGCTATGATTGCACATGATGCAAGAATGAACTACATGGCATAGGAGGTAGACTTACAAGCTTATTTACTCTTCATTTTATTGCACAATCATTTGAAGTTACTGACCTGTAGCACAGAGATTGGAAGCATCTTGATAGTAGCCACTTTGACATTTGCATGTGTCTTTGCTTCCATCGCCATCAGTGTCCTGACATTCAGAGTTGGTAAGTGATCTGTCTGAGGTACACTGAGTGTCTGCGTTGCAGGTTGATCCAATTACTGCAAAAGAAGGCAGCTTGCTTTACAAGCACCCTGATGCTATGATTGCACATGATGCAAGAATCAACTACATGGCATAGGAGGTAGACTTACAAGCTTACTTACTCTTCATATTATTGCACAATCATTTGAATTTACTGACCTGTAGCACAGAGATTGGAAGCATCTTGATAGTAGCCACTTTGACATTTGCATGTGTCTTTGCTTCCATCGCCATCAGTGTCCTGACATTCAGAATTGGTAAGTGATCTGTCTGAGGTACACTGAGTGTCCGCGTTGCAGGTTGATCCAATTACTGCAAAAGAAGGCAGCTTGCTTTACAAGCACCCTGATGCTATGATTGCACATGATGCAAGAATCAACTACATGGCATAGCAGGTAGACTTACAAGCTTACATACTCTTCATATTATTGCACAATCATTTGAAGTTACTGACCTGTAGCACAGATATTGGAAGCATCTTGATAGTAGCCACTTTGACATTTGCATGTGTCTTTGCTTCCATCGCCATCAGTGTCCTGACATTCAGAGTTGGTAAGTGATCTGTCTGAGGTACACTGAGTGTCCGCGTTGCAGGTTGATCCAATTACTGCAAAAGAAGGCAGCTTGCTTTACAAGCACCCTGATGCTATGATTGCATATGATGCAAGAATCAACTACATGGCATAGGAGGAAGACTTACAAGCTTACTTACTCTTCATATTATTGCACAATCATTTGAAGTTACTGACCTGTAGCACAGAGATTGGAAGCATCTTGATAGTAGCCACTTTGACATTTGCATGTGTCTTTGCTTCCATCGCCATCAGTGTCCTGACATTCAGAGTTGGTAAGCGATCTGTCTGAGGTACACTGAGTGTCCGCATTGCAGGTTGATCCAATTACTGCAAAAGAAGGCAGCTTGCTTTACAAGCACCCTGATACTATGATTGCACATGATACAAGAATCAACTGCATGGCATAGGAGGTAGACTTACAAGCTTACTTACTCTTCATATTATTGCACAATCATTTGAAGTTACTGACCTGTAGCACAGAGATTGGAAGCATCTTGATGGTAGCCACTTTGACATTTGCATGTGTCTTTGCTTCCATCGCCATCAGTGTCCTGACATTCAGAGTTGGTAAGTGATCTGTCTGAGGTACACTGAGTGTCTGCGTTGCAGGTTGATCCAATTACTGCAAAAGAAGGCAGCTTGCTTTACAAGCACCCTGATGCTATGATAGCACATGATGCAAGAATCAACAACATGGCATAGGAGGTAGACTTACAAGCTTACTTACTCTTCATATTATTGCACAATCATTTGAAGTTACTGACCTGTAGCACAGAGATTGGAAGCATCTTGATAGTAGCCACTTTGACATTTGCATGTGTCTTTGCTTCCATCGCCATCAGTGTCCTGACATTCAGAGTTGGTAAGTGATCTGTCTGAGGTACACTGAGTGTCCGCGTTGCAGGTTGATCCAATTACTGTAAAAGAAGGCAGCTTGCTATACAAGCACCCTGATGCTATGATTGCACATGATGCAAGAATCAACTACATGGCATAAGAGGTAGACTTACAAGCTTACTTACGTTTCATATTATTGCACAATCATTTGAAGTTACTGACCTGTAGCACAGAGATTGGAAGCATCTTGATAGTAGCCACTTTGACATTTGCATGTGTCTTTGCTTCCATCGCCATCAGTGTCCTGACATTCAGAGTTGGTAAGTGATCTGTCTGAGGTACACTGAGTGTCCGCGTTGCAGGTTGATCCAATTACTGCAAAAGAAGGCAGCTTGCTTTACAAGCACCCTGATGCTATGATTGCACATGTTGCAAGAATCAACTACATGGCGTAGGAGATAGACTTACAAGCTTACTTACTCTTCATATTATTGCACAATCATTTGAAGTTACTGACCTGTAGCACAGAGATTGGAAGCATCTTGATAGTAGCCACTTTGACATTTGCATGTGTCTTTGCTTCCATCGCCATCAGTGTCCTGACATTCAGAGTTGGTAAGTGATCTGTCTGAGGTACACAGAGTGTCCGCGTTGCAGGTTGATCCAATTACTGCAAAAGAAGGCAGCTTGCTTTACAAGCACCCTGATACTATGATTGCACATGATACAAGAATCAAGTACATGGCATAGGAGGTAGACTTACAAGCCTACTTACTCTTCATATTATTGCACAATCATTTGAAGTTACTGACCTGTAGCACAGAGATTGGAAGCATCTTGATAGTAGCCACTTTGACATTTGCATGTGTCTTTGCTTCCATCGCCATCAGTGTCCTGACATTCAGAGTTGGTAAGTGATCTGTCTGAGGTACACTGAGTGTCTGCGTTGCAGGTTGATCCAATTACTGCAAAAGAAGGCAGCTTGCTTTACAAGCACCCTGATGCTATGATTGCACATGATGCAAGAATCAACTACATGGCATAGGAGGTAGACTTACAAGCTTACTTACTCTTCATATTATTGCACAATCATTTGAATTTACTGACCTGTAGCACAGAGATTGGAAGCATCTTGATAGTAGCCACTTTGACATTTGCATGTGTCTTTGCTTCCATCGCCATCAGTGTCCTGACATTCAGAATTGGTAAGTGATCTGTCTGAGGTACACTGAGTGTCCGCGTTGCAGGTTGATCCAATTACTGCAAAAGAAGGCAGCTTGCTTTACAAGCACCCTGATGCTATGATTGCACATGATGCAAGAATCAACTACATGGCATAGCAGGTAGACTTACAAGCTTACATACTCTTCATATTATTGCACAATCATTTGAAGTTACTGACCTGTAGCACAGATATTGGAAGCATCTTGATAGTAGCCACTTTGACATTTGCATGTGTCTTTGCTTCCATCGCCATCAGTGTCCTGACATTCAGAGTTGGTAAGTGATCTGTCTGAGGTACACTGAGTGTCCGCGTTGCAGGTTGATCCAATTACTGCAAAAGAAGGCAGCTTGCTTTACAAGCACCCTGATGCTATGATTGCATATGATGCAAGAATCAACTACATGGCATAGGAGGAAGACTTACAAGCTTACTTACTCTTCATATTATTGCACAATCATTTGAAGTTACTGACCTGTAGCACAGAGATTGGAAGCATCTTGATAGTAGCCACTTTGACATTTGCATGTGTCTTTGCTTCCATCGCCATCAGTGTCCTGACATTCAGAGTTGGTAAGTGATCTGTCTGAGGTACACTGAGTGTCCGCATTGCAGGTTGATCCAATTACTGCAAAAGAAGGCAGCTTGCTTTACAAGCACCCTGATACTATGATTGCACATGATACAAGAATCAACTGCATGGCATAGGAGGTAGACTTACAAGCTTACTTACTCTTCATATTATTGCACAATCATTTGAAGTTACTGACCTGTAGCACAGAGATTGGAAGCATCTTGATGGTAGCCACTTTGACATTTGCATGTGTCTTTGCTTCCATCGCCATCAGTGTCCTGACATTCAGAGTTGGTAAGTGATCTGTCTGAGGTACACTGAGTGTCTGCGTTGCAGGTTGATCCAATTACTGCAAAAGAAGGCAGCTTGCTTTACAAGCACCCTGATGCTATGATAGCACATGATGCAAGAATCAACAACATGGCATAGGAGGTAGACTTACAAGCTTACTTACTCTTCATATTATTGCACAATCATTTGAAGTTACTGACCTGTAGCACAGAGATTGGAAGCATCTTGATAGTAGCCACTTTGACATTTGCATGTGTCTTTGCTTCCATCGCCATCAGTGTCCTGACATTCAGAGTTGGTAAGTGATCTGTCTGAGGTACACTGAGTGTCTGCGTTGCAGGTTGATCCAATTACTGCAAAAGAAGGCAGCTTGCTTTACAAGCACCCTGATGCTATGATTGCACATGATGCAAGAATCAACTACATGGCATAGGAGGTAGACTTACAAGCTTACTTACTCTTCATATTATTGCACAATCATTTGAATTTACTGACCTGTAGCACAGAGATTGGAAGCATCTTGATAGTAGCCACTTTGACATTTGCATGTGTCTTTGCTTCCATCGCCATCAGTGTCCTGACATTCAGAATTGGTAAGTGATCTGTCTGAGGTACACTGAGTGTCCGCGTTGCAGGTTGATCCAATTACTGCAAAAGAAGGCAGCTTGCTTTACAAGCACCCTGATGCTATGATTGCACATGATGCAAGAATCAACTACATGGCATAGCAGGTAGACTTACAAGCTTACATACTCTTCATATTATTGCACAATCATTTGAAGTTACTGACCTGTAGCACAGATATTGGAAGCATCTTGATAGTAGCCACTTTGACATTTGCATGTGTCTTTGCTTCCATCGCCATCAGTGTCCTGACATTCAGAGTTGGTAAGTGATCTGTCTGAGGTACACTGAGTGTCCGCGTTGCAGGTTGATCCAATTACTGCAAAAGAAGGCAGCTTGCTTTACAAGCACCCTGATGCTATGATTGCATATGATGCAAGAATCAACTACATGGCATAGGAGGAAGACTTACAAGCTTACTTACTCTTCATATTATTGCACAATCATTTGAAGTTACTGACCTGTAGCACAGAGATTGGAAGCATCTTGATAGTAGCCACTTTGACATTTGCATGTGTCTTTGCTTCCATCGCCATCAGTGTCCTGACATTCAGAGTTGGTAAGTGATCTGTCTGAGGTACACTGAGTGTCCGCATTGCAGGTTGATCCAATTACTGCAAAAGAAGGCAGCTTGCTTTACAAGCACCCTGATACTATGATTGCACATGATACAAGAATCAACTGCATGGCATAGGAGGTAGACTTACAAGCTTACTTACTCTTCATATTATTGCACAATCATTTGAAGTTACTGACCTGTAGCACAGAGATTGGAAGCATCTTGATGGTAGCCACTTTGACATTTGCATGTGTCTTTGCTTCCATCGCCATCAGTGTCCTGACATTCAGAGTTGGTAAGTGATCTGTCTGAGGTACACTGAGTGTCTGCGTTGCAGGTTGATCCAATTACTGCAAAAGAAGGCAGCTTGCTTTACAAGCACCCTGATGCTATGATAGCACATGATGCAAGAATCAACAACATGGCATAGGAGGTAGACTTACAAGCTTACTTACTCTTCATATTATTGCACAATCATTTGAAGTTACTGACCTGTAGCACAGAGATTGGAAGCATCTTGATAGTAGCCACTTTGACATTTGCATGTGTCTTTGCTTCCATCGCCATCAGTGTCCTGACATTCAGAGTTGGTAAGTGATCTGTCTGAGGTACACTGAGTGTCCGCGTTGCAGGTTGATCCAATTACTGTAAAAGAAGGCAGCTTGCTATACAAGCACCCTGATGCTATGATTGCACATGATGCAAGAATCAACTACATGGCATAAGAGGTAGACTTACAAGCTTACTTACGTTTCATATTATTGCACAATCATTTGAAGTTACTGACCTGTAGCACAGAGATTGGAAGCATCTTGATAGTAGCCACTTTGACATTTGCATGTGTCTTTGCTTCCATCGCCATCAGTGTCCTGACATTCAGAGTTGGTAAGTGATCTGTCTGAGGTACACTGAGTGTCCGCTTTGCAGGTTGATCCAATTACTGCAAAAGAAGGCAGCTTGCTTTACAAGCACCCTGATGCTATGATTGCACATGTTGCAAGAATCAACTACATGGCGTAGGAGATAGACTTACAAGCTTACTTACTCTTCATATTATTGCACAATCATTTGAAGTTACTGACCTGTAGCACAGAGATTGGAAGCATCTTGATAGTAGCCACTTTGACATTTGCATGTGTCTTTGCTTCCATCGCCATCAGTGTCCTGACATTCAGAGTTGGTAAGTGATCTGTCTGAGGTACACAGAGTGTCCGCGTTGCAGGTTGATCCAATTACTGCAAAAGAAGGCAGCTTGCTTTACAAGCACCCTGATACTATGATTGCACATGATACAAGAATCAAGTACATGGCATAGGAGGTAGACTTACAAGCCTACTTACTCTTCATATTATTGCACAATCATTTGAAGTTACTGACCTGTAGCACAGAGATTGGAAGCATCTTGATAGTAGCCACTTTGACATTTGCATGTGTCTTTGCTTCCATCGCCATCAGTGTCCTGACATTCAGAGTTGGTAAGTGATCTGTCTGAGATACACTGAGTGTCTGCGTTGCAGGTTGATCCAATTACTGTAAAAGATGGCAGCTTGCTTTACAAGCACCCTGATGCTATGATTGCACATGATGCAAGAATCAACTACATGGCATAAGAGGTAGACTTACAAGCCTACTTACTCTTCATATTATTGCGCAATCATTTGAAGTTACTGACCTGTAGCACAGAGATTGGACACATCTTGATAGTAGCCACTTTGACATTTGCATGTGTCTTTGCTTCCATCGCCATCAGTGTCCTGACATTCAGAGTTGGTAAGTGATCTGTCTGAGGTACACTGAGTGTCCGCGTTGCAGGTTGATCCAATTACTGCAAAAGAAGGCAGCTTGCTTTACAAGCACCCTGATGCTATGATTGCACATGATGCAAGAATGAACTACATGGCATAGCAGGTAGACTTACAAGCTTACTTACTCTTCATATTATTGCACAATCATTTGAAGTTACTGACCTGTAGCACAGAGATTGGAAGCATCTTGATAGTAGCCACTTTGACATTTGCATGTGTCTTTGCTTCCATCGCCATCAGTGTCCTGACATTCAGAGTTGGTAAGTGATCTGTCTGAGGTACACTGAGTGTCCGCGTTGCAGGTTGATCCAATTACTGCAAAAGAAGGCAGCTTGCTTTACAAGCACCCTGATGCTATGATTGCACATGATGCAAGAATGAACTACATGGCATAGGAGGTAGACTTACAAGCTTACTTACTCTTCATATTATTGCACAATCATTTGAAGTTACTGACCTGTAGCACAGAGATTGGAAGCATCTTGATAGTAGCCACTTTGACATTTGCATGTGTCTTTGCTTCCATCGCCATCAGTGTCCTGACATTCAGAGTTGGTAAGTGATCTGTCTGAGGTACACTGAGTGTCCGCGTTGCAGGTTGATCCAATTACTGCAAAAGAAGGCAGCTTGCTTTACAAGCACCCTGATGCTATGATTGCACATGATGCAAGAATCAACTACATGGCATAGGAGGTAGACTTACAAGCTTACTTACTCTTCATATTATTGCACAATCATTTGAAGTTACTGACCTGTAGCACAGAGATTGGAAGCATCTTGATAGTAGCCACTTTGACATTTGCATGTGTCTTTGCTTCCATCGCCATCAGTGTCCTGACATTCAGAGTTGGTAAGTGATCTGTCTGAGGTACACTGAGTGTCCGCGTTGCAGGTTGATCCAATTACTGCAAAAGAAGGAAGCTTGCTTTACAAGCACCCTGATGCTATGATTGCACATGATGCAAGAATGAACTACATGGCATAGGAGGTAGACTTACAAGCTTATTTACCCTTCATATTATTGCACAATCATTTGAAGTTACTGACCTGTAGCACAGAGATTGGAAGCATCTTGATAGTAGCCACTTTGACATTTGCATGTGTCTTTGCTTCCATCGCCATCAGTGTCCTGACATTCAGAGTTGGTAAGTGATCTGTCTGAGGTACACTGAGTGTCCGCGTTGCAGGTTGATCCAATTACTGCAAAAGAAGGCAGCTTGCTTTACAAGCACCCTGATGCTATGATTGCACATGATGCAAGAATCAACTACATGGCATAGGAGGTAGACTTACAAGCTTACTTACTCTTCATATTATTGCACAATCATTTGAAGTTACTGACCTGTAGCACAGAGATTGGAAGCATATTGATAGTAGCCACTTTGACATTTGCATGTGTCTTTGCTTCCATCGCCATCAGTGTCCTGACATTCAGAGTTGGTAAGTGATCTGTCTGAGGTACACTGAGTGTCCGCGTTGCAGGTTGATCCAATTACTGCAAAAGAAGGAAGCTTGCTTTACAAGCACCCTGATGCTATGATTGCACATGATGCAAGAATCAACTACATGGCATAGGAGGTAGACTTACAAGCTTACTTACTCTTCATATTATTGCACAATCATTTGAAGTTACTGACCTGTAGCACAGAGATTGGAAGCATCTTGATAGTAGCCACTTTGACATTTGCATGTGTCTTTGCTTCCATCGCCATCAGTGTCCTGACATTCAGAGTTGGTAAGTGATCTCTCTGAGGTACACTGAGTGTCCGCGTTGCAGGTTGATCCAATTACTGCAAAAGAAGGCAGCTTGCTTTACAAGCACCCTGATGCTATGATTGCACATGATGCAAGAATCAACTACATGGCATAGGAGGTAGACTTACAAGCTTACTTACTCTTCATATTATTGGACAATCATTTGAAGTTACTGACCTGTAGCACAGAGATTGGAAGCATCTTGATAGTAGCCACTTTGACATTTGCATGTGTCTTTGCTTCCATCGCCATCAGTGTCCTGACATTCAGAGTTGGTAAGTGATCTGTCTGAGGTACACTGAGTGTCCGTGTTGCAGGTTGATCCAATTACTGCAAAAGAAGGCAGCTTGCTTTACAAGCACCCTGATGCTATGATTGCACATGATGCAAGAATCAACTACATGGCATAGCAGGTAGACTTACAAGCTTACTTCCTCTTCATATTATTGCACAATCATTTGAAGTTACTGACCTGTAGCACAGAGATTGGAAGCATCTTGATAGTAGCCACTTTGACATTTGCATGTGTCTTTGCTTCCATCGCCATCAGTGTCCTGACATTCAGAGTTGGTAAGTGATCTGTCTGAGGTACACTGAGTGACCGCGTTGCAGGTTGATCCAATTACTGCAAAAGAAGGCAGCTTGCTTTACAAGCACCCTGATGCTATGATTGCACATGTTGCAAGAATCAACAACATGGCATAGGAGGTAGACTTACAAGCTTACTTACTCTTCATATTATTGCACAATCATTTGAAGTTACTGACCTGTAGCACAGAGATTGGAAGCATCTTGATAGTAGCCACTTTGACATTTGCATGTGTCTTTGCTTCCATCGCCATCAGTGTCCTGACATTCAGAGTTGGTAAGTGATCTGTCTGAGGTACACTGAGTGTCCGCGTTGCAGCTTGATCCAATTACTGCAAAAGAAGGCAGCTTGCTTTACAAGCACCCTGAGACTATGATTGCACATGGTACAAGAATCAAGTACATGGTATAGGAGGTAGACTTACAAGCTTACTTACTCTTCATATTATTGCACAATCATTTGAAGTTACTGACCTGTAGCACAGAGATTGGAAGCATCTTGATAGTAGCCACTTTGACATTTGCATGTGTCTTTGCTTCCATCGCCATCAGTGTCCTGACATTCAGAGTTGGTAAGTGATCTGTCTGAGGTACACTGAGTGTCTGCGTTGCAGGTTGATCCAATTACTGTAAAAGAAGGCAGCTTGCTTTACAAGCACCCTGATGCTATGATTGCACATGATGCAAGAATCAACTACATGGCATAAGAGGTAGACTTACAAGCTTACTTACTCTTCATATTATTGCACAATCATTTGAAGTTACTGACCTGTAGCACAGAGATTGGAAGCATCTTGATAGTAGCCACTTTGACATTTGCATGTGTCTTTGCTTCCATCGCCATCAGTGTCCTGACATTCAGAGTTGGTAAGTGATCTGTCTGAGGTACACTGAGTGTCCGTGTTGCAGGTTGATCCAATTACTGCAAAAGAAGGCAGCTTGCTTTACAAGCACCCTGATGCTATGATTGCACATGATGCAAGAATCAACTACATGGCATAGCAGGTAGACTTACAAGCTTACTTACTCTTCATATGATTGCACAATCATTTGAAGTTACTGACCTGTAGCACAGAGATTGGAAGCATCTTGATAGTAGCCACTTTGACATTTGCATGTGTCTTTGCTTCCATCGCCATCAGTGTCCTGACATTCAGAGTTGGTAAGTGATCTGTCTGAGGTACACTGAGTGTCCGCGTTGCAGGTTGATCCAATTACTGCAAAAGAAGGCAGCTTGCTTTACAAGCACCCTGATGCTATGATTGCACATGATTCAAGAATGAACTACATGGCATAGGAGGTAGACTTACAAGCTTACTTACTCTTCATATTATTGCACAATCATTTGAAGTTACTGACCTGTAGCACAGAGATTGGAAGCATCTTGATAGTAGCCACTTTGACATTTGCATGTGTCTTTGCTTCCATCGCCATCAGTGTCCTGACATTCAGAGTTGGTAAGTGATCTCTCTGAGGTACACTGAGTGTCCGCGTTGCAGGTTGATCCAATTACTGCAAAAGAAGGCAGCTTGCTTTACAAGCACCCTGATGCTATGATTGCACATGATGCAAGAATGAACTACATGGCATAGGAGGTAGACTTACAAGCTTACTTACTCTTCATATTATTGGACAATCATTTGAAGTTACTGACCTGTAGCACAGAGATTGGAAGCATCTTGATAGTAGCCACTTTGACATTTGCATGTGTCTTTGCTTCCATCGCCATCAGTGTCCTGACATTCAGAGTTGGTAAGTGATCTGTCTGAGGTACACTGAGTGTCCGTGTTGCAGGTTGATCCAATTACTGCAAAAGAAGGCAGCTTGCTTTACAAGCACCCTGATGCTATGATTGCACATGATGCAAGAATCAACTACATGGCATAGCAGGTAGACTTACAAGCTTACTTCCTCTTCATATTATTGCACAATCATTTGAAGTTACTGACCTGTAGCACAGAGATTGGAAGCATCTTGATAGTAGCCACTTTGACATTTGCATGTGTCTTTGCTTCCATCGCCATCAGTGTCCTGACATTCAGAGTTGGTAAGTGATCTGTCTGAGGTACACTGAGTGACCGCGTTGCAGGTTGATCCAATTACTGCAAAAGAAGGCAGCTTGCTTTACAAGCACCCTGATGCTATGATTGCACATGTTGCAAGAATCAACAACATGGCATAGGAGGTAGACTTACAAGCTTACTTACTCTTCATATTATTGCACAATCATTTGAAGTTACTGACCTGTAGCACAGAGATTGGAAGCATCTTGATAGTAGCCACTTTGACATTTGCATGTGTCTTTGCTTCCATCGCCATCAGTGTCCTGACATTCAGAGTTGGTAAGTGATCTGTCTGAGGTACACTGAGTGTCCGCGTTGCAGGTTGATCCAATTACTGCAAAAGAAGGCAGCTTGCTTTACAAGCACCCTGATACTATGATTGCACATGGTACAAGAATCAAGTACATGGTATAGGAGGTAGACTTACAAGCTTACTTACTCTTCATATTATTGCACAATCATTTGAAGTTACTGACCTGTAGCACAGAGATTGGAAGCATCTTGATAGTAGCCACTTTGACATTTGCATGTGTCTTTGCTTCCATCGCCATCAGTGTCCTGACATTCAGAGTTGTTAAGTGATCTGTCTGAGGTACACTGAGTGTCTGCGTTGCAGGTTGATCCAATTACTGTAAAAGAAGGCAGCTTGCTTTACAAGCACCCTGATGCTATGATTGCACATGATGCAAGAATCAACTACATGGCATAAGAGGTAGACTTACAAGCTTACTTACTCTTCATATTATTGCACAATCATTTGAAGTTACTGACCTGTAGCACAGAGATTGGAAGCATCTTGATAGTAGCCACTTTGACATTTGCATGTGTCTTTGCTTCCATCGCCATCAGTGTCCTGACATTCAGAGTTGGTAAGTGATCTGTCTGAGGTACACTGAGTGTCCGCGTTGCAGGTTGATCCAATTACTGCAAAAGAAGGCAGCTTGCTTTACAAGCACCCTGATGCTATGATTGCACATGATGCAAGAATCAAGTACATGGCATAGGAGGTAGACTTACAAGCTTACTTACTCTTCATATTATTGCACAATCATTTGAAGTTACTGACCTGTAGCACAGAGATTGGAAGCATCTTGATAGTAGCCACTTTGACATTTGCATGTGTCTTTGCTTCCATCGCCATCAGTGTCCTGACATTCAGAGTTGGTAAGTGATCTGTCTGAGGTACACTGAGTGTCCGCGTTGCAGGTTGATCCAATTACTGCAAAAGAAGGCAGCTTGCTTTACAAGCACCCTGATGCTATGATTGCACATGATTCAAGAATGAACTACATGGCATAGGAGGTAGACTTACAAGCTTATTTACTCTTCATAATATTGCACAATCATTTGAAGTTACTGACCTGTAGCACAGAGATTGGAAGCATCTTGATAGTAGCCACTTTGACATTTGCATGTGTCTTTGCTTCCATCGCCATCAGTGTCCTGACATTCAGAGTTGGTAAGTGATCTGTCTGAGGTACACTGAGTGTCTGCGTTGCAGGTTGATCCAATTACTGCAAAAGAAGGAAGCTTGCTTTACAAGCACCCTGATGCTATGATTGCACATGATGCAAGAATCAAGTACATGGCATAGGAGGTAGACTTACAAGCTTACTTACTCTTCATATTATTGCACAATCATTTGAAGTTACTGACCTGTAGCACAGAGATTGGAAGCATCTTGATAGTATCCACTTTGACATTTGCATGTGTCTTTGCTTCCATCGCCATCAGTGTCCTGACATTCAGAGTTGGTAAGTGATCTTTGTGAGGTACACTGAGTGTCCGCGTTGCAGGTTGATCCAATTACTGCAAAAGAAGGCAGCTTGCTTTACAAGCACCCTGATGCTATGATTGCACATGATGCAAGAATCAACTACATGGCATAGGAGGTAGACTTACAAGCTTACTTCCTCTTCATATTATTGCACAATCATTTGAAGTTACTGACCTGTAGCACAGAGATTGGAAGCATCTTGATAGTAGCCACTTTGACATTTGCATGTGTCTTTGCTTCCATCGCCATCAGTGTCCTGACATTCAGAGTTGGTAAGTGGTCTGTCTGAGGTACACTGAGTGTCCGCGTTGCAGGTTGATCCAATTACTGCAAAAGAAGGCAGCTTGCTTTACAAGCACCCTGATGCTATGATTGCACATGATGCAAGAATGAACTACATGGCATAGGAGGTAGACTTACAAGCTTATTTACTCTTCATATTATTGCACAATCATTTGAAGTTACTGACCTGTAGCACAGAGATTGGAAGCATCTTGATAGTAGCCACTTTGACATTTGCATGTGTCTTTGCTTCCATCGCCATCAGTGTCCTGACATTCAGAGTTGGTAAGTGATCTGTCTGAGGTACACTGAGTGTCTGCGTTGCAGGTTGATCCAATTACTGCAAAAGAAGGAAGCTTGCTTTACAAGCACCCTGATGCTATGATTGCACATGATGCAAGAATCAACTACATGGCATAGGAGGTAGACTTACAAGCTTACTTACTCTTCATATTATTGCACAATCATTTGAAGTTACTGACCTGAAGCACAGAGATTGGAAGCATCTTGATAGTAGCCACTTTGACATTTGCATGTGTCTTTGCTTCCATCGCCATCAGTGTCCTGACATTCAGAGTTGGTAAGTGATCTGTCTGAGGTACACTGAGTGTCCGCGTTGCAGGTTGATCCAATTACTGCAAAAGAAGGCAGCTTGCTTTACAAGCACCCTGATGCTATGATTGCACATGATGCAAGAATCAACTACCTGGCATAGCATGTAGACTTACAAGCTTACATACTCTTCATATTATTGCACAATCATTTGAAGTTACTGACCTGTAGCACAGAGATTGGAAGCATCTTGATAGTAGCCACTTTGACATTTGCATGTGTCTTTGCTTCCATCGCCATCAGTGTCCTGACATTCAGAGTTGGTAAGTGATCTGTCTGAGGTACACTGAGTGTCCGCGTTGCAGGTTGATCCAATTACTGCAAAAGAAGGCAGCTTGCTTTACAAGCACCCTGATGCTATGATTGCACATGTTGCAAGAATCAACTACATGGCATAGGAGGTAGACTTACAAGCTTACTTACTCTTCATATTATTGCACAATCATTTGAAACTACTGACCTGTAGCACAGAGATTGGAAGCATCTTGATAGTAGCCACTTTGACATTTGCATGTGTCTTTGCTTCCATCGCCATCAGTGTCCTGACATTCAGAGTTGGTAAGTGATCTGTCTGAGGTACACTGAGTGTCCGCGTTGCAGGTTGATCCAATTACTGCAAAAGAAGGCAGCTTGCTTTACAAGCACCCTGATGTTATGATTGCATATGATGCAAGAATCAACTACATGGCATAGGAGGAAGACTTACAAGCTTACTTACTCTTCATATTATTGCACAATCATTTGAAGTTACTGACCTGTAGCACAGAGATTGGAAGCATCTTGATAGTAGCCACTTTGACATTTGCATGTGTCTTTGCTTCCATCGCCATCAGTGTCCTGACATTCAGAGTTGGTAAGTGATCTGTCTGAGGTACACTGAGTGTCCGCATTGCAGGTTGATCCAATTACTGCAAAAGAAGGCAGCTTGCTTTACAAGCACCCTGATACTATGATTGCACATGATACAAGAATCAACTACATGGCATAGGAGGTAGACTTACAAGCTTACTTACTCTTCATATTATTGCACAATCATTTGAAGTTACTGACCTGTAGCACAGAGATTGGAAGCATCTTGATGGTAGCCACTTTGACATTTGCATGTGTCTTTGCTTCCATCGCCATCAGTGTCCTGACATTCAGAGTTGGTAAGTGATCTGTCTGAGGTACACTGAGTGTCCGCGTTGCAGGTTGATCCAATTACTGCAAAAGAAGGCAGCTTGCTTTACAAGCACCCTGATGCTATGATTGCACATGATGCAAGAATCAAGTACATGGCATAGCAGGTAGACTTACAAGCTTACTTACTCTTCATATTATTGCACAATCATTTGAAGTTACTGACCTGTAGCACAGAGATTGGAAGCATCTTGATAGTAGCCACTTTGACATTTGCATGTGTCTTTGCTTCCATCGCCATCAGTGTCCTGACATTCAGAGTTGGTAAGTGATCTGTCTGAGGTACACTGAGTGTCCGCGTTGCAGGTTGATCCAATTACTGCAAAAGAAGGCAGCTTGCTTTACAAGCACCCTGATGCTATGATTGCACATGTTGCAAGAATCAACTACATGGCATAGGAGGTAGACTTACAAGCTTACTTACTCTTCATATTATTGCACAATCATTTGAAGTTACTGACCTGTAGCACAGAGATTGGAAGCATCTTGATAGTAGCCACTTTGACATTTGCATGTGTCTTTGCTTCCATCGCCATCAGTGTCCTGACATTCAGAGTTGGTAAGTGATCTGTCTGAGGTACACTGAGTGTCTGCGTTGCAGGTTGATCCAATTACTGTAAAAGAAGGCAGCTTGCTTTACAAGCACCCTGATGCTATGATTGCACATGATGCAACAATCAACTACATGGCATAAGAGGTAGACTTACAAGCTTACTTACTCTTCATATTATTGCACAATCATTTGAAGTTACTGACCTGTAGCACAGAGATTGGAAGCATCTTGATAGTAGCCACTTTGACATTTGCATGTGTCTTTGCTTCCATCGCCATCAGTGTCCTGACATTCAGAGTTTGTAAGTGATCTGTCTGAGGTACACTGAGTGTCCGCGTTGCAGGTTGATCCAATTACTGCAAAAGAAGGCAGCTTGCTTTACAAGCACCCTGATGCTATGATTGCACATGATGCAAGAATCAACTACATGGCATAGGAGGTAGACTTACAAGCTTATTTACTCTTCATATTATTGCACAATCATTTGAAGTTACTGACCTGTAGCACAGAGATTGGAAGCATCTTGATAGTAGCCACTTTGACATTTGCATGTGTCTTTGCTTCCATCGCCATCAGTGTCCTGACATTCAGAGTTGGTAAGTGATCTGTCTGAGGTACACTGAGTGTCCGCGTTGCAGGTTGATCCAATTACTGCAAAAGAAGGCAGCTTGCTTTACAAGCACCCTGATGCTATGATTGCACATGATGCAAGAATGAACTACATGGCATAGGAGGTAGACTTACAAGCTTATTTACTCTTCATATTATTGCACAATCATTTGAAGTTACTGACCTGTAGCACAGAGATTGGAAGCATCTTGATAGTAGCCACTTTGACATTTGCATGTGTCTTTGCTTCCATCGCCATCAGTGTCCTGACATTCAGAGTTGGTAAGTGATCTGTCTGAGGTACACTGAGTGTCCGCGTTGCAGGTTGATCCAATTACTGCAAAAGAAGGCAGCTTGCTTTACAAGCACCCTGATGCTATGATTGCACATGATGCAAGAATCAACTACATGGCATAGGAGGTAGACTTACAAGCTTACTTACTCATCATATTATTGCACAATCATTTGAAGTTACTGACCTGAAGCACAGAGATTGGAAGCATCTTGATAGTAGCCACTTTGACATTTACATGTGTCTTTGCTTCCATCGCCATCAGTGTCCTGACATTCAGAGTTGGTAAGTGATCTGTCTGAGGTACACTGAGTGTCCGCGTTGCAGGTTGATCCAATTACTGCAAAAGAAGGCAGCTTGCTTTACAAGCACCCTGATGCTATGATTGCACATGTTGCAAGAATCAACTACATGGCATAGGAGGTAGACTTACAAGCTTACTTACTCTTCATATTATTGCACAATCATTTAAAGTTACTGACCTGTAGCACAGAGATTGGAAGCTTCTTGATAGTAGCCACTTTGACATTTGCATGTGTCTTTGCTTCCATCGCCATCAGTGTCCTGACATTCAGAGTTGGTAAGTGATCTGTCTGAGGTACACTGAGTGTCCGCGTTGCAGGTTGATCCAATTACTGCAAAAGAAGGCAGCTTGCTTTACAAGCACCCTGATGCTATGATTGCATATGATGCATGAATCAACTACATGGCATAGGAGGAAGACTTACAAGCTTACTTACTCTTCATATTATTGCACAATCATTTGAAGTTACTGACCTGTAGCACAGAGATTGGAAGCATCTTGATAGTAGCCACTTTGACATTTGCATGTGTCTTTGCTTCCATCGCCATCAGTGTCCTGACATTCAGAGTTGGTAAGTGATCTGTCTGAGGTACACTGAGTGTCCGCGTTGCAGGTTGATCCAATTACTGCAAAAGAAGGCAGCTTGCTTTACAAGCACCCTGATGTTATGATTGCATATGATGCAAGAATCAACTACATGGCATAGGAGGAAGACTTACAAGCTTACTTACTCTTCATATTATTGCACAATCATTTGAAGTTACTGACCTGTAGCACAGAGATTGGAAGCATCTTGATAGTAGCCACTTTGACATTTGCATGTGTCTTTGCTTCCATCGCCATCAGTGTCCTGACATTCAGAGTTGGTAAGTGATCTGTCTGAGGTACACTGAGTGTCCGCATTGCAGGTTGATCCAATTACTGCAAAAGAAGGCAGCTTGCTTTACAAGCACCCTGATACTATGATTGCACATGATACAAGAATCAACTACATGGCATAGGAGGTAGACTTACAAGCTTACTTACTCTTCATATTATTGCACAATCATTTGAAGTTACTGACCTGTAGCACAGAGATTGGAAGCATCTTGATGGTAGCCACTTTGACATTTGCATGTGTCTTTGCTTCCATCGCCATCAGTGTCCTGACATTCAGAGTTGGTAAGTGATATGTCTGAGGTACACTGAGTGTCCGCATTGCAGGTTGATCCAATTACTGCAAAAGAAGGCAGCTTGCTTTACAAGCACCCTGATGCTATGATTGCACATGATGCAAGAATCAACTACATGGCATAGGAGGTAGACTTACAAGCTTATTTACTCTTCATATTATTGCACAATCATTTGAAGTTACTGACCTGTAGCACAGAGATTGGAAGCATCTTGATAGTAGCCACTTTGACATTTGCATGTGTCTTTGCTTCCATCGCCATCAGTGTCCTGACATTCAGAGTTGGTAAGTGATCTGTCTGAAGTACACTGAGTGTCTGCGTTGCAGGTTGATCCAATTACTGCAAAAGAAGGCAGCTTGCTTTACAAGCACCCTGATGCTATGATTGCACATGTTGCATGAATCAACTACATGGCATAGCAGGTAGACTTACAAGCTTACTTACTCTTCATATTATTGCACAATCATTTGAAGTTACTGACCTGTAGCACAGAGATTGGAAGCATCTTGATAGTAGCCACTTTGACATTTGCATGTGTCTTTGCTTCCATCGCCATCAGTGTCCTGACATTCAGAGTTGGTAAGTGATCTGTCTGAGGTACACTGAGTGTCCGCGTTGCAGGTTGATCCAATTACTGCAAAAGAAGGCAGCTTGCTTTACAAGCACCCTGATGCTATGATTGCACATGATGCAAGAATCAACTACATGGCATAGCAGGTAGACTTACAAGCTTACTTACTCTTCATATTATTGCACAATCATTTGAAGTTACTGACCTGTAGCACAGAGATTGGAAGCATCTTGATAGTAGCCACTTTGACATTTGCATGTGTCTTTGCTTCCATCGCCATCAGTGTCCTGACATTCAGAGTTGGTAAGTGATCTGTCTGAGGTACACTGAGTGACCGCGTTGCAGGTTGATCCAATTACTGCAAAAGAAGGCAGCTTGCTTTACAAGCACCCTGATGCTATGATTGCACATGTTGCAAGAATCAACTACATGGCATAGCAGGTAGACTTACAAGCTTACTTACTCTTCATATTATTGCACAATCATTTGAAGTTACTGACCTGTAGCACAGAGATTGGAAGCATCTTGATAGTAGCCACTTTGACATTTGCATGTGTCTTTGCTTCCATCGCCATCAGTGTCCTGACATTCAGAGTTGGTAAGTGATCTGTCTGAGGTACACTGAGTGTCCGCGTTGCAGGTTGATCCAATTACTGCAAAAGAAGGCAGCTTGCTTTACAAGCACCCTGATACTATGATTGCACATGATACAAGAATCAAGTACATGGCATAGGAGGTAGACTTACAAGCTTACTTACTCTTCATATTATTGCACAATCATTTGAAGTTACTGACCTGTAGCACAGAGATTGGAAGCATCTTGATAGTAGCCACTTTGACATTTGCATGTGTCTTTGCTTCCATCGCCATCAGTGTCCTGACATTCAGAGTTGGTAAGTGATCTGTCTGAGGTACACTGAGTGTCTGCGTTGCAGGTTGATCCAATTACTGTAAAAGAAGGCAGCTTGCTTTACAAGCACCCTGATGCTATGATTGCACATGATGCAACAATCAACTACATGGCATAAGAGGTAGACTTACAAGCTTACTTACTCTTCATATTATTGCACAATCATTTGAAGTTACTGACCTGTAGCACAGAGATTGGAAGCATCTTGATAGTAGCCACTTTGACATTTGCATGTGTCTTTGCTTCCATCGCCATCAGTGTCCTGACATTCAGAGTTTGTAAGTGATCTGTCTGAGGTACACTGAGTGTCCGCGTTGCAGGTTGATCCAATTACTGCAAAAGAAGGCAGCTTGCTTTACAAGCACCCTGATGCTATGATTGCACATGATGCAAGAATCAACTACATGGCATAGGAGGTAGACTTACAAGCTTATTTACTCTTCATATTATTGCACAATCATTTGAAGTTACTGACCTGTAGCACAGAGATTGGAAGCATCTTGATAGTAGCCACTTTGACATTTGCATGTGTCTTTGCTTCCATCGCCATCAGTGTCCTGACATTCAGAGTTGGTAAGTGATCTGTCTGAGGTACACTGAGTGTCCGCGTTGCAGGTTGATCCAATTACTGCAAAAGAAGGCAGCTTGCTTTACAAGCACCCTGATGCTATGATTGCACATGATGCAAGAATGAACTACATGGCATAGGAGGTAGACTTACAAGCTTATTTACTCTTCATATTATTGCACAATCATTTGAAGTTACTGACCTGTAGCACAGAGATTGGAAGCATCTTGATAGTAGCCACTTTGACATTTGCATGTGTCTTTGCTTCCATCGCCATCAGTGTCCTGACATTCAGAGTTGGTAAGTGATCTGTCTGAGGTACACTGAGTGTCCGCGTTGCAGGTTGATCCAATTACTGCAAAAGAAGGCAGCTTGCTTTACAAGCACCCTGATGCTATGATTGCACATGATGCAAGAATCAACTACATGGCATAGGAGGTAGACTTACAAGCTTACTTACTCATCATATTATTGCACAATCATTTGAAGTTACTGACCTGAAGCACAGAGATTGGAAGCATCTTGATAGTAGCCACTTTGACATTTACATGTGTCTTTGCTTCCATCGCCATCAGTGTCCTGACATTCAGAGTTGGTAAGTGATCTGTCTGAGGTACACTGAGTGTCCGCGTTGCAGGTTGATCCAATTACTGCAAAAGAAGGCAGCTTGCTTTACAAGCACCCTGATGCTATGATTGCACATGTTGCAAGAATCAACTACATGGCATAGGAGGTAGACTTACAAGCTTACTTACTCTTCATATTATTGCACAATCATTTAAAGTTACTGACCTGTAGCACAGAGATTGGAAGCTTCTTGATAGTAGCCACTTTGACATTTGCATGTGTCTTTGCTTCCATCGCCATCAGTGTCCTGACATTCAGAGTTGGTAAGTGATCTGTCTGAGGTACACTGAGTGTCCGCGTTGCAGGTTGATCCAATTACTGCAAAAGAAGGCAGCTTGCTTTACAAGCACCCTGATGCTATGATTGCATATGATGCATGAATCAACTACATGGCATAGGAGGAAGACTTACAAGCTTACTTACTCTTCATATTATTGCACAATCATTTGAAGTTACTGACCTGTAGCACAGAGATTGGAAGCATCTTGATAGTAGCCACTTTGACATTTGCATGTGTCTTTGCTTCCATCGCCATCAGTGTCCTGACATTCAGAGTTGGTAAGTGATCTGTCTGAGGTACACTGAGTGTCCGCATTGCAGGTTGATCCAATTACTGCAAAAGAAGGCAGCTTGCTTTGCAAGCACCCTGATACAATGATTGCACATGATACAAGAATCAACTACATGGCATAAGAGGTAGACTTACAAGCTTACTTACTCTTCATATTATTGCACAATCATTTGAAGTTACTGACCTGTAGCACAGAGATTGGAAGCATCTTGATGGTAGCCACTTTGACATTTGCATGTGTCTTTGCTTCCATCGCCATCAGTGTCCTGACATTCAGAGTTGGTAAGTGATCTGTCTGAGGTACACTGAGTGTCCGCGTTGCAGGTTGATCCAATTACTGCAAAAGAAGGCAGCTTGCTTTACAAGCACCCTGATGCTATGATTGCACATGATGCAAGAATGAACTACATGGCAAAGGAGGTAGACTTACAAGCTTATTTACTCTTCATATTATTGCACAATCATTTGAAGTTACTGACCTGTAGCACAGAGATTGGAAGCATCTTGATAGTAGCCACTTTGACATTTGCATGTGTCTTTGCTTCCATCGCCATCAGTGTCCTGACATTCAGAGTTGGTAAGTGATCTGTCTGAGGTACACTGAGTGTCTACGTTGCAGGTTGATCCAATTACTGTAAAAGAAGGCAGCTTGCTATACAAGCACCCTGATGCTATGATTGCACATGATGCAAGAATCAACTACATGGCATAAGAGGTAGACTTACAAGCTTACTTACTCTTCATATTATTGCACAATCATTTGAAGTTACTGACCTGTAGCACAGAGATTGGAAGCATCTTGATAGTAGCCACTTTGACATTTGCATGTGTCTTTGCTTCCATCGCCATCAGTGTCCTGACATTCAGAGTTGGTAAGTGATCTGTCTGAAGTACACTGAGTGTCCGCGTTGCAGGTTGATCCAATTACTGCAAAAGAAGGCAGCTTGCTTTACAAGCACCCTGATGCTATGATTGCACATGTTGCAAGAATCAACTACATGGCATAGGAGGTAGACTTACAAGCTTACTTACTCTTCATATTATTGCACAATCATTTGAAGTTACTGACCTGTAGCACAGAGATTGGAAGCATCTTGATAGTAGCCACTTTGACATTTGCATGTGTCTTTGCTTCCATCGCCATCAGTGTCCTGACATTCAGAGTTGGTAAGTGATCTGTCTGAGGTACACTGAGTGTCCGCGTTGCAGGTTGATCCAATTACTGCAAAAGAAGGCAGCTTGCTTTACAAGCACCCTGATGCTATGATTGCATATGATGCAAGAATCAACTACATGGCATAGGAGGAAGACTTACAAGCTTACTTACTCTTCATATTATTGCACAATCATTTGAAGTTACTGACCTGTAGCACAGAGATTGGAAGCATCTTGATAGTAGCCACTTTGACATTTGCATGTGTCTTTGCTTCCATCGCCATCAGTGTCCTGACATTCAGAGTTGGTAAGTGATCTGTCTGAGGTACACTGAGTGTCCGCGTTGCAGGTTGATCCAATTACTGCAAAAGAAGGCAGCTTGCTTTACAAGCACCCTGATGCTATGATTGCACATGATGCAAGAATCAACTACATGGCATAGCAGGTAGACTTACAAGCTTACTTACTCTTCATATTATTGCACAATCATTTGAAGTTACTGACCTGTAGCACAGAGATTGGAAGCATCTTGATAGTAGCCACTTTGACATTTGCATGTGTCTTTGCTTCCATCGCCATCAGTGTCCTGACATTCAGAGTTGGTAAGTGATCTGTCTGAGGTACACTGAGTGTCCGCGTTGCAGGTTGATCCAATTACTGCAAAAGAAGGCAGCTTGCTTTATAAGCACCCTGATGCTATGATTGCACATGATGCAAGAATCAACTACATGGCATAGGAGGTAGACTTACAAGCTTACTTACTCTTCATATTATTGCACAATCATTTGAAGTTACTGACCTGTAGCACAGAGATTGGAAGCATCTTGATAGTAGCCACTTTGACATTTGCATGTGTCTTTGCTTCCATCGCCATCAGTGTCCTGACATTCAGAGTTGGTAAGTGATCTGTCTGAGGTACACTGAGTGTCTACGTTGCACGTTGATCCAATTACTGCAAAAGAAGGTAGCTTGCTTTACAAGCACCCTGATGCTATGATTGCACATGATGCAAGAATGAACTACATGGCATAGGAGGTAGACTTACAAGCTTATTTACTCTTCATATTATTGCACAATCATTTGAAGTTACTGACCTGTAGCACAGAGATTGGAAGCATCTTGATAGTAGCCACTTTGACATTTGCATGTGTCTTTGCTTCCATCGCCATCAGTGTCCTGACATTCAGAGTTGGTAAGTGATCTGTCTGAGGTACACTGAGTGTCCGCGTTGCAGGTTGATCCAATTACTGCAAAAGAAGGCAGCTTGCTTTACAAGCACCCTGATGCTATGATTGCACATGTTGCAAGAATCAACTACATGGCATAGGAGGTAGACTTACAAGCTTACTTACTCTTCATATTATTGCACAATCATTTGAAGTTACTGACCTGTAGCACAGAGATTGGAAGCATCTTGATAGTAGCCACTTTGACATTTGCATGTGTCTTTGCTTCCATCGCCATCAGTGTCCTGACATTCAGAGTTGGTAAGTGATCTGTCTGAAGTACACTGAGTGTCCGCGTTGCAGGTTGATCCAATTACTGCAAAAGAAGGCAGCTTGCTTTACAAGCACCCTGATGCTATGATTGCACATGTTGCAAGAATCAACTACATGGCATAGGAGGTAGACTTACAAGCTTACTTACTCTTCATATTATTGCACAATCATTTGAAGTTACTGACCTGTAGCACAGAGATTGGAAGCATCTTGATAGTAGCCACTTTGACATTTGCATGTGTCTTTGCTTCCATCGCCATCAGTGTCCTGACATTCAGAGTTGGTAAGTGATCTGTCTGAGGTACACTGAGTGTCCGCGTTGCAGGTTGATCCAATTACTGCAAAAGAAGGCAGCTTGCTTTACAAGCACCCTGATGCTATGATTGCATATGATGCAAGAATCAACTACATGGCATAGGAGGAAGACTTACAAGCTTACTTACTCTTCATATTATTGCACAATCATTTGAAGTTACTGACCTGTAGCACAGAGATTGGAAGCATCTTGATAGTAGCCACTTTGACATTTGCATGTGTCTTTGCTTCCATCGCCATCAGTGTCCTGACATTCAGAGTTGGTAAGTGATCTGTCTGAGGTACACTGAGTGTCCGCATTGCAGGTTGATCCAATTACTGCAAAAGAAGGCAGCTTGCTTTACAAGCACCCTGATACTATGATTGCACATGATACAAGAATCAAGTACATGGCATAGGAGGTAGACTTACAAGCTTACTTACTCTTCATATTATTGCACAATCATTTGAAGTTACTGACCTGTAGCACAGAGATTGGAAGCATCTTGATAGTAGCCACTTTGACATTTGCATGTGTCTTTGCTTCCATCGCCATCAGTGTCCTGACATTCAGAGTTGGTAAGTGATCTGTCTGAGGTACACTGAGTGTCTGCGTTGCAGGTTGATCCAATTACTGTAAAAGAAGGCAGCTTGCTTTACAAGCACCCTGATGCTATGATTGCACATGATGCAAGAATCAACTACATGGCATAAGAGGTAGACTTACAAGCTTACTTACTCTTCATATTATTGCACAATCATTTGAAGTTACTGACCTGTAGCACAGAGATTGGAAGCATCTTGATAGTAGCCACTTTGACATTTGCATGTGTCTTTGCTTCCATCGCCATCAGTGTCCTGACATTCAGAGTTGGTAAGTGATCTTTGTGAGGTACACTGAGTGTCCGCGTTGCAGGTTGATCCAATTACTGCAAAAGAAGGCAGCTTGCTTTACAAGCACCCTGATGCTATGATTGCACATGATGCAAGAATCAACTACATGGCATAGCAGGTAGACTTACAAGCTTACTTACTCTTCATATTATTGCACAATCATTTGAAGTTACTGACCTGTAGCACAGAGATTGGAAGCATCTTGATAGTAGCCACTTTGACATTTGCATGTGTCTTTGCTTCCATCGCCATCAGTGTCCTGACATTCAGAGTTGGTAAGTGATCTGTCTGAGGTACACTGAGTGTCCGCGTTGCAGGTTGATCCAATTACTGCAAAAGAAGGCAGCTTGCTTTACAAGCACCCTGATGCTATGATTGCACATGATGCAAGAATCAACTACATGGCATAGGAGGTAGACTTACAAGCTTACTTACTCTTCATATTATTGCACAATCATTTGAAGTTACTGACCTGTAGCACAGAGATTGGAAGCATCTTGATAGTAGCCACTTTGACATTTGCATGTGTCTTTGCTTCCATCGCCATCAGTGTCCTGACATTCAGAGTTGGTAAGTGATCTGTCTGAGGTACACTGAGTGTCCCCGTTGCAGGTTGATCCAATTACTGCAAAAGAAGGTAGCTTGCTTTACAAGCACCCTGATGCTATGATTGCACATGATGCAAGAATGAACTACATGGCATAGGAGGTAGACTTACAAGCTTATTTACTCTTCATATTATTGCACAATCATTTGAAGTTACTGACCTGTAGCACAGAGATTGGAAGCATCTTGATAGTAGCCACTTTGACATTTGCATGTGTCTTTGCTTCCATCGCCATCAGTGTCCTGACATTCAGAGTTGGTAAGTGATCTGTCTGAGGTACACTGAGTGTCCGCGTTGCAGGTTGATCCAATTACTGCAAAAGAAGGCAGCTTGCTTTACAAGCACCCTGATGCTATGATTGCACATGATGCAAGAATCAACTACATGGCATAGGAGGTAGACTTACAAGCTTACTTACTCTTCATATTATTGCACAATCATTTGAAGTTACTGACCTGAAGCACAGAGATTGGAAGCATCTTGATAGTAGCCACTTTGACATTTGCATGTGTCTTTGCTTCCATCGCCATCAGTGTCCTGACATTCAGAGTTGGTAAGTGATCTGTCTGAGGTACACTGAGTGTCCGCGTTGCAGGTTGATCCAATTACTGCAAAAGAAGGCAGCTTGCTTTACAAGCACCCTGATGCTATGATTGCACATGATGCAAGAATCAACTACATGGCATAGGAGGTAGACTTACAAGCTTACATACTCTTCATATTATTGCACAATCATTTGAAGTTACTGACCTGTAGCACAGAGATTGGAAGCATCTTGATAGTAGCCACTTTGACATTTGCATGTGTTTTTGCTTCCATCGCCATCAGTGTCCTGACATTCAGAGTTGGTAAGTGATCTGTCTGAGGTACACTGAGTGTCCGCATTGCAGGTTGATCCAATTACTGCAAAAGAAGGCAGCTTGCTTTACAAGCACCCTGATACTATGATTGCACATGATACAAGAATCAAGTACATGGCATAGGAGGTAGACTTACAAGCTTACTTACTCTTCATATTATTGCACAATCATTTGAAGTTACTGACCTGTAGCACAGAGATTGGAAGCATCTTGATAGTAGCCACTTTGACATTTGCATGTGTCTTTGCTTCCATCGCCATCAGTGTCCTGACATTCAGAGTTGGTAAGTGATCTGTCTGAGGTACACTGAGTGTCTGCGTTGCAGGTTGATCCAATTACTGTAAAAGAAGGCAGCTTGCTTTACAAGCACCCTGATGCTATGATTGCACGTGATGCAAGAATCAACTACATGGCATAAGAGGTAGACTTACAAGCTTACTTACTCTTCATATTATTGCACAATCATTTGAAGTTACTGACCTGTAGCACAGAGATTGGAAGCATCTTGATAATAGCCACTTTGACATTTGCATGTGTCTTTGCTTCCATCGCCATCAGTGTCCTGACATTCAGAGTTGGTAAGTGATCTGTCTGAGGTACACTGAGTGTCCGCGTTGCAGGTTGATCCAATTACTGCAAAAGAAGGCAGCTTGCTTTACAAGCACCCTGATGCTATGATTGCACATGATGCAAGAATCAACTACATGGCATAGGAGGTAGACTTACAAGCTTACTTACTCTTCATATTATTGGACAATCATTTGAAGTTACTGACCTGTAGCACAGAGATTGGAAGCATCTTGATAGTAGCCACTTTGACATTTGCATGTGTCTTTGCTTCCATCGCCATCAGTGTCCTGACATTCAGAGTTGGTAAGTGATCTGTCTGAGGTACACTGAGTGTCCGCGTTGCAGGTTGATCCAATTACTGCAAAAGAAGGCAGCTTGCTTTACAAGCACCCTGATGCTATGATTGCACATGATGCAAGAATCAACTACATGGCATAGGAGGTAGACTTACAAGCTTACTTACTCTTCATATTATTGCACAATCATTTGAAGTTACTGACCTGTAGCACAGAGATTGGAAGCATCTTGATAGTAGCCACTTTGACATTTGCATGTGTCTTTGCTTCCATCGCCATCAGTGTCCTGACATTCAGAGTTGGTAAATGATCTGTCTGAGGTACACTGAGTGTCCGCGTTGCAGGTTGATCCAATTACTGCAAAAGAAGGCAGCTTGCTTTACAAGCACCCTGATGCTATGATTGCACATGATGCAAGAATCAACTACATGGCATAGGAGGTAGACTTACAAGCTTATTTACTCTTCATATTATTGCACAATCATTTGAAGTTACTGACCTGTAGCACAGAGATTGGAAGCATCTTGATAGTAGCCACTTTGACATTTGCATGTGTCTTTGCTTCCATCGCCATCAGTGTCCTGACATTCAGAGTTGGTAAGTGATCTGTCTGAGGTACACTGAGTGTCCGCGTTGCAGGTTGATCCAATTACTGCAAAAGAAGGCAGCTTGCTTTACAAGCACCCTGATGCTATGATTGCACATGATGCAAGAATCAACTACATGGCATAGGAGGTAGACTTACCAGCTTACTTACTCTTCATATTATTGCACAATCATTTGAAGTTACTGACCTGAAGCACAGAGATTGGAAGCATCTTGATAGTAGCCACTTTGACATTTGCATGTGTCTTTGCTTCCATCGCCATCAGTGTCCTGACATTCAGAGTTGGTAAGTGATCTGTCTGAGGTACACTGAGTGTCCGCGTTGCAGGTTGATCCAATTACTGCAAAAGAAGGCAGCTTGCTTTACAAGCACCCTGATGCTATGATTGCATATGATGCAAGAATCAACTACATGGCATAGGAGGAAGACTTACAAGCTTACTTACTCTTCATATTATTGCACAATCATTTGAAGTTACTGACCTGTAGCACAGAGATTGGAAGCATCTTGATAGTAGCCACTTTGACATTTGCATGTGTCTTTGCTTCCATCGCCATCAGTGTCCTGACATTCAGAGTTGGTAAGTGATCTGTCTGAGGTACACTGAGTGTCCGCGTTGCAGGTTGATCCAATTACTGCAAAAGAAGGCAGCTTGCTTTACAAGCACCCTGATGCTATGATTGCACATGATGCAAGAATCAACTACATGGCATAGCAGGTAGACTTACAAGCTTACTTACTCTTCATATTATTGCACAATCATTTGAAGTTACTGACCTGTAGCACAGAGATTGGAAGCATCTTGATAGTAGCCACTTTGACATTTGCATGTGTCTTTGCTTCCATCGCCATCAGTGTCCTGACATTCAGAGTTGGTAAGTGATCTGTCTGAGGTACACTGAGTGTCCGCGTTGCAGGTTGATCCAATTACTGCAAAAGAAGGCAGCTTGCTTTATAAGCACCCTGATGCTATGATTGCACATGATGCAAGAATCAACTACATGGCATAGGAGGTAGACTTACAAGCTTACTTACTCTTCATATTATTGCACAATCATTTGAAGTTACTGACCTGTAGCACAGAGATTGGAAGCATCTTGATAGTAGCCACTTTGACATTTGCATGTGTCTTTGCTTCCATCGCCATCAGTGTCCTGACATTCAGAGTTGGTAAGTGATCTGTCTGAGGTACACTGAGTGTCTACGTTGCACGTTGATCCAATTACTGCAAAAGAAGGTAGCTTGCTTTACAAGCACCCTGATGCTATGATTGCACATGATGCAAGAATGAACTACATGGCATAGGAGGTAGACTTACAAGCTTATTTACTCTTCATATTATTGCACAATCATTTGAAGTTACTGACCTGTAGCACAGAGATTGGAAGCATCTTGATAGTAGCCACTTTGACATTTGCATGTGTCTTTGCTTCCATCGCCATCAGTGTCCTGACATTCAGAGTTGGTAAGTGATCTGTCTGAGGTACACTGAGTGTCCGCGTTGCAGGTTGATCCAATTACTGCAAAAGAAGGCAGCTTGCTTTACAAGCACCCTGATGCTATGATTGCACATGTTGCAAGAATCAACTACATGGCATAGGAGGTAGACTTACAAGCTTACTTACTCTTCATATTATTGCACAATCATTTGAAGTTACTGACCTGTAGCACAGAGATTGGAAGCATCTTGATAGTAGCCACTTTGACATTTGCATGTGTCTTTGCTTCCATCGCCATCAGTGTCCTGACATTCAGAGTTGGTAAGTGATCTGTCTGAAGTACACTGAGTGTCCGCGTTGCAGGTTGATCCAATTACTGCAAAAGAAGGCAGCTTGCTTTACAAGCACCCTGATGCTATGATTGCACATGTTGCAAGAATCAACTACATGGCATAGGAGGTAGACTTACAAGCTTACTTACTCTTCATATTATTGCACAATCATTTGAAGTTACTGACCTGTAGCACAGAGATTGGAAGCATCTTGATAGTAGCCACTTTGACATTTGCATGTGTCTTTGCTTCCATCGCCATCAGTGTCCTGACATTCAGAGTTGGTAAGTGATCTGTCTGAGGTACACTGAGTGTCCGCGTTGCAGGTTGATCCAATTACTGCAAAAGAAGGCAGCTTGCTTTACAAGCACCCTGATGCTATGATTGCATATGATGCAAGAATCAACTACATGGCATAGGAGGAAGACTTACAAGCTTACTTACTCTTCATATTATTGCACAATCATTTGAAGTTACTGACCTGTAGCACAGAGATTGGAAGCATCTTGATAGTAGCCACTTTGACATTTGCATGTGTCTTTGCTTCCATCGCCATCAGTGTCCTGACATTCAGAGTTGGTAAGTGATCTGTCTGAGGTACACTGAGTGTCCGCATTGCAGGTTGATCCAATTACTGCAAAAGAAGGCAGCTTGCTTTACAAGCACCCTGATACTATGATTGCACATGATACAAGAATCAAGTACATGGCATAGGAGGTAGACTTACAAGCTTACTTACTCTTCATATTATTGCACAATCATTTGAAGTTACTGACCTGTAGCACAGAGATTGGAAGCATCTTGATAGTAGCCACTTTGACATTTGCATGTGTCTTTGCTTCCATCGCCATCAGTGTCCTGACATTCAGAGTTGGTAAGTGATCTGTCTGAGGTACACTGAGTGTCTGCGTTGCAGGTTGATCCAATTACTGTAAAAGAAGGCAGCTTGCTTTACAAGCACCCTGATGCTATGATTGCACATGATGCAAGAATCAACTACATGGCATAAGAGGTAGACTTACAAGCTTACTTACTCTTCATATTATTGCACAATCATTTGAAGTTACTGACCTGTAGCACAGAGATTGGAAGCATCTTGATAGTAGCCACTTTGACATTTGCATGTGTCTTTGCTTCCATCGCCATCAGTGTCCTGACATTCAGAGTTGGTAAGTGATCTTTGTGAGGTACACTGAGTGTCCGCGTTGCAGGTTGATCCAATTACTGCAAAAGAAGGCAGCTTGCTTTACAAGCACCCTGATGCTATGATTGCACATGATGCAAGAATCAACTACATGGCATAGCAGGTAGACTTACAAGCTTACTTACTCTTCATATTATTGCACAATCATTTGAAGTTACTGACCTGTAGCACAGAGATTGGAAGCATCTTGATAGTAGCCACTTTGACATTTGCATGTGTCTTTGCTTCCATCGCCATCAGTGTCCTGACATTCAGAGTTGGTAAGTGATCTGTCTGAGGTACACTGAGTGTCCGCGTTGCAGGTTGATCCAATTACTGCAAAAGAAGGCAGCTTGCTTTACAAGCACCCTGATGCTATGATTGCACATGATGCAAGAATCAACTACATGGCATAGGAGGTAGACTTACAAGCTTACTTACTCTTCATATTATTGCACAATCATTTGAAGTTACTGACCTGTAGCACAGAGATTGGAAGCATCTTGATAGTAGCCACTTTGACATTTGCATGTGTCTTTGCTTCCATCGCCATCAGTGTCCTGACATTCAGAGTTGGTAAGTGATCTGTCTGAGGTACACTGAGTGTCCCCGTTGCAGGTTGATCCAATTACTGCAAAAGAAGGTAGCTTGCTTTACAAGCACCCTGATGCTATGATTGCACATGATGCAAGAATGAACTACATGGCATAGGAGGTAGACTTACAAGCTTATTTACTCTTCATATTATTGCACAATCATTTGAAGTTACTGACCTGTAGCACAGAGATTGGAAGCATCTTGATAGTAGCCACTTTGACATTTGCATGTGTCTTTGCTTCCATCGCCATCAGTGTCCTGACATTCAGAGTTGGTAAGTGATCTGTCTGAGGTACACTGAGTGTCCGCGTTGCAGGTTGATCCAATTACTGCAAAAGAAGGCAGCTTGCTTTACAAGCACCCTGATGCTATGATTGCACATGATGCAAGAATCAACTACATGGCATAGGAGGTAGACTTACAAGCTTACTTACTCTTCATATTATTGCACAATCATTTGAAGTTACTGACCTGAAGCACAGAGATTGGAAGCATCTTGATAGTAGCCACTTTGACATTTGCATGTGTCTTTGCTTCCATCGCCATCAGTGTCCTGACATTCAGAGTTGGTAAGTGATCTGTCTGAGGTACACTGAGTGTCCGCGTTGCAGGTTGATCCAATTACTGCAAAAGAAGGCAGCTTGCTTTACAAGCACCCTGATGCTATGATTGCACATGATGCAAGAATCAACTACATGGCATAGGAGGTAGACTTACAAGCTTACATACTCTTCATATTATTGCACAATCATTTGAAGTTACTGACCTGTAGCACAGAGATTGGAAGCATCTTGATAGTAGCCACTTTGACATTTGCATGTGTTTTTGCTTCCATCGCCATCAGTGTCCTGACATTCAGAGTTGGTAAGTGATCTGTCTGAGGTACACTGAGTGTCCGCATTGCAGGTTGATCCAATTACTGCAAAAGAAGGCAGCTTGCTTTACAAGCACCCTGATACTATGATTGCACATGATACAAGAATCAAGTACATGGCATAGGAGGTAGACTTACAAGCTTACTTACTCTTCATATTATTGCACAATCATTTGAAGTTACTGACCTGTAGCACAGAGATTGGAAGCATCTTGATAGTAGCCACTTTGACATTTGCATGTGTCTTTGCTTCCATCGCCATCAGTGTCCTGACATTCAGAGTTGGTAAGTGATCTGTCTGAGGTACACTGAGTGTCTGCGTTGCAGGTTGATCCAATTACTGTAAAAGAAGGCAGCTTGCTTTACAAGCACCCTGATGCTATGATTGCACGTGATGCAAGAATCAACTACATGGCATAAGAGGTAGACTTACAAGCTTACTTACTCTTCATATTATTGCACAATCATTTGAAGTTACTGACCTGTAGCACAGAGATTGGAAGCATCTTGATAATAGCCACTTTGACATTTGCATGTGTCTTTGCTTCCATCGCCATCAGTGTCCTGACATTCAGAGTTGGTAAGTGATCTGTCTGAGGTACACTGAGTGTCCGCGTTGCAGGTTGATCCAATTACTGCAAAAGAAGGCAGCTTGCTTTACAAGCACCCTGATGCTATGATTGCACATGATGCAAGAATCAACTACATGGCATAGGAGGTAGACTTACAAGCTTACTTACTCTTCATATTATTGGACAATCATTTGAAGTTACTGACCTGTAGCACAGAGATTGGAAGCATCTTGATAGTAGCCACTTTGACATTTGCATGTGTCTTTGCTTCCATCGCCATCAGTGTCCTGACATTCAGAGTTGGTAAGTGATCTGTCTGAGGTACACTGAGTGTCCGCGTTGCAGGTTGATCCAATTACTGCAAAAGAAGGCAGCTTGCTTTACAAGCACCCTGATGCTATGATTGCACATGATGCAAGAATCAACTACATGGCATAGGAGGTAGACTTACAAGCTTACTTACTCTTCATATTATTGCACAATCATTTGAAGTTACTGACCTGTAGCACAGAGATTGGAAGCATCTTGATAGTAGCCACTTTGACATTTGCATGTGTCTTTGCTTCCATCGCCATCAGTGTCCTGACATTCAGAGTTGGTAAATGATCTGTCTGAGGTACACTGAGTGTCCGCGTTGCAGGTTGATCCAATTACTGCAAAAGAAGGCAGCTTGCTTTACAAGCACCCTGATGCTATGATTGCACATGATGCAAGAATCAACTACATGGCATAGGAGGTAGACTTACAAGCTTATTTACTCTTCATATTATTGCACAATCATTTGAAGTTACTGACCTGTAGCACAGAGATTGGAAGCATCTTGATAGTAGCCACTTTGACATTTGCATGTGTCTTTGCTTCCATCGCCATCAGTGTCCTGACATTCAGAGTTGGTAAGTGATCTGTCTGAGGTACACTGAGTGTCCGCGTTGCAGGTTGATCCAATTACTGCAAAAGAAGGCAGCTTGCTTTACAAGCACCCTGATGCTATGATTGCACATGATGCAAGAATCAACTACATGGCATAGGAGGTAGACTTACCAGCTTACTTACTCTTCATATTATTGCACAATCATTTGAAGTTACTGACCTGAAGCACAGAGATTGGAAGCATCTTGATAGTAGCCACTTTGACATTTGCATGTGTCTTTGCTTCCATCGCCATCAGTGTCCTGACATTCAGAGTTGGTAAGTGATCTGTCTGAGGTACACTGAGTGTCCGCGTTGCAGGTTGATCCAATTACTGCAAAAGAAGGCAGCTTGCTTTACAAGCACCCTGATGCTATGATTGCACATGATGCAAGAATCAACTACATGGCATAGGAGGTAGACTTACAAGCTTACTTACTCTTCATATTATTGCACAATCATTTGAAGTTACTGACCTGAAGCACAGAGATTGGAAGCATCTTGATAGTAGCCACTTTGACATTTGCATGTGTCTTTGCTTCCATCGCCATCAGTGTCCTGACATTCAGAGTTGGTAAGTGATCTGTCTGAGGTACACTGAGTGTCCGCGTTGCAGGTTGATCCAATTACTGCAAAAGAAGGCAGCTTGCTTTACAAGCACCCTGATGCTATGATTGCACATGATGCAAGAATCAACTACATGGCATAGGAGGTAGACTTACAAGCTTACATACTCTTCATATTATTGCACAATCATTTGAAGTTACTGACCTGTAGCACAGAGATTGGAAGCATCTTGATAGTAGCCACTTTGACATTTGCATGTGTTTTTGCTTCCATCGCCATCAGTGTCCTGACATTCAGAGTTGGTAAGTGATCTGTCTGAGGTACACTGAGTGTCCGCATTGCAGGTTGATCCAATTACTGCAAAAGAAGGCAGCTTGCTTTACAAGCACCCTGATACTATGATTGCACATGATACAAGAATCAAGTACATGGCATAGGAGGTAGACTTACAAGCTTACTTACTCTTCATATTATTGCACAATCATTTGAAGTTACTGACCTGTAGCACAGAGATTGGAAGCATCTTGATAGTAGCCACTTTGACATTTGCATGTGTCTTTGCTTCCATCGCCATCAGTGTCCTGACATTCAGAGTTGGTAAGTGATCTGTCTGAGGTACACTGAGTGTCTGCGTTGCAGGTTGATCCAATTACTGTAAAAGAAGGCAGCTTGCTTTACAAGCACCCTGATGCTATGATTGCACGTGATGCAAGAATCAACTACATGGCATAAGAGGTAGACTTACAAGCTTACTTACTCTTCATATTATTGCACAATCATTTGAAGTTACTGACCTGTAGCACAGAGATTGGAAGCATCTTGATAATAGCCACTTTGACATTTGCATGTGTCTTTGCTTCCATCGCCATCAGTGTCCTGACATTCAGAGTTGGTAAGTGATCTGTCTGAGGTACACTGAGTGTCCGCGTTGCAGGTTGATCCAATTACTGCAAAAGAAGGCAGCTTGCTTTACAAGCACCCTGATGCTATGATTGCACATGATGCAAGAATCAACTACATGGCATAGGAGGTAGACTTACAAGCTTACTTACTCTTCATATTATTGGACAATCATTTGAAGTTACTGACCTGTAGCACAGAGATTGGAAGCATCTTGATAGTAGCCACTTTGACATTTGCATGTGTCTTTGCTTCCATCGCCATCAGTGTCCTGACATTCAGAGTTGGTAAGTGATCTGTCTGAGGTACACTGAGTGTCCGCGTTGCAGGTTGATCCAATTACTGCAAAAGAAGGCAGCTTGCTTTACAAGCACCCTGATGCTATGATTGCACATGATGCAAGAATCAACTACATGGCATAGGAGGTAGACTTACAAGCTTACTTACTCTTCATATTATTGCACAATCATTTGAAGTTACTGACCTGTAGCACAGAGATTGGAAGCATCTTGATAGTAGCCACTTTGACATTTGCATGTGTCTTTGCTTCCATCGCCATCAGTGTCCTGACATTCAGAGTTGGTAAATGATCTGTCTGAGGTACACTGAGTGTCCGCGTTGCAGGTTGATCCAATTACTGCAAAAGAAGGCAGCTTGCTTTACAAGCACCCTGATGCTATGATTGCACATGATGCAAGAATCAACTACATGGCATAGGAGGTAGACTTACAAGCTTATTTACTCTTCATATTATTGCACAATCATTTGAAGTTACTGACCTGTAGCACAGAGATTGGAAGCATCTTGATAGTAGCCACTTTGACATTTGCATGTGTCTTTGCTTCCATCGCCATCAGTGTCCTGACATTCAGAGTTGGTAAGTGATCTGTCTGAGGTACACTGAGTGTCCGCGTTGCAGGTTGATCCAATTACTGCAAAAGAAGGCAGCTTGCTTTACAAGCACCCTGATGCTATGATTGCACATGATGCAAGAATCAACTACATGGCATAGGAGGTAGACTTACCAGCTTACTTACTCTTCATATTATTGCACAATCATTTGAAGTTACTGACCTGAAGCACAGAGATTGGAAGCATCTTGATAGTAGCCACTTTGACATTTGCATGTGTCTTTGCTTCCATCGCCATCAGTGTCCTGACATTCAGAGTTGGTAAGTGATCTGTCTGAGGTACACTGAGTGTCCGCGTTGCAGGTTGATCCAATTACTGCAAAAGAAGGCAGCTTGCTTTACAAGCACCCTGATGCTATGATTGCACATGATGCAAGAATCAACTACATGGCATAGCAGGTAGACTTACAAGCTTACATACTCTTCATATTATTGCACAATCATTTGAAGTTACTGACCTATAGCACAGAGATTGGAAGCATCTTGATAGTAGCCACTTTGACATTTGCATGTGTCTTTGCTTCCATCGCCATCAGTGTCCTGACATTCAGAGTTGGTAAGTGATCTGTCTGAGGTACACTGAGTGTCCGCGTTGCAGGTTGATCCAATTACTGCAAAAGAAGGCAGCTTGCTTTACAAGCACCCTGATGCTATGATTGCACATGTTGCAAGAATCAACTACATGGCATAGGAGGTAGACTTACAAGCTTACTTACTCTTCATATTATTGCACAATCATTTGAAGTTACTGACCTGTAGCACAGAGATTGGAAGCATCTTGATAGTAGCCACTTTGACATTTGCATGTGTCTTTGCTTCCATCGCCATCAGTGTCCTGACATTCAGAGTTGGTAAGTGATCTGTCTGAGGTACACTGAGTGTCCGCGTTGCAGGTTGATCCAATTACTGCAAAAGAAGGCAGCTTGCTTTACAAGCACCCTGATGCTATGATTGCATATGATGCAAGAATCAACTACATGGCATAGGAGGAAGACTTACAAGCTTACTTACTCTTCATATTATTGCACAATCATTTGAAGTTACTGACCTGTAGCACAGAGATTGGAAGCATCTTGATAGTAGCCACTTTGACATTTGCATGTGTCTTTGCTTCCATTGCCATCAGTGTCCTGACATTCAGAGTTGGTAAGTGATCTGTCTGAGGTACACTGAGTGTCCGCATTGCAGGTTGATCCAATTACTGCAAAAGAAGGCAGCTTGCTTTACAAGCACCCTGATACTATGATTGCACATGATACAAGAATCAACTACATGGCATAGGAGGTAGACTTACAAGCTTACTTACTCTTCATATTATTGCACAATCATTTGAAGTTACTGACCTGTAGCACAGAGATTGGAAGCATCTTGATGGTAGCCACTTTGACATTTGCATGTGTCTTTGCTTCCATCGCCATCAGTGTCCTGACATTCAGAGTTGGTAAGTGATCTGTCTGAGGTACACTGAGTGTCCGCGTTGCAGGTTGATCCAATTACTGCAAAAGAAGGCAGCTTGCTCTACAAGCACCCTGATGCTATGATTGCACATGATGCAAGAATGAACTACATGGCATAGGAGGTAGACTTACAAGCTTATTTACTCTTCATATTATTGCACAATCATTTGAAGTTACTGACCTGTAGCACAGAGATTGGAAGCATCTTGATAGTAGCCACTTTGACATTTGCATGTGTCTTTGCTTCCATCGCCATCAGTGTCCTGACATTCAGAGTTGGTAAGTGATCTGTCTGAGGTACACTGAGTGTCCGCGTTGCAGGTTGATCCAATTACTGCAAAAGAAGGCAGCTTGCTTTACAAGCACCCTGATGCTATGATAGCACATGATTCAAGAATCAACAACATGGCATAGGAGGTAGACTTACAAGCTTACTTACTCTTCATATTATTGCACAATCATTTGAAGTTACTGACCTGTAGCACAGAGATTGGAAGCATCTTGATAGTAGCCACTTTGACATTTGCATGTGTCTTTGCTTCCATCGCCATCAGTGTCCTGACATTCAGAGTTGGTAAGTGATCTGTCTGAGGTACACTGAGTGTCCGCGTTGCAGGTTGATCCAATTACTGCAAAAGAAGGCAGCTTGCTTTACAAGCACCCTGATGCTATGATTGCACATGATGCAAGAATCAACTACATGGCATAGGAGGTAGACTTACAAGCTTACTTACTCTTCATATTATTGCACAATCATTTGAAGTTACTGACCTGTAGCACAGAGATTGGAAGCATCTTGATAGTAGCCACTTTGACATTTGCATGTGTCTTTGCTTCCATCGCCATCAGTGTCCTGACATTCAGAGTTGGTAAGTGATCTGTCTGAGGTACACTGAGTGTCCGCGTTGCAGGTTGATCCAATTACTGCAAAAGAAGGCAGCTTGCTCTACAAGCACCCTGATGCTATGATTGCACATGATGCAAGAATCAACTACATGGCATAGGAGGTAGACTTACAAGCTTACTTACTCTTCATATTATTGCACAATCATTTGAAGTTACTGACCTGTAGCACAGAGATTGGAAGCATCTTGATAATAGCCACTTTGACATTTGCATGTGTCTTTGCTTCCATCGCCATCAGTGTCCTGACATTCAGAGTTGGTAAGTGATCTGTCTGAGGTACACTGAGTGTCCGCGTTGCAGGTTGATCCAATTACTGCAAAAGAAGGCAGCTTGCTTTACAAGCACCCTGATGCTATGATTGCACATGATGCAAGAATCAACTACATGGCATAGGAGGTAGACTTACAAGCTTACTTACTCTTCATATTATTGCACAATCATTTGAAGTTACTGACCTGTAGCACAGAGATTGGAAGCATCTTGATAGTAGCCACTTTGACATTTGCATGTGTCTTTGCTTCCATTGCCATCAGTGTCCTGACATTCAGAGTTGGTAAGTGATCTGTCTGAGGTACACTGAGTGTCCGCGTTGCAGGTTGATCCAATTACTGCAAAAGAAGGCAGCTTGCTTTACAAGCACCCTGATGCTATGATTGCACATGATGCAAGAATCAACTACATGGCATAGGAGGTAGACTTACAAGCTTACTTACTCTTCATATTATTGCACAATCATTTGAAGTTACTGACCTGTAGCACAGAGATTGGAAGCATCTTGATAGTAGCCACTTTGACATTTGCATGTGTCTTTGCTTCCATCGCCATCAGTGTCCTGACATTCAGAGTTGGTAAGTGATCTGTCTGAGGTACACTGAGTGTCCGCGTTGCAGGTTGATCCAATTACTGCAAAAGAAGGCAGCTTGCTTTACAAGCACCCTGATGCTATGATTGCACATGATGCAAGAATCAACTACATGGCATAGGAGGTAGACTTACAAGCTTATTTACTCTTCATATTATTGCACAATCATTTGAAGTTACTGACCTGTAGCACAGAGATTGGAAGCATCTTGATAGTAGCCACTTTGACATTTGCATGTGTCTTTGCTTCCATCGCCATCAGTGTCCTGACATTCAGAGTTGGTAAGTGATCTGTCTGAGGTACACTGAGTGTCCGCGTTGCAGGTTGATCCAATTACTGCAAAAGAAGGCAGCTTGCTTTACAAGCACCCTGATGCTATGATTGCACATGATGCAAGAATCAACTACATGGCATAGGAGGTAGACTTACCAGCTTACTTACTCTTCATATTATTGCACAATCATTTGAAGTTACTGACCTGAAGCACAGAGATTGGAAGCATCTTGATAGTAGCCACTTTGACATTTGCATGTGTCTTTGCTTCCATCGCCATCAGTGTCCTGACATTCAGAGTTGGTAAGTGATCTGTCTGAGGTACACTGAGTGTCCGCGTTGCAGGTTGATCCAATTACTGCAAAAGAAGGCAGCTTGCTTTACAAGCACCCTGATGCTATGATTGCACATGATGCAAGAATCAACTACATGGCATAGCAGGTAGACTTACAAGCTTACATACTCTTCATATTATTGCACAATCATTTGAAGTTACTGACCTATAGCACAGAGATTGGAAGCATCTTGATAGTAGCCACTTTGACATTTGCATGTGTCTTTGCTTCCATCGCCATCAGTGTCCTGACATTCAGAGTTGGTAAGTGATCTGTCTGAGGTACACTGAGTGTCCGCGTTGCAGGTTGATCCAATTACTGCAAAAGAAGGCAGCTTGCTTTACAAGCACCCTGATGCTATGATTGCACATGTTGCAAGAATCAACTACATGGCATAGGAGGTAGACTTACAAGCTTACTTACTCTTCATATTATTGCACAATCATTTGAAGTTACTGACCTGTAGCACAGAGATTGGAAGCATCTTGATAGTAGCCACTTTGACATTTGCATGTGTCTTTGCTTCCATCGCCATCAGTGTCCTGACATTCAGAGTTGGTAAGTGATCTGTCTGAGGTACACTGAGTGTCTGCGTTGCAGGTTGATCCAATTACTGTAAAAGAAGGAAGCTTGCTCTACAAGCACCCTGATGCTATGATTGCACATGATGCAAGAATCAACTACATGGCATAAGAGGTAGACTTACAAGCTTACTTACTCTTCATATTATTGCACAATCATTTGAAGTTACTGACCTGTAGCACAGAGATTGGAAGCATCTTGATAGTAGCAGCTTTGACATTTGCATGTGTCTTTGCTTCCATCGCCATCAGTGTCCTGACATTCAGAGTTGGTAAGTGATCTGTCTGAGGTACACTGAGTGTCCGCGTTGCAGGTTGATCCAATTACTGCAAAAGAAGGCAGCTTGGTTTACAAGCACCCTGATGCTATGATTGCACATGATGCAAGAATCAACTACATGGCATAGGAGGTAGACTTACAAGCTTACTTACTCTTCATATTATTGCACAATCATTTGAAGTTACTGACCTGTAGCACAGAGATTGGAAGCATCTTGATAGTAGCCACTTTGACATTTGCATGTGTCTTTGCTTCCATCGCCATCAGTGTCCTGACATTCAGAGTTGGTAAGTGATCTGTCTGAGGTACACTGAGTGTCCGCGTTGCAGGTTGATCCAATTACTGCAAAAGAAGGCAGCTTGCTTTACAAGCACCCTGATGCTATGATTGCACATGATGCAAGAATCAACTACATGGCATAGGAGGTAGACTTACAAGCTTACTTACTCTTCATATTATTGCACAATCATTTGAAGTTACTGACCTGTAGCACAGAGATTGGAAGCATCTTGATAGTAGCCACTTTGACATTTGCATGTGTCTTTGCTTCCATCGCCATCAGTGTCCTGACATTCAGAGTTGGTAAGTGATCTGTCTGAGGTACACTGAGTGTCCGCGTTGCAGGTTGATCCAATTACTGCAAAAGAAGGCAGCTTGCTCTACAAGCACCCTGATGCTATGATTGCACATGATGCAAGAATCAACTACATGGCATAGGAGGTAGACTTACAAGCTTACTTACTCTTCATATTATTGCACAATCATTTGAAGTTACTGACCTGTAGCACAGAGATTGGAAGCATCTTGATAGTAGCCACTTTGACATTTGCATGTGTCTTTGCTTCCATCGCCATCAGTGTCCTGACATTCAGAGTTGGTAAGTGATCTGTCTGAGGTACACTGAGTGTCCGCGTTGCAGGTTGATCCAATTACTGCAAAAGAAGGCAGCTTGCTTTACAAGCACCCTGATGCTATGATTGCACATGATGCAAGAATCAACTACATGGCATAGGAGGTAGACTTACAAGCTTACTTACTCTTCATATTATTGCACAATCATTTGAAGTTACTGACCTGTAGCACAGAGATTGGAAGCATCTTGATAGTAGCCACTTTGACATTTGCATGTGTCTTTGCTTCCATCGCCATCAGTGTCCTGACATTCAGAGTTGGTAAGTGATCTTTGTGAGGTACACTGAGTGTCCGCGTTGCAGGTTGATCCAATTACTGCAAAAGAAGGCAGCTTGCTTTACAAGCACCCTGATGCTATGATTGCACATGATGCAAGAATCAACTACATGGCATAGGAGGTAGACTTACAAGCTTATTTACTCTTCATATTATTGCACAATCATTTGAAGTTACTGACCTGTAGCACAGAGATTGGAAGCATCTTGATAGTAGCCACTTTGACATTTGCATGTGTCTTTGCTTCCATCGCCATCAGTGTCCTGACATTCAGAGTTGGTAAGTGATCTGTCTGAGGTACACTGAGTGTCCGCGTTGCAGGTTGATCCAATTACTGCAAAAGAAGGCAGCTTGCTCTACAAGCACCCTGATGCTATGATTGCACATGATGCAAGAATCAACTACATGGCATAGGAGGTAGACTTACAAGCTTACTTACTCTTCATATTATTGCACAATCATTTGAAGTTACTGACCTGTAGCACAGAGATTGGAAGCGTCTTGATAGTAGCCACTTTGACATTTGCATGTGTCTTTGCTTCCATCGCCATCAGTGTCCTGACATTCAGAGTTGGTAAGTGATCTGTCTGAGGTACACTGTGTGTCCGCGTTGCAGGTTGATCCAATTACTGCAAAAGAAGGCAGCTTGCTTTACAAGCACCCTGATGCTATGATTGCACATGATGCAAGAATCAACTACATGGAATAGGAGGTAGACTTACAAGCTTACTTACTCTTCATATTATTGCACAATCATTTGAAGTTACTGACCTGTAGCACAGAGATTGGAAGCATCTTGATAGTAGCCACTTTGACATTTGCATGTGTCTTTGCTTCCACATAGGAGGTAGACTTACAAGCTTACTTACTCTTCATATTATTGCACAATCATTTGAAGTTACTGACCTGTAGCACAGAGATTGGAAGCATCTTGATAGTAGCCACTTTGACATTTGCATGTGTCTTTGCTTCCATCGCCATCAGTGTCCTGACATTCAGAGTTGGTAAGTGATCTGTCGGAGGTACACTGAGTGTCCGCGTTGCAGGTTGATCCAATTACTGCAAAAGAAGGCAGCTTGCTTTACAAGCACCCTGATGCTATGATTGCACATGATGCAAGAATCAACTACATGGCATAGGAGGTAGACTTACAAGCTTACTTACTCTTCATATTATTGCACAATCATTTGAAGTTACTGACCTGTAGCACAGAGATTGGAAGCATCTTGATAGTAGCCACTTTGACATTTGCATGTGTCTTTGCTTCCATCGCCATCAGTGTCCTGACATTCAGAGTTGGTAAGTGATCTGTCTGAGGTACACTGAGTGTCCGCGTTGCAGGTTGATCCAATTACTGCAAAAGAAGGCAGCTTGCTCTACAAGCACCCTGATGCTATGATTGCACATGATGCAAGAATCAACTACATGGCATAGGAGGTAGACTTACAAGCTTACTTACTCTTCATATTATTGCACAATCATTTGAAGTTACTGACCTGTAGCACAGAGATTGGAAGCATCTTGATAGTAGCCACTTTGACATTTGCATGTGTCTTTGCTTCCATCGCCATCAGTGTCCTGACATTCAGAGTTGGTAAGTGATCTGTCTGAGGTACACTGAGTGTCCGCGTTGCAGGTTGATCCAATTACTGCAAAAGAAGGCAGCTTGCTTTACAAGCACCCTGATGCTATGATTGCACATGATGCAAGAATCAACTACATGGCATAGGAGGTAGACTTACAAGCTTACTTACTCTTCATATTATTGCACAATCATTTGAAGTTACCGACCTGTAGCACAGAGATTGGAAGCATCTTGATAGTAGCCACTTTGACATTTGCATGTGTCTTTGCTTCCATCGCCATCAGTGTCCTGACATTCAGAGTTGGTAAGTGATCTGTCTGAGGTACACTGAGTGTCCGCGTTGCAGGTTGATCCAATAACTGCAAAAGAAGGCAGCTTGCTTTACAAGCACCCTGATGCTATGATTGCACATGATGCAAGAATCAACTACATGGCATAGGAGGTAGACTTACAAGCTTACTTACTCTTCATATTATTGCACAATCATTTGAAGTTACTGACCTGTAGCACAGAGATTGGAAGCATCTTGATAGTAGCCACTTTGACATTTGCATGTGTCTTTGCTTCCATCGCCATCAGTGTCCTGACATTCAGAGTTGGTAAGTGATCTGTCTGATGTACACTGAGTGTCCGCGTTGCAGGTTGATCCAATTACTGCAAAAGAAGGCAGCTTGCTTTACAAGCACCCTGATGCTATGATTGCACATGATGCAAGAATCAACTACATGGAATAGGAGGTAGACTTACAAGCTTACTTACTCTTCATATTATTGCACAATCATTTGAAGTTACTGACCTGTAGCACAGAGATTGGAAGCATCTTGATAGTAGCCACTTTGACATTTGCATGTGTCTTTGCTTGCATCGCCATCAGTGTCCTGACATTCAGAGTTGGTAAGTGATCTGTCTGAGGTACACTGAGTGTCCGCGTTGCAGGTTGATCCAATTACTGCAAAAGCAGGCAGCTTGCTCTACAAGCACCCTGATGCTATGATTGCACATGATGCAAGAATCAACTACATGGCATAGGAGGTAGACTGACAAACTTACTTACTCTTCATATTATTGCACAATCATTTGAAGTTACTGACCTGTAGCACAGAGATTGGAAGCATCTTGATAGTAGCCACTTTGACATTTGCATGTGTCTTTGCTTCCATCGCCATCAGTGTCCTGACATTCAGAGTTGGTGAGTGATTTGTCTAAGGTACACTTAGTGTCTGCGTTGCAGGTTGATCCAATTACTGCAAAAGAAGGCAGCTTGCTTTACAAGCACCCTGATGCTATGATTGCACATGATGCAAGAATCAGCTACATGGCATAGGAGGTAGACTTACAAGCTTACTTACTCTTCATATTATTGCACAATCATTTGAAGTTACTGACCTGTAGCACAGAGATTGGAAGCATCTTGATAGTAGCCACTTTGACATTTGCATGTGTCTTTGCTTCCATCGCCATCAGTGTCCAGACATTCAGAGTTGGTAAGTGATCTGTCTGAGGTACACTGAGTGTCCGCGTTGCAGGTTGATCCAATTACTGCAAAAGAAGGCAGCTTGCTTTACAAGTACCCTGATGCTATGATTGCACATGATGCAAGAATCAACTACATGGCATAGGAGGTAGACTTACAAGCTTACTTAGTCTTCATATTATTGCACAATCATTTGAAGTTACTGACCTGTAGCACAGAGATTGGAAGCATCTTGATAGTAGCCACTTTGACATTTGCATGTGTCTTTGCTTCCATCGCCATCAGTGTCCTGACATTCAGAGTTGGTAAGTGATCTGTCTGAGGTACACTGAGTGTCCGCGTTGCAGGTTGATCCAATAACTGCAATAGAAGGCAGCTTGCTTTACAAGCACCGTGATGCTATGATTGCACATGATGCAAGAATCAACTACATGGCATAGGAGGTAGGCCTACACGCTTACTTACTCTTCATATTATTGCACAATCATTTGAAGTTACTGACCTGTAGCACAGAGATTGGAAGCATCTTGATAGTAGCCACTTTGACATTTGCATGTGTCTTTGCTTCCATCGCCATCAGTGTCCTGACATTCAGAGTTGGTAAGTGATCTGTCTGAGGTACACTGAGTGTCCGCATTGCAGGTTGATCCAATTACTGCAAAAGAAGGCAGCTTGCTTTACAAGCACCCTGATGCTATGATTGCACATGATGCAAGAATCATCTACATGGCATAGGAAGTAGACTTACAAGCTTACTTACTCTTCATATTATTGCACAATCATTTGAAGTTACTGACCTGTAGCACAGAGATTGGAAGCATCTTGATAGTAGCCACTTTGACATTTGCATGTGTCTTTGCTTCCATCGCCATCAGTGTCCTGACATTCAGAGTTGGTAAGTGATCTGTCTGAGGTACACTGAGTGTCCGCGTTGCAGGTTGATCCAATTACTGCAAAAGAAGGCAGCTTGCTTTACAAGCACCCTGATGCTATGATTGCACATGATGCAAGAATCAACTACATGGCAATGGAGGTAGACTTACAAGCTTAATTACTCCTCATATTATTGCACAATCATTTGAAGTTACTGACCTGTAGCACAGAGATTGGAAGCATCTTGATAGTAGCCACTTTGACATTTGCATGTGTCTTTGCTTCCATCGCCATCAGTGTCCTGACATTCAGAGTTGGTAAGTGATCTGTCTGAGGTACACTGAGTGTCCGCGTTGCAGGTTGATCCAATTACTGCAAAAGAAGGCAGCTTGCTTTACAAGCACCCTGATGCTATGATTGCACATGTTGCAAGAATCAACTACATGGCATAGGAGGTAGACTTACAAGCTTACTTACTCTTCATATTATTGCACAATCATTTGAAGTTACTGACCTGTAGCACAGAGATTGGAAGCATCTTGATAGTAGCCACTTTGACATTTGCATGTGTCTATGCTTCCATCGCCATCAGTGTCTTGACATTCAGAGTTGGTAAGTGATCTGTCTGAGGTACACTGAGTGTCCGCGTTGCAGGTTGATCCAATTACTGCAAAAGAACGCAGCTTGCTTTACAAGCACCCTGATGCTATGATTGCACATGATGCAAGAATCAACTACATGGCATAAGAGGTAGACTTACAAGCTTACTTACTCTTCATATTATTGCACAATCATTTGAAGTTACTGACCTGTAGCACAGAGATTGGAAGCATCTTGATAGTAGCCACTTTGACATTTGCATGTGTCTTTGCTTCCATCGCCATCAGTGTCCTGACATTCAGAGTTGGTAAGTGATCTGTCTGAGGTACACTGAGTGTCCGCGTTGCAGGTTGATCCAATTACTGCAAAAGAAGGCAGCTTGCTTTACAAGCACCCTGATGCTATGATTGCACATGTTGCAAGAATCAACTACATGGCATAGGGGGTAGACTTACAAGCTTACTTACTCTTCATATTATTGCAAAATCATTTGAAGTTACTGACCTGTAGCACAGAGATTGGAAGCATCTTGATAGTAGCCACTTTGACATTTGCATGTGTCTTTGCTTCCATCGCCATCAGTGTCCTGACATTCAGAGTTGGTAAGTGATCTGTCTGAGGTACACTGAGTGTCCGCGTTGCAGGTTGATCCAATTACTGCAAAAGAAGGCAGCTTGCTTTACAAAAACCCTGATGCTATGATTGCACATGATGCAAGAATCAACTACATGGCATAGGAGGTAAACTTACAAGCTTACTTACTCTTCATATTATTGCACAATCATTTGAAGTTACTGACCTGTAGCACAGAGATTGGAAGCATCTTGATAGTAGCCACTTTGACATTTGCATGTGTCTTTGCTTCCATCGCCATCAGTGTCCTGACATTCAGAGTTGGTAAGTGATCTGTCTGAGGTACACTGAGTGTCCACGTTGCAGGTTGATCCAATTACTGCAAAAGAAGGCAGCTTACTTTACAAGCACCCTGATGCTATGATTGCACATGATGCAAGAATCAACTACATGGCACAGGAGGTAGATTTACAAGCTTACTTACTCTTCATATTATTGCACAATCATTTGAAGTTACTGACCTGTAGCACAGAGATTGGAAGCATCTTGATAGTAGCCACTTTGACATTTGCATGTGTCTTTGCTTCCATCGCCATCAGTGTCCTGACATTCAGAGTTGGTAAGTGATCTGTCTGAGGTACAGTGAGTGTCCGCGTTGCAGGTTGATCCGATTACTGCAAAAGAAGGCAGCTTGCTTTACAAGCACCCTGATGCTATGATTGCACATGATGCAAGAATCAACTACATGGCATAGGAGGTAGACTTACAAGCTTACTTACACTTCATATTATTGCACAATCATTTGAAGTTACTGACCTGTAGCACAGAGATTGGAAGCATCTTGATAGTAGCCACTTTGACATTTGCATGTGTCTTTGCTTCCATCGCCATCAATGTCCTGACATTCAGAGTTGGTAAGTGATCTGTCTGAGGTACACTGAGTGTCCGCGTTGCAGGTTGATCCAATTACTGCAAAAGAAGGCAGCTTGCTTTACAAGCACCCTGATGCTATGATTGCACATGTTGCAAGAATCAACTACATGGCATAGGAGGTAGACTTATAAGTTTACTTACTCTTCATATTATTGCACAATCATTTGAAGTTACTGACCTGGAGCACAGAGATTGGAAGCATCTTGATAGTAGCCACTTTGACATTTGCATGTGTCTTTGCTTCCATCGCCATCAGTGTCCTGACATTCAGAGTTGGTAAGTGATCTGTCTGAGGTACACTGAGTGTCCGCGTTGCAGGTTGATCCAATTACTGCAAAAGAAGGCAGCTTGCTTTACAAGCACCCTGATGCTATGATTGCACATGATGCAAGAATCAACTACATGGCATAGGAGGTAGACTTACAAGCTTACTTAGTCTGCATATTATTGCACAATCATTTGAAGTTACTGACCTGTAGCACAGAGATTGGAAGCATCTTGATAGTAGCCACTTTGACATTTGCATGTGTCTTTGCTTCCATCGCCATCAGTGTCCTGACATTCAGAGTTGGTAAGTGATATGTCTGAGGTACACTGAGTGTCCGCGTTGCAGGTTGATCCAATTACTGCAAAAGAAGGCAGCTTGCTTTACAAGCACCCTGATGCTATGATTGCACATGTTGCAAGAATCAACTACATGGCATAGGAGGTAGACTTACAAGCTTACTTACTCTTCATATTATTGCACAATCATTTGAAGTTACTGACCTGTAGCACAGAGATCGGAAGCATCCTGATAGTAGCCACTTTGACATTTGCATGTGTCTTTGCTTCCATCGCCATCAGTGTCCTGACATTTAGAGTTGGTAAGTGATCTGTCTGAGGTACACTGAGTGTCCGCGTTGCAGGTTGATCCAATTACTGCAAAAGAAGGCAGCTTGCTTTACAAGCACCCTGATGCTATGATTGCACATGTTGCAAGAATCAACTACATGGCATAGGAGGTAGACTTACAAGCTTACTTACTTTCCATATTATTGCACAATCATTTGAAGTTACTGACCTGTAGCACAGAGATTGGAAGCATCTTGATAGTAGCCACTTTGACATTTGCATGTGTCTTTGCTTCCATCGCCATCAGTGTCCTGACATTCAGAGTTGGTAAGTGATCTGTCTGAGGTACACTGAGTGTCCGCGTTGCAGGTTGATCCAATTACTGCAAAAGAAGGCAGCTTGCTTTACAAGCACCCTGATGCTATGATTGCACATGATGCAAGAATCAACTACATGGCATAGGAGGTAGACTTACAAGCTTACTTACTCTTCATATTATTGCACAATCATTTGAAGTTACTGACCTGTAGCACAGAGATTGGAAGCATCCTGATAGTAGCCACTTTGACATTTGCATGTGTCTTTGCTTCCATCGCCATCAGTGTCCTGACATTCAGAGTTGGTAAGTGATCTGTCTGAGGTACACTGAGTGTCCGCGTTGCAGGTTGATCCAATTACTGCAAAAGAAGGCAGCTTGCTTTACAAGCACCCTGATGCTATGATTGCACATAATGCAAAAATCAACTACATGGCATAGGAGGTAGACTTACAAGCTTACTTACTCTCTATATTATTGCACAATCATTTGATGTTACTGACCTGTAGCACAGAGATTGGAAGCATCTTGATAGTAGCCACTTTGACATTTGCATGTGTCTTTGCTTCCATCGCCATCAGTGTCCTGACATTCAGAGTTGGTAAGTGATCTGTCTGAGGTACACTGAGTGTCCGCGTTGCAGGTTGATCCAATTACTGCAAAAGAAGGCAGCTTGCTTTACAAGCACCCTGATGCTATGATTGCTCATGATGCAAGAATCAACTACATGGCATAGGAGGTAGACTTACAAGCTTACTTAGTCTTCATATTATTGCAAAATCATTTGAAGTTACTGACCTGTAGCACAGAGATTGGAAGCATCTTGATAGTAGCCACTTTGACATTTGCATGTGTCTTTGCTTCCATCGCCATCAGTGTCCTGACATTCAGAGTTGGTAAGTGATCTGTCTGAGGTACACTGAGTGTCCGCGTTGCAGGTTGATCCAATTACTGCAAAAGAAGGCAGCTTGCTTTACAAGCACCCTGATGCTATGATTGCACATGTTGCAAGAATCAACTACATGGCATAGGAGGTAGACTTACAAGCTTACTTACTCTTCATATTATTGCACAATCATTTGAAGTTACTGACCTGTAGCACAGAGATTGGAAGCATCCTGATAGTAGCCACTTTGACATTTGCATGTGTCTTTGCTTCCATCGCCATCAGTGTCCTGACATTCAGAGTTGGTAAGTGATCTGTCTGAGGTACACTGAGTGTCCGCGTTGCAGGTTGATCCAATTACTGCAAAAGAAGGCAGCTTGCTTTACAAGCACCCTGATGCTATGATTGCACATGATGCAGGAATCAACTGCATGGCATTGGAGGTAGACTTACAAGCTTACTTAGTCTGCATATTATTGCACAATCATTTGAAGTTACTGACCTGTAGCACAGAGATTGGAAGCATCTTGATAGTAGCCACTTTGACATTTGCATGTGTATTTGCTTCCATCGCCATCAGTGTCCTGACATTCAGAGTTTGTAAGTGATCTGTCTGAGGTACACTGAGTGTCCGCGTTGCAGGTTGATCCAATTACTGCAAAAGAAGGCAGCTTGCTTTACAAGCACCCTGATGCTATGATTGCACATGTTGCAAGAATCAACTACATGGCATAGGAGGTAGACTTACAAGCTTACTTAGTCTTCATATTATTGCACAATCATTTGAAGTTACTGACCTGTAGCACAGAGATTGGAAGCATCTTGATAGTAGCCACTTTGACATTTGCATGTGTCTTTGCTTCCATCGCCATCAGTGTCCTGACATTCAGAGTTGGTAAGTGATCTGTCTGAGGTACACTGAGTGTCCGCGTTGCAGGTTGATCCAATTACTGCAAAAGAAGGCAGCTTGCTTTAGAAGCACCCTGATGCTATGATTGCACATGATGCAAGAATCAACTACATGGCATAGGAGGTAGACTTACAAGCTTACTTAGAATTCATATTATTGCAAAATCATTTGAAGTTACTGACCTGTAGCACAGAGATTGGAAGCATCTTGATAGTAGCCACTTTGACATTTGCATGTGTCTTTGCTTCCATCGCCATCAGTGTCCTGACATTCAGAGTTGGTAAGTGATCTGTCTGAGGTACACTGAGTGTCCGCGTTGCAGGTTGATCCAATTACTGCAAAAGAAGGCAGCTTGCTTTACAAGCACCCTGATGCTATGATTGCACATGTTGCAAGAATCAACTACATGGCATAGGAGGTAGACTTACAAGCTTACTTACTCTTCATATTATTGCACAATCATTTGAAGTTACTGACCTGTAGCACAGAGATTGGAAGCATCTTGATAGTAGCCACTTTGACATTTGCATGTGTCTTTGCTTCCATCGCCATCAGTGTCCTGACATTCAGAGTTGGTAAGTGATCTGTCTGAGGTACACTGAGTGTCCGCGTTGCAGGTTGATCCAATTACTGCAAAAGAAGGCAGCTTGCTTTACAAGCACCCTGATGCTATGATTGCACATGATGCAAGAATCAACTGCATGGCATTGGAGGTAGACTTACAAGCTTACTTAGTCTGCATATTATTGCACAATCATTTGAAGTTACTGACCTGTAGCACAGAGATTGGAAGCATCTTGATAGTAGCCACTTTGACATTTGCATGTGTCTTTGCTTCCATCGCCATCAGTGTCCTGACATTCAGAGTTTGTAAGTGATCTGTCTGAGGTACACTGAGTGTCCGCATTGCAGGTTGATCCAATTACTGCAAAAGAAGGCAGCTTGCTTTACAAGCACCCTGATGCTATGATTGCACATGTTGCAAGAATCTACTACATGGCATAGGAGGTAGACTTACAAGCTTACTTAGTCTTCATATTATTGCACAATCATTTGAAGTTACTGACCTGTAGCACAGAGATTGGAAGCATCTTGATAGTAGCCACTTTGACATTTGCATGTGTCTTTGCTTCCATCGCCATCAGTGTCCTGACATTCAGAGTTGGTAAGTGATCTGTCTGAGGTACACTGAGTGTCCGCGTTGCAGGTTGATCCAATTACTGCAAAAGAAGGCAGCTTGCTTTAGAAGCACCCTGATGCTATGATTGCACATGATGCAAGAATCAACTACATGGCATAGGAGGTAGACTTACAAGCTTACTTAGAATTCATATTATTGCACAATCATTTGAAGTTACTGACCTGTAGCACAGAGATCGGAAGCATCCTGATAGTAGCCACTTTGACATTTGCATGTGTCTTTTCTTCCATCGCCATCAGTGTCCTGACATTTAGAGTTGGTAAGTGATCTGTCTGAGGTACACTGAGTGTCCGCGTTGCAGGTTGATCCAATTACTGCAAAAGAAGGCAGCTTGCTTTACAAGCACCCTGATGCTATGATTGCACATGTTGCAAGAATCAACTACATGGCATAGGAGGTAGACTTACAAGCTTACTTGCTCTTCATATTATTGCACAATCATTTGAAGTTACTGACCTGTAGCACAGAGATTGGAAGCATCTTGATAGTAGCCACTTTGACATTTGCATGTGTCTTTGCTTCCATCGCCATCAGTGTCCTGACATTCAGAGTTGGTAAGTGATCTGTCTGAGGTACACTGAGTGTCCGCGTTGCAGGTTGATCCAATTACTGCAAAAGAAGGCAGCTTGCTTTACAAGCACCCTGATGCTATGATTGCACATGATGAAAGAATCAACTACATGGCACAGGAGGTAGACTTACAAGCTTACTTACTCTTCATATTATTGCACAATCATTTGATGTTACTGACCTGTAGCACAGAGATTGGAAGCATCTTGATAGTAGCCACTTTGACATTTGCATGTGTCTTTGCTTCCATCGCCATCACTGTCCTGACATTCAGAGTTGGTAAGTGATCTGTCTGAGGTACACTGAGTGTCCGCGTTGCAGGTTGATCCAATTACTGCAAAAGAAGGCAGCTTGCTTTACAAGCACCCTGATGCTATGATTGCACATGATGCAAGAATCAACTACATGGCATAGGAGGTAGACTTACAAGCTTACTTACTCTTCATATCATTGCAAAATCATTTGAAGTTACTGACCTGTAGCACAGAGATTGGAAGCATCTTGATAGTAGCCACTTTGACATTTGCATGTGTCTTTGCTTCCATCGCCATCAGTGTCCTGACATTCAGAGTTGGTAAGTGATCTGTCTGAGGAACACTGAGTGTCCGCGTTGCAGGTTGATCCAATTACTGCAAAAGAAGGATGCTTGCTTTACAAGCACCCTGATGCTATAATTGCACATGTTGCAAGAATCAACTACATGGCATAGGAGGTAGACTTACAAGCTTACTTACTCTTCATATTATTGCACAATCATTTGAAGTTACTGACCTGTAGCGCAGAGATTGGAAGCATCCTGATAGTAGCCACTTTGACATTTGCATGTGTCTTTGGTTCTATCGCCATCAGTGTCCTGACATTCAGAGTTGGTAAGCGATCTGTCTGAGGTACACTGAATGTCCGCGTTGCAGGTTGATCCAATTACTGCAAAAGAAGGCAGCTTGCTTTACAAGCACCCTGATGCTATGATTGCACATGATGCAAGAATCAACTACATGGCATAGGAGGAAGACTTACAAGCTTACTCACTCTTCCTATTATTGCACAATCATTTGAAGTTACTGACCTGTAGCACAGAGATTGGAAGCATCTTGATAGTAGCCACTTTGACATTTGCATGTGTCTTTGCTTCCATCGCCATCAGTGTCCAGACATTCAGAGTTGGTAAGTGATCTGTCTGAGGTACACTGAGTGTCCGCGTTGCAGGTTGATCCAATTACTGCAAAAGAAGGCAGCTTGCTTTACAAGTACCCTGATGCTATGATTGCACATGATGCAAGAATCAACTACATGGCATAGGAGGTAGACTTACAAGCTTACTTAGTCTTCATATTATTGCACAATCATTTGAAGTTACTGACCTGGAGCACAGAGATTGGAAGCATCTTGATAGTAGCCACTTTGACATTTGCATGTGTCTTTGCTTCCATCGCCATCAGTGTCCTGACATTCAGAGTTGGTAAGTGATCTGTCTGAGGTACACTGAGTGTCCGCGTTGCAGGTTGATCCAATTACTGCAAAAGAAGGCAGCTTGCTTTACAAGCACCCTGATGCTATGATTGCACATGTTGCAAGAATCAACTACATGGCATAGGAGGTAGACTTACAAGCTTACTTACTCTTCATATTATTGCACAATCATTTGAAGTTACTGACCTGGAGCACAGAGATTGGAAGCATCTTGATAGTAGCCACTTTGACATTTGCATGTGTCTTTGCTTCCATCGCCATCACTGTCCTCACATTCAGAGTTGGTAAGTGATCTGTCTGAGGTACACTGAGTGTCCGCGTTGCAGGTTGATCCAATTACTGCAAAAGAAGGCAGCTTGCTTTACAAGCACCCTGATGCTATGATTGCACATGATGCAAGAATCAACTACATGGAATAGGAGGTAGACTTACAAGCTTACTTACTCTTCATATTATTGCACAATCATTTGAAGTTACTGACCTGTAGCACAGAGATTGGAAGCATCTTGATAGTAGCCACTTTGACATTTGCATGTGTCTTTGCTTCCATCGCCATCACTGTCCTCACATTCAGAGTTGGTAAGTGATCTGTCTGAGGTACACTGAGTGTCCGCGTTGCAGGTTGATCCAATTACTGCAAAAGAAGGCAGCTTGCTTTACAAGCACCCTGATGCAATGATTGCACATGATGCAAGAATCAACTACATGGCATAGGAGGTAGACTTACAAGCTTACTTAGTCTTCATATTATTGCACAATCATTTGAAGTTACTGACCTGTAGCACAGAGATTGGAAGCATCTTGATAGTAGCCACTTTGACATTTGCATGTGTCTTTGCTTCCATCGCCATCAGTGTCCTGACATTCAGAGTTGGTAAGTGATCTGTCTGAGGTACACTGAGTGTCTGCGTTGCAGGTTGATCCAATTACTGCAAAAGAAGGCAGCTTGCTTTACAAGCACCCTGATGCTATGATTGCACATGTTGCAAGAATCAACTACATGGCATAGGAGGTAGACTTACAAGCTTACTTACTCTTCATATTATTGCACAATCATTTGAAGTTACTGACCTGTAGCACAGAGATTGGAAGCATCCTGATAGTAGCCACTTTGACATTTGCATGTGTCTTTGCTTCCATCGCCATCAGTGTCCTGACATTCAGAGTTGGTAAGTGATCTGTCTGAGGTACACTGAGTGTCCGCGTTGCAGGTTGATCCAATTACTGCAAAAGAAGGCAGCTTGCTTTACAAGCACCCTGATGCTATGATTGCACATGTTGCAAGAATCAACTACATGGCATAGGAGGTAGACTTACAAGCTTACTTACTCTTCATATTATTGCACAATCATTTGAAGTTACTGACCTGTAGCACAGAGATTGGAAGCATCTTGATAGTAGCCACTTTGACATTTGCATGTGTCTTTGCTTCCATCGCCATCAGTGTCCTGACATTCAGAGTTGGTAAGTGATCTGTCTGAGGTACACTGAGTGTCCGCGTTGCAGGTTGATCCAATTACTGCAAAAGAAGGCAGCTTGCTTTACAAGCACACTGATGCTATGATTGCACATGATGCAAGATTCAACTACATGGCATAGGAGGTAGACTTACAAGCTTACTTACTCTTCATATTATTGCACAATCATTTGAAGTTACTGACCTGGAGCACAGAGATTGGAAGCATCTTGATAGTAGCCACTTTGACATTTGCATGTGTCTTTGCTTCCATCGCCATCAGTGTCCTGACATTCAGAGTTGGTAAGTGATCTGTCTGAGGTACACTGAGTGTCCGCGTTGCAGGTTGATCCAATTACTGCAAAAGAAGGCAGCTTGCTTTACAAGCACCCTGATGCTATGATTGCACATGATGCAAGAATCAACTACATGGCATAGGAGGTAGACTTACAAGCTTACTTACTCTTCATATTATTGCACAATCATTTGAAGTTACTGACCTGTAGCACAGAGATTGGAAGCATCTTGATAGTAGCCACTTTGACATTTGCATGTGTCTTTGCTTCCATCGCCATCACTGTCCTGACATTCAGAGTTGGTAAGTGATCTGTCTGAGGTACACTGAGTGTCCGCGTTGCAGGTTGATCCAATTACTGCAAAAGAAGGCAGCTTGCTTTACAAGCACCCTGATGCTATGATTGCACATGATGCAAGAATCAACTACATGGCATAGGAGGTAGACTTACAAGCTTACTTAGTCTTCATATTATTGCACAATCATTTGAAGTTACTGACCTGGAGCACAGAGATTGGAAGCATCTTGATAGTAGCCACTTTGACATTTGCATGTGTCTTTGCTTCCATCGCCATCAGTGTCCTGACATTCAGAGTTGGTAAGTGATCTGTCTGAGGTACACTGAGTGTCTGCGTTGCAGGTTGATCCAATTACTGCAAAAGAAGGCAGCTTGCTTTACAAGCACCCTGATGCTATGATTGCACATGTTGCAAGAATCAACTACATGGCATAGGAGGTAGACTTACAAGCTTACTTACTCTTCATATTATTGCACAATCATTTGAAGTTACTGACCTGTAGCACAGAGATTGGAAGCATCCTGATAGTAGCCACTTTGACATTTGCATGTGTCTTTGCTTCCATCGCCATCAGTGTCCTGACATTCAGAGTTGGTAAGTGATCTGTCTGAGGTACACTGAGTGTCCGCGTTGCAGGTTGATCCAATTACTGCAAAAGAAGGCAGCTTGCTTTACAAGCACCCTGATGCTATGATTGCACATGTTGCAAGAATCAACTACATGGCATAGGAGGTAGACTTACAAGCTTTCTTACTCTTCATATTATTGCACAATCATTTGAAGTTACTGACCTGTAGCACAGAGATTGGAAGCATCTTGATAGTAGCCACTTTGACATTTGCATGTGTCTTTGCTTCCATCGCCATCAGTGTCCTGACATTCAGAGTTGGTAAGTGATCTGTCTGAGGTACACTGAGTGTCCGCGTTGCAGGTTGATCCAATTACTGCAAAAGAAGGCAGCTTGCTTTACAAGCACCCTGATGCTATGATTGCACATGTTGCAAGAATCAACTACATGGCATAGGAGGTAGACTTACAAGCTTACTTACTCTTCATATTATTGCACAATCATTTGAAGTTACTGACCTGTAGCACAGAGATTGGAAGCATCTTGATAGTAGCCACTTTGACATTTGCATGTGTCTTTGCTTCCATCGCCATCAGTGTCCTGACATTCAGAGTTGGTAAGTGATCTGTCTGAGGTACACTGAGTGTCCGCGTTGCAGGTTGATCCAATTACTGCAAAAGAAGGCAGCTTGCTTTACAAGCACCCTGATGCTATGATTGCACATGTTGCAACAATCAACTACATGGCATAGGAGGTAGACTAACAAGCTTACTTAATCTTCATATTATTGCACAATTATTTGAAGTTACTTACCTGGAGCACAGAGATTGGAAGCATCTTGATAGTAGCCACTTTGACATTTGCATGTGTCTTTGCTTCCATCGCCATCAGTGTCCTGGCATTCAGAGTTGGTAAGTGATCTGTCTGAGGTACACTGAGTGTCCGCGTTGCAGGTTGATCCAATTACTGCAAAAGAAGGCAGCTTGCTTTACAAGCACCCTGATGCTATGATTGCACATGATGCAAGAATCAACGACATGGCATAGGAGGTAGACTTACAAGCTTACTTACTCTTCATATTATTGCACAATCATTTGAAGTTACTGACCTGTAGCACACAGATTGGAAGCATCTTGATAGTAGCCACTTTGACATTTGCATGTGTCTTTGCTTCCATCGCCATCAGTGTCCTGACATTCAGAGTTGGTAAGTGATCTGTCGGAGGTACACTGAGTGTCCGCATTGCAGGTTGATCCAATTACTGCAAAAGAAGGCAGCTTGCTTTACAAGCACCCTGATGCTATGATTGCACATGATGCAAGAATCAACTACATGGCATAGGAGGTAGACTTACAAGCTTACTTACTCTTCATATTATTTCACAATCATTTGAAGTTACTGACCTGTAGCACAGAGATTGGAAGCATCCTGATAGTAGCCACTTTGACATTTGCATGTGTCTTTGCTTCCATCGCCATCCGTGTCCTGACATTCAGAGTTGGTAAGTGATCTGTCTGAGGTACACTGAGTGTCCGCGTTGCAGGTTGATCCAATTACTGCAAAAGAAGGCAGCTTGCTTTACAAGCACCCTGATGCTATGATTGCACATGTTGCAAGAATCAACTACATGGCATAGGAGGTAGACTTACAAGCTTACTTACTCTTCATATTATTGCACAATCATTTGAAGTTACTGACCTGTAGCACAGAGATTGGAAGCATCCTGATAGTAGCCACTTTGACATTTGCATGTGTCTTTGCTTCCATCGCCATCAGTGTCCTGACATTCAGAGTTGGTAAGTGACCGGTCTGAGGTACACTGAGTGTCCGCGTTGCAGGTTGATCCAATTACTGCAAAAGAAGGCAGCTTGCTTTACAAGCACCCTGATGCTATGATTGCACATGTTGCAAGAATCAACTACATGGCATAGGAGGCAGACTTACAAGCTTACTTACTCTTCATATTATTGTACAATCATTTGAAGTTACTGACCTGTAGCACAGAGATTGGAAGCATCTTGATAGTAGCCACTTTGACATTTGCATGTGTCTCTGCTTCCATCGCCATCAGTGTCTTGACATTCAGAGTTGGTAAGTGATTTGTCTGAGGTACACTGAGTGTCCACGTTGCAGGTTGATCCAATTACTGCAAAAGAAGGCAGCTTGCTTTACAAGCACCCTGATGCTATGATTGCACATGATGCAAGAATCAACTACATGGCATAGGAGGTAGACTTACAAGCTTACTTACTCTTCATATTATTGCACAATCATTTGAAGTTACTGACCTGTAGCACAGAGATTGGAAGCATCTTGATAGTAGCCACTTTGACATTTGCATGTGTCTTTGCTTCCATCGCCATCAATGTCCTGACATTCAGAGTTGGTAAGTGATCTGTCTGAGGTACACTGAGTGTCCGCGTTGCAGGTTGATCCAATTACTGCAAAAGAAGGCAGCTTGCTTTACAAGCACCCTGATGCTATGATTGCACATGTTGCAAGAATCAACTACATGACATAGGAGGTAGACTTACAAGCTTACTTACTCTTCATATTATTGCACAATCATTTGAAGTTACTGACCTGTAGCACAGAGATTGGAAGCATCTTGATAGTAGCCACTTTGACATTTGCATGTGTCTTTGCTTCCATCGCCATCAGTGTCCTGACATTCAGAGTTGGTAAGTGATCTGTCGGAGGTACACTGAGTGTCCGCGTTGCAGGTTGATCCAATTACTGCAAAAGAAGGCAGCTTGCTTTACTAGCAGCCTGATGCTATGATTGCACATGATGCACAAGTACATGGCATAGGAGGTAGACTTACAAGCTTACTTACTTTTCATATTATTGCACAATCATTTGAAGTTACAAACCTGGAGCACAGAGATTGGAAGCATCTTGATAGTAGCCACTTTGACATTTGCATGTGTCTTTGCTTCCATCGCCATCAGTGTCCTGACATTCAGAGTTGGTAAGTGATCTGTCTGAGGTACACTGAGTGTCCGCGTTGCAGGTTGATCCAATTACTGCAAAAGAAGGCAGCTTGCTTTACAAGCACCCTGATGCTATGATTGCACATGTTGCAAGAATCAACTACATGGCATAGGAGGTAGACTTACAAGCTTACTTACTCTTCATATTATTGCACATTCATTTGATGTTACTGACCTGTAGCACAGAGATTGGAAGCATCTTGATAGTAGCCACTTTGACATTTGCATGTGTCTTTGCTTCCATCGCCATCAGTGTCCTGACATTCAGAGACGGTAAGTGATCTGTCTGAGGTACACTGAGTGTCCGCGTTGCAGGTTGATCCAATTACTGCAAAAGAAGGCAGCTTGCTTTACAAGCACCCTGATGCTATGATTGCACATGATGCAAGAATCAACTACATGGCATAGGAGGTAGACTTACAAGCTTACTTAGTCTTCATATTATTGCACAATCATTTGAAGTTACTGACCTGTAGCACAGAGATTGGAAGCATCTTGATAGTAGCCACTTTGACATTTGCATGTGTCTTTGCTTCCATCGCCATCAGTGTCCTGACATTCAGAGTTGGTAAGTGATCTGTCTGAGGTACACTGAGTGTCCGCGTTGCAGGTTGATCCAATTACTGCAAAAGAAGGCAGCTTGCTTTACAAGCACCCTGATGCTATGATTGCACATGTTGCAAGAATCAACTACATGGCATAGGAGGTAGACTTACAAGCTTACTTACTCTTCATATTATTGCACAATCATTTGAAGTTACTGACCTGTAGCACAGAGATCGGAAGCATCCTGATAGTAGCCACTTTGACATTTGCATGTGTCTTTGCTTCCATCGCCATCAGTGTCCTGACATTTAGAGTTGGTAAGTGATCTGTCTGAGGTACACTGAGTGTCCGCGTTGCAGGTTGATCCAATTACTGCAAAAGAAGGCAGCTTGCTTTACAAGCACCCTGATGCTATGATTGCACATGTTGCAAGAATCAACTACATGGCATAGGAGGTAGACTTACAAGCTTACTTGCTCTTCATATTATTGCACAATCATTTGATGTTACTGACCTGTAGCACAGAGATTGGAAGCATCTTGATAGTAGCCACTTTGACATTTGCATGTGTCTTTGCTTCCATCGCCATCAGTGTCCTGACATTCAGAGTTGGTAAGTGATCTGTCTGAGGTACACTGAGTGTCCGCGTTGCAGGTTGATCCAATTACTGCAAAAGAAGGCAGCTTGCTTTACAAGAACCCTGATGCTATGATTGCACATGATGCAAGAATCAACTACATGGCATAGGAGGTAGACTTACAAGCTTACTTAGTCTTCATATTATTTCAAAATCATTTGAAGTTACTGACCTGTAGCACAGAGATTGGAAGCATCTTGATAGTAGCCACTTTGACATTTGCATGTGTCTTTGCTTCCATCGCCATCAGTGTCCTGACATTCAGAGTTGGTAAGTGATCTGTCTGAGGTACACTGAGTGTCCGCGTTGCAGGTTGATCCAATTACTGCAAAAGAAGGCAGCTTGCTTTACAAGCACCCTGATGCTATGATTGCACATGTTGCAAGAATCAACTACATGGCATAGGAGGTAGACTTACAAGCTTACTTACTCTTCATATTATTGCACAATCATTTGAAGTTACTGACCTGTAGCACAGAGATTGGAAGCATCTTGATAGTAGCCACTTTGACATTTGCATGTGTCTTTGCTTCCATCGCCATCAGTGTCCTGACATTCAGAGTTGGTAAGTGATCTGTCTGAGTTACACTGAGTGTCCGCGTTGCAGGTTGATCCAATTACTGCAAAAGAAGGCAGCTTGCTTTACTAGCAGCCTGATGCTATGATTGCACATGATGCAAGAATCAACTACATGGCATAGGAGGTAGACTTACAAGCTTAGTTACTTTTCATATTATTGCACAATCATTTGAAGTTACTGACCTGGAGCACAGAGATTGGAAGCATCTTGATAGTAGCCACTTTGACATTTGCATGTGTCTTTGCTTCCATCGCCATCAGTGTCCTGACATTCAGAGTTGGTAAGTGATCTGTTTGAGGTACACTGAGTGTCCCCGTTGCAGGTTGATCCAATTACTGCAAAAGAAGGCAGCTTGCTTTACAAGCACCCTGATCCTATGATTGCACATGATGCAAGAATCAACTGCATGGCATAGGAGGTAGACTTACAAGCTTACTTACTCTTCATATTATTGCACAATCATTTGAAGTTACTGACCTGTAGCACAGAGATTGGAAGCATCTTGATAGTAGCCACTTTGACATTTGCATGTGTCTCTGCTTCCATCGCCATCAGTGTCCTGACATTCAGAGTTGGTAAGTGATCTGTCTGAGGTACACTGAGTGTCCGCGTTGCAGGTTGATCCAAATACTGCAAAAGAAGGCAGCTTGCTTTAAAAGCACCCTGATGCTATGATTGCACATGTTGCAAGAATCAACTACATGGCATAGGAGGTAGACTTACAAGCTTACTTACTCTTCATATTATTGCACAATCATTTGAAATTACTGACCTGTAGCACAGAGATTGGAAGCATCTTGATAGTAGCCACTATGACATTTGCATGTGTCTTTGCTTCCATCGCCATCAGTGTCCTGACATTCAGAGTTGGTAAGTGATCTGTCTGAGGTACACTGAGTGTCCGCGTTGCAGGTTGATCCAATTACTGCAAAAGAAGGCAGCTTGCTTTACAAGCACCCTGATGCTATGATTGCACATGTTGCAAGAATCAAGTACATGGCATAGGAGGTAGACTTACAAGCTTACTTACTCTTCATATTATTGCACAATCATTTGAAGTTACTGACCTGTAGCACAGAGATCGGAAGCATCCTGATAGTAGCCACTTTGACATTTGCATGTGTCTTTGCTTCCATCGCCATCAGTGTCCTGACATTTAGAGTTGGTAAGTGATCTGTCTGAGGTACACTGAGTGTCCGCGTTGCAGGTTGATCCAATTACTGCAAAAGAAGGCAGCTTGCTTTACAAGCACCCTGATGCTATGATTGCACATGTTGCAAGAATCAACTACATGGCATAGGAGGTAGACTTACAAGCTTACTTGCTCTTCATATTATTGCACAATCATTTGAAGTTACAAACCTGTAGCACAGAGATTGGAAGCATCTTGATAGTAGCCACTTTGACATTTGCATGTGTCTTTGCTTCCATCGCCATCAGTGTCCTGACATTCAGAGTTGGTAAGTGATCTGTCTGAGGTACACTGAGTGTCCGCGTTGCAGGTTGATCCAATTACTGCAAAAGAAGGCAGCTTGCTTTACAAGCACCCTGATGCTATGATTGCACATGTTGCAAGAATCAACTACATGGCATAGGAGGTAGACTTACAAGCTTACTTACTCTTCATATTATTGCACAATCCTTTGAAGTTACTGACCTGTAGCACAGAGATTGGAAGCATCTTGATAGTAGCCACTTTGACATTTGCATGTGTCTTTGCTTCCATCGCCATCAGTGTCCTGACATTCAGAGTTGGTAAGTGATCTGTCTGAGGTACACTGAGTGTCCGCGTTGCAGGTTGATCCAATTACTGCAAAAGAAGGCAGCTTGCTTTAGAAGCACCCTGATGCTATGATTGCACATGATGCAAGAATCAACTACATGGCATAGGAGGTAGACTTACAAGCTTACTTACTCTTCATATTATTGCACAATCATTTGAAGTTACTGACCTGTAGCACAGAGATTGGAAGCATCCTGATAGTAGCCACTTTGACATTTGCATGTGTCTTTGCTTCCATCGCCATCAGTGTCCTGACATTCAGAGTTGGTAAGTGATCTGTCTGAGGTACACTGAGTGTCCGCGTTGCAGGTTGATCCAATTACTGCAAAAGAGAGCAGCTTGCTTTACAAGCACCCTGATGCTATGATTGCACATGATGCAAGAATCAACTACATGGCACAGGAGGTAGACTTACAAGCTTACTTACTCTTCATATTATTGCACAATCATTTGATGTTACTGACCTGTAGCACAGAGATTGGAAGCATCTTGATAGTAGCCACTTCGACATTTGCATGTGTCTTTGCTTCCATCGCCATCAGTGTCCTGACATTCAGAGTTGGTAAGTGATCTGTCTGAGGTACACTGAGTGTCCGCGTTGCAGGTTGATCCAATTACTGCAAAAGAAGGCAGCTTGCTTTACAAGCACCCTGATGCTATGATTGCACATGATGCAAGAATCAACTACATGGCATAGGAGGTAGACTTACAAGCTTACTTAGTCTTCATATTATTGCAAAATCATTTGAAGTTACTGACCTGTAGCACAGAGATTGGAAGCATCTTGATAGTAGCCACTTTGACATTTGCATGTGTCTTTGCTTCCATCGCCATCAGTGTCCTGACATTCAGAGTTGGTAAGTGATCTGTCTGAGGAACACTGAGTGTCCGCGTTGCAGGTTGATCCAATTACTGCAAAAGAAGGCAGCTTGCTTTACAAGCACCCTGATGCTATGATTGCACATGTTGCAAGAATCAACTACATGGCATAGGAGGTAGACTTACAAGCTTACTTACTCTTCATATTATTTCACAATCATTTGAAGTTACTGACCTGTAGCACAGAGATTGGAATCATCCTGATAGTAGCCACTTTGACATTTGCATGTGTCTTTGGTTCCATCGCCATCAGTGTCCTGACATTCAGAGTTGGTAAGTGATCTGTCTGAGGTACACTGAGTGTCCGCGTTGCAGGTTGATCCAAATACTGCAAAAGAAGGCAGCTTGCTTTACAAGCACCCTGATGCTATGATTGCACATGATGCAAGAATCAACTACATGGCATAGGAGGAAGACTTACAAGCTTTCTTACTCTTCCTATTAGTGCACAATCATTTGAAGTTACTGACCTGTAGCACAGAGATTGGAAGCATCTTGATAGTAGCCACTTTGACATTTGCATGTGTCTTTGCTTCCATCGCCATCAGTGTCCTGACATTTAGAGTTGGTAAGTGATCTGTCTGAGGTACACTGAGTGTCCGCGTTGCAGGTTGATCCAATTACTGCAAAAGAAGGCAGCTTGCTTTACAAGCACCCTGATGCTATGGTTGCACATGATGCAAGAATCAACTACATGGCATAGGAGGTAGACTTACAAGCTTACTTACTTGTCATATTATTGCACAATCATTTGAAGTTACTGACCTGTAGCACAGAGATTGGAAGCATCTTGATAGTAGCCACTTTGACATTTGCATGTGTCTTTGCTTCCATCGCCATCAGTGTCCTGACATTCAGAGTTGGTAAGTGATCTGTCTGAGGTACACTGAGTGTCCGCGTTGCAGGTTGATCCAATTACTGCAAAAGAAGGCAGCTTGTTTTACAAGCACCCTGATGCTATGATTGCACATGTTGCAAGAATCAACTACATGGCATAGGAGGTAGACTTACAAGCTTACTTACTCTTCATATTATTGCACAATCATTTGAAGTTACTGACCTGTAGCACAGAGATTGGAAGCATCTTGATAGTAGCCACTTTGACATTTGCATGTGTCTTTGCTTCCATCGCCATCAGTGTCCTGACATTCAGAGTTGGTAAGTGATCTGTCTGAGGTACACTGAGTGTCCGCGTTGCAGGTTGATCCAATTACTGCAAAAGAAGGCAGCTTGCTTTACAAACACCCTGATGCTATGATTGCACATGATGCAAGAATCAACTACATGGCATAGGAGGTAGACTTACAAGCTTACTTAGTCTTCATATTATTGCACAATCATTTGATGTTACTGACCTGTAGCACAGAGATTGGAAGCATCTTGATAGTAGCCACTTTGACATTTGCATGTGTCTTTGCTTCCATCGCCATCAGTGTCCTGACATTCAGAGTTGGTAAGTGATCTGTCTGAGGTACACTGAGTGTCCGCGTTGCAGGTTGATCCAATTACTGCAAAAAGAAGGCAGCTTGCTTTACAAGCACCCTGATGCTATATGATTGCACATGATGCAAGAATCAACTACATGGCATAGGAGGTAGACTTACAAGCTTACTTAGTCTTCATATTATTGCAAAATCATTGGAAGTTACTGACCTGTAGCACAGAGATTGGAAGCATCTTGATAGTAGCCACTTTGACATTTGCATGTGTCTTTGCTTCCATCGCCATCAGTGTCCTGACATTCAGAGTTGGTAAGTGATCTGTCGGAGGTACACTGAGTGTCCGCGTTGCAGGTTGATCCAATTACTGCAAAAGAAGGCAGCTTGCTTTACAAGCACCCTGATGCTATGATTGCACATGATGCAACAATCAACTACATGGCATAGGAGGTAGACTTACAAGCTTACTTACTCTTCATATTATTGCACAATTATTTGAAGTTACTGACCTGGAGCACAGAGATTGGAAGCATCTTGATAGTAGCCACTTTGACATTTGCATGTGTCTTTGCTTCCATCGCCATCAGTGTCCTGACATTCAGAGTTGGTAAGTGATCTGTCTGAGGTACACTGAGTGTCCGCGTTGCAGGTTGATCCAATTACTGCAAAAGAAGGCAGCTTGCTTTACAAGCACCCTGATGCTATGATTGCACATGATGCAAGAATCAACTACATGGCATAGGAGGTAGACTTACAAGCTTACTTACTCTTCATATTATTGCACAATCATTTGAAGTTACTGACCTGTAGCACAGAGATTGGAAGCATCTTGATAGTAGCCACTTTGACATTTGCATGTGTCTTTGCTTCCATCGCCATCAGTGTCCTGACATTCAGAGTTGGTAAGTGATCTGTCGGAGGTACACTGAGTGTCCGCATTGCAGGTTGATCCAATTACTGCAAAAGAAGGCAGCTTGCTTTACAAACACCCTGATGCTATGATTGCACATGATGCAAGAATCAACTACATGGCATAGGAGGTAGACTTACAAGCTTACTTACTCTTCATATTATTTCACAATCATTTGAAGTTACTGACCTGTAGCACAGAGATTGGAAGCATCCTGATAGTAGCCACTTTGACATTTGCATGTGTCTTTGCTTCCATCGCCATCAGTGTCCTGACATTCAGAGTTGGTAAGTGATCTGTCTGAGGTACACTGAGTGTCCGCGTTGCAGGTTGATCCAATTACTGCAAAAGAAGGCAGCTTGCTTTACAAGCACCCTGATGCTATGATTGCACATGATGCAAGAATCAACTACATGGCACAGGAGGTAGACTTACAACTTACTTACACTTCATATTATTGCACAATCATTTAAAGTTACTGACCTGTAGCACAGAGATTGGAAGCATCTTGATAGTAGCCACTTTGACATTTGCATGTGTCTTTGCTTCCATCGCCATCAGTGTCCTGACATTCAGAGTTGGTAAGTGATCTGTATGAGGTACACTGAGTGTCCGCGTTGCAGGTTGATCCAATTACTGCAAAAGAAGGCAGCTTGCTTTACAAGCACCCTGATGCTATGATTGCACATGATGCAAGAATCAACTACATGGCATAGGAGAGGTAGACTTACAAGCTTACTTACTCTTCATATTATTGCACAATCATTTGAAGTTACTGACCTGGAGCACAGAGATTGGAAGCATCTTGATAGTAGCCACTTTGACATTTGCATGTGTCTTTGCTTCCATCGCCATCAGTGTCCTGACATTCAGAGTTGGTAAGCGATCTGTCGGAGGTACACTGAGTGTCCGCGTTGCAGGTTGATCCAATTACTGCAAAAGAAGGCAGCTTGCTTTACAAGCACCCTGATGCTATGATTGCACATGATGCAAGAATCAACTACATGGCATAGGAGTTAGACTTACAGGCTTACTTACTCTTCATATTATTGCACAATCATTTGAAGTTACTGACCTGTAGCACAGAGATTGGAAGCATCTTGATAGTAGCCACTTTGACATTTGCATGTGTCTTTGCTTCCATCGCCATTAGTGTCCTGACATTCAGAGTTGGTAAGTGATCTGTCTGAGGTACACTGACTGTCTGCGTTGCAGGTTGATCCAATTACTGCAAAAGAAGGCAGCTTGCTTTACAAGCACCCTGATGCTATGATTGCACATGTTGCAAGAATCAACTACATGGCATAGGAGGTAGACTTACAAGCTTACTTACTCTTCATATTATTGCACAATCATTTGAAGTTACTGACCTGTAGCACAGAGATTGGAAGCATCTTGATAGTTGCCACTTTGACATTTGCATGTGTCTTTGCTTCCATCGCCATCAGTGTCCTGACATTCAGAGTTGGTAAGTGATCTGTCGGAGGTACACTGAGTGTCCGCGTTGCAGGTTGATCCAATTACTGCAAAAGAAGGCAGCTTGCTTTACAAGCACCCTGATGCTATGATTGCTCATGTTGCAAGAATCAACTACAAGGCATAGGAGCTAGACTTACAAGCTTACTTACTCTTCATATTATTGCACAATCATTTGAAGTTACTGACCTGGAGCACAGAGATTGGAAGCATCTTGATAGTAGCCACTTTGACATTTGCATGTGTCTTTGCTTCCATCGCCATCAGTGTCCTGACATTCAGAGTTGGTAAGTGATCTGTCTGAGGTACACTGAGTGTCCGCGTTGCAGGTTGATCCAATTACTGCAAAAGAAGGCAGCTTGCTTTACAAGCATCCTGATGCTATGATTGCACATGTTGCAAGAATCAACTATATGGCATAGGAGGTAGACTTACAGGCTTACTTACTCTTCATATTATTGCACAATCATTTGAAGTTACTGACCTGTAGCACAGAGATTGGAAGCATCTTGATAGTAGCCACTTTGACATTTGCATGTGTCTTTGCTTCCATCGCCATCTGTGTCCTGACATTCAGAGTTGGTAAGTGATCTGTCGGAGGTACACTGAGTGTCCGCGTTACAGGTTGATCCAATAACTGCAAAAGAAGGCAGCTTGCTTTACAAGCACCCTGATGCTATGATTGCACATGTTGCAAGAATCAAGTACATGGCATAGGAGGTAGACTTACAAGCTTACTTACTCTTCATATTATTGCACAATCATTTGAAGTTACTGACCTGTAACACAGAGATTGGAAGCATCTTGATAGTAGCCACTTTGACATTTGCATGTGTCTTTGCTTCCATCGCCATCAGTGTCCTGACATTCAGAGTTGGTAAGTGATCTGTCGGAGGTACACTGAGTGTCCACGTTGCAGGTTGATCCAATTACTGCAAAAGAAGGCAGCTTGCTTTACAAGCACCCTGATGCTATGATTGCACATGATGCAAGAATCAACTACATGGCATAGGAGGTAGACTCACACGCTTACTTACTCTTCATATTATTGCACAATCATTTGAAGTTACTGACCTGGAGCACAGAGATTGGAAGCATCTTGATAGTAGCCACTTTGACATTTGCATGTGTCTTTTCTTCCATCGCCATCAGTGTCCTGACATTCAGAGTTGGTAAGTGATCTGTCGGAGGTACACTGAGTGTCCGCGTTGCAGGTTGATCCAATTACTGCAAAAGAAGGCAGTTTGCTTTACAAGCACCCTGATGCTATGATTGCACATGTTGCAAGAATCAACAACATGGCATAGGAGGTAGACTTACAAGCTTACTTACTCTTCATATTATTGCACAATCATTTGAAGTTACTGACCTGTAGCACAGAGATTGGAAGCATCTTGATAGTAGCCACTTTGACATTTGCATGTGTCTTTGCTTCCATCGCCATCAGTGTCCTGACATTCAGAGTTGGTAAGTGATCTGTCGGAGGTACACTGAGTGTCCACGTTGCAGGTTGATCCAATTACTGCAAAAGAAGGCAGCTTGCTTTACAAGCACCCTGATGCTATGATTGCACATGATGCAAGAATCAACTACATGGCATAGGAGGTAGACTTACAAGCTTACTTACTCTTCATATTATTGCACAATCATTTGAAGTTACTGACCTGGAGCACAGAGATTGGAAGCATCTTGATAGTAGCCACTTTGACATTTGCATGTGTCTTTTCTTCCATCGCCATCAGTGTCCTGACATTCAGAGTTGGTAAGTGATCTGTCTGAGGTACACTGAGTGTCCGCGTTGCAGGTTGATCCAATTACTGCAAAAGAAGGCAGTTTGCTTTACAAGCACCCTGATGCTATGATTGCACATGTTGCAAGAATCAACAGCATGGCATAGGAGGTAGACTTACAAGCTTACTTACTCTTCATATTATTGCACAATCATTTGAAGTTACTGACCTGTAGCACAGAGATTGGAAGTATCTTGATAGTAGCCACTTTGACATTTGCATGTGTCTTTGCTTCCATCGCCATCATTGTCCTGACATTCAGAGTTGGTAAGTGATCTGTCGGAGGTACACTGAGTGTCCGCGTTGCAGGTTGATCCAATTACTGCAAAAGAAGGCAGCTTGCTTTACAAACACCCTGATGCTATGATTGCACATGTTTCAAGAATCAACTACATGGCATAGGAGGTAGACTTACAAGCTTACTTACTCTTCATATTATTGCACAATCATTTGAAGTTACTGACCTGTAGCACAGAGATTGGAAGCATCTTGATAGTAGCCACTTTGACATTTGCATGTGTCTTTGCTTCCATCGCCATCAGTGTCCTGACATTCAGAGTTGGTAAGTGATCTGTCTGAGGTACACTGAGTGTCCGCGTTGCAGGTTGATCCAATTACTGCAAAAGAAGGCAGCTTGCTTTACAAGCACCCTGATGCTATGATTGCACATGATGCAAGAATCAACTACATGGAATAGGAGGTAGACTTACAAGCTTACTTACTCTTCATATTATTGCACAATTATTTGAAGTTACTGACCTGGAGCACAGAGATTGGAAGCATCTTGATAGTAGCCACTTTGACATTTGCATGTGTCTTTGCTTCCATCGCCATCAGTGTCCTGACATTCAGAGTTGGTAAGTGATCTGTCTGAGGTACACTGAGTGTCCGCGTTGCAGGTTGATCCAATTACTGCAAAAGAAGGCAGCTTGCTTTACAAGCACCCTGATGCTATGATTGCACATGTTGCAAGAATCAACTACATGGCATAGGAGGTACACTTACAAGCTTACTTACTCTTCATATTATTGCACAATCATTTGAAGTTACTCACCTGTAGCACAGAGATTGGAAGCATCTTCATAGTAGCCACTTTGACATTTGCATGTGTCTTTGCTTCCATCGCCATCAGTGTCCTGACATTCAGAGTTGTTAAGTGATCTGTCTGAGGTACACTGAGTGTCCGCGTTGCAGGTTGATCCAATTACTGCAAAAGAGGGCAGCTTGCTTTACAAGCACCCTGATGCTATGATTGCACATGTTGCAAGAATCAACTACATGGCATAGGAGGTAGACTTACAAGCTTACTTACTCTTCATATTATTGCACAATCATTTGAAGTTACTGACCTGTAGCACAGAGATTGGAAGCATCTTCATAGTAGCCACTTTGACATTTGCATGTGTCTTTGCTTCCATCGCCATTAGTGTCCTGACATTCAGAGTTGGTAAGTGATCTGTCTGAGGTACACTGAGTGTCCGCGTTGCAGGTTGATCCAATTACTGCAAAAGAAGGCAGCTTGCTTTACAAGCACCCTGATGCTATGATTGCACATGATGCAAGAATCAACTACATGGCATAGGAGGTAGACTTACAAGCTTACTTACTCTTCATATTATTGCACAATCATTTGAAGTTACTGACCTGTAGCACAGAGATTGAAAACATCCTGATAGTAGCCACTTTGACATTTGCATGTGTCTTTGCTTCCATCGCCATCAGTGTCCTCACATTCAGAGTTGGTAAGTGATCTGTCTGAGGTACACTGAGTGTCCGCGTTGCAGGTTGATCCAATTACTGCAAAAGAAGGCAGCTTGCTTTACAAGCACCCTGATGCTATGATTGCACATGATGCAAGAATCAAGTACATGGCATAGGAGTTAGACTAACAAGCTTACTTACTCTTCATATTATTGCACAATCATTTGAAGTTACTGACCTGTAGCACAGAGATTGGAAGCATCTTGATAGTAGCCACTTTGACATTTGCATGTGTCTTTGCTTCCATCGCCATCAGTGTCCTGACATTCAGAGTTGGTAAGTGATCTGTCGGAGGTACACTGAGTGTCCGCGTTGCAGGTTGATCCAATTACTGCAAAAGAAGGCAGCTTGCTTTACAAGCACCCTGATGCTATCATTGCACATGATGCAAGAATCAACTACATGGCATAGGAGGTAGACTTACAAGCTTACTTACTCTTCATATTATTGCACAATCATTTGAATTTACTGACCTGGAGCACAGAGATTGGAAGCATCTTGATAGTAGCCACTTTGACATTTGCATGTGTCTTTGCTTCCATCGCCATCAATATCCTGACATTCAGAGTTGGTAAGTGATCTGTCTGAGGTACACTGAGTGTCTGCATTGCAGGTTGATCCAATTACTGCAAAAGAAGGCAGCTTGCTTTACAAGCACCCTTATGCTATGATTGCACATGTTGCAAGAATCAACTACATGGCATAGGAGGTAGACTTACAAGCTTACTTACTCTTCATATTATTGCACAATCATTTGAAGTTACTGACCTGTAGCACAGAGATTGGAAGCATCCTGATAGTAGCCGCTTTGACATTTGCATGTGTCTTTGCTTCCATCGCCATCAGTGTCCTGACATTCAGAGTTGGTAAGTGATCTGTCTGAGGTACACTGACTGTCCGCGTTGCAGGTTGATCCAATTACTGCAAAAGAAGGCAGCTTGCTTTACAAGCTCCCTGATGCTATGATTGCACATGATGCAAAAATCAACTACATGGCACATGAGGTAGACTTACAAGCTTACTTACTTTTCATATTATTGCACAATCATTTGAAATTACTGACCTGTAGAACAGAGATTGGAAGCATCTTGATAGTAGCCACTTTGACATTTGCATGTGTCTTTGCTTCCATCGCCATCAGTGTCCTGACATTTAGAGTTGGTAAGTGATCTGTCGGAGGTACACTGAGTGTCCGCGTTGCAGGTTGATCCAATTACTGCAAAAGAAAGCAGCTTGCTTTACAAGCACCCTGATGCTATGATTGCACATGATGCAAGAATCAACTACATGCCATAAGAGGTAGACTTACAAGCTTACTTACTCTTCATATTATTGCACAATCATTTGAAGTTACTGACCTGGAGCACAGAGATTGGAAGCATTTTGATAATAGCCACTTTGACATTTGCATGTGTCTTTGCTTCCATCGCCATCAGTGTCCTGACATTCAGAGTTGGTAAGTGATCTGTCGGAGGTACACTGAGTGTCCGCGTTGCAGGTTGATCCAATTACTGCAAAAGAAGGCAGCTTGCTTTACAAGCACCCTGATGCTATGATTGCACATGTTGGAAGAATCAACTACATGGCATAGGAGGTAGACTTACAAGCTTACTTACTCTTCATATTATTGCACAATCATTTGAAGTTACTGACCTGTAGCACAGAGATTGGAAGCATCTTGATAGTAGCCACTTTGACATTTGCATGTGTCTTTGCTTCCATCGCCATCAGTGTCCTGACATTCAGAGTTGGTAAGTGATCTGTCTGTGGTACACTGAGTGTCCGCGTTGCAGGTTGATCCAATTACTGCAAAAGAAGGCAGCTTGCTCTAAAAGCAGCCTGATGCTATGATTGCACATGATGCAAGAATCAACTACATGGCATAAGAGGTAGACTTACAAGCTTACTTACTCTTCATATTATTGCACAATCATTTGAAGTTACTGACCTGGAGCACAGAGATTGGAAGCATCTTGATAGTAGCCACTTTGACATTTGCATGTGTCTTTGCTTCCATCGCCATCAGTGTCCTGACATTCAGAGTTGGTAAGTGATCTGTCTGAGGTACACTGAGTGTCCGCGTTGCAGGTTGATCCAATTACTGCAAAAGAAGGCAGCTTGCTTTACAAGCTCCCTGATGCTATGATTGCACATGATGCAAAAATCAACTACATGGCACATGAGGTAGACTTACAAGCTTACTTACTTTTCATATTATTGCACAATCATTTGAAGTTACTGACCTGTAGAACAGAGATTGGAAGCATCTTGATAGTAGCCACTTTGACATTTGCATGTGTCTTTGCTTCCATCGCCATCAGTGTCCTGACATTTAGAGTTGGTAAGTGATCTGTCGGAGGTACACTGAGTGTCCGCGTTGCAGGTTGATCCAATTACTGCAAAAGAAAGCAGCTTGCTTTACAAGCACCCTGATGCTATGATTGCACATGATGCAAGAATCAACTACATGCCATAAGAGGTAGACTTACAAGCTTACTTACTCTTCATATTATTGCACAATCATTTGAAGTTACTGACCTGGAGCACAGAGATTGGAAGCATTTTGATAATAGCCACTTTGACATTTGCATGTGTCTTTGCTTCCATCGCCATCAGTGTCCTGACATTCAGAGTTGGTAAGTGATCTGTCGGAGGTACACTGAGTGTCCGCGTTGCAGGTTGATCCAATTACTGCAAAAGAAGGCAGCTTGCTTTACAAGCACCCTGATGCTATGATTGCACATGTTGGAAGAATCAACTACATGGCATAGGAGGTAGACTTACAAGCTTACTTACTCTTCATATTATTGCACAATCATTTGAAGTTACTGACCTGTAGCACAGAGATTGGAAGCATCTTGATAGTAGCCACTTTGACATTTGCATGTGTCTTTGCTTCCATCGCCATCAGTGTCCTGACATTCAGAGTTGGTAAGTGATCTGTCTGTGGTACACTGAGTGTCCGCGTTGCAGGTTGATCCAATTACTGCAAAAGAAGGCAGCTTGCTCTAAAAGCAGCCTGATGCTATGATTGCACATGATGCAAGAATCAACTACATGGCATAAGAGGTAGACTTACAAGCTTACTTACTCTTCATATTATTGCACAATCATTTGAAGTTACTGACCTGGAGCACAGAGATTGGAAGCATCTTGATAGTAGCCACTTTGACATTTGCATGTGTCTTTGCTTCCATCGCCATCAGTGTCCTGACATTCAGAGTTGGTAAGTGATCTGTCTGAGGTACACTGAGTGTCCGCGTTGCAGGTTGATCCAATTACTGCAAAAGAAGGCAGCTTGCTTTACAAGCACCCTGATTCTATGATTGCACATGATGCAAGAATCAACTACATGGCATAGGAGGTAGACTTACAAGCTTACTTACTCTTCATATTATTGCACAATCATTTGAAGTTACTGACCTGTAGCACAGAGATTGGAAGCATCTTGATAGTAGCCACTTTGACATTTGCATGTGTCTTTGCTTCCATCGCCATCAGTGTCCTGACATTCAGAGTTGGTAAGTGATCTGTCGGAGGTACACTGAGTTTCCGCGTTGCAGGTTGATCCAATTACTGCAAAAGAAGGCAGCTTGCTTTACAAGCACCCTGATGCTATCATTGCACATGATGCAAGAATCAACTACATGGCATAGGAGGTAGACTTACAAGCTTACTTACTCTTCATATTATTGCACAATCATTTGAATTTACTGACCTGGAGCACAGAGATTGGAAGCATCTTGATAGTAGCCACTTTGACATTTGCATGTGTCTTTGCTTCCATCGCCATCAATATCCTGACATTCAGAGTTGGTAAGTGATCTGTCTGAGGTACACTGAGTGTCCGCATTGCAGGTTGATCCAATTACTGCAAAAGAAGGCAGCTTGCTTTACAAGCACCCTGATGCTATGATTGCACATGATGCAAGAATCAACTACATGGCATAGGAGGTAGACTTACAAGCTTACTTACTCTTCATATTATTGCACAATCATTTGAAGTTACTGACCTGTAGCACAGAGATTGGAAGCATCTTGATAGTAGCCACTTTGACATTTGCATGTGTCTTTGCTTCCATCGCCATCAGTGTCCTGACATTCAGAGTTGGTAAGTGATCTGTCGGAGGTACACTGAGTGTCCGCGTTGCAGGTTGATCCAATTACTGCAAAAGAAGGCAGCTTTCTTTACAAGCACCCTGATGCTATGATTGCACATGATGCAAGAATCAACTACATGGCATAGGAGGTAGACTTACAAGCTTACTTACTCTTCATATTATTGCACAATCATTTGAAGTTACTGACCTGTAGCACAGAGATTGGAAGCATCTTGATAGTAGCCACTTTGACATTTGCATGTGTCTTTGCTTCCATCGCCATCAGTGTCCTGACATTCAGAGTCGGTAAGTGATCTGTCTGTGGTACACTGAGTGTCCGCATTGCAGGTTGATCCAATTACTGCAAAAGAAGGCAGCTTGCTTTACAAGCACCCTGATGCTATGATTGCACATGATGCAAAAATCAACTACATGGCATAGGATGTAGACTTACAAGCTTACTTACTCTTCATATTATTGCACAATCATTTGAAGTTACTGACCTGTAGCACAGAGATTGGAAGCATCTTGATAGTAGCCACTTTGACATTTGCATGTGTCTTTGCTTCCATCGCCATCAGTGTCCTGACATTCAGAGTTGGTAAGTGATCTGTCGGAGGTACACTGAGTGTCCGCGTTGCAGGTTGATCCAATTACTGCAAAAGAAGGCAGCTTGCTTTACAAGCACCCTGATGCTATGATTGCACATGATGCAAGAATCAACTACATGGCATAGGAGGTAGACTTACAAGCTTACTTACTCTTCATATTATTGCACAATCATTTGAAGTTACTGACCTGTAGCACAGAGATTGGAAGTATCTTGATAGTAGCCACTTTGACATTTGCATGTGTCTTTGCTTCCATCGCCATCAGTGTCCTGACATTCAGAGTTGGTAAGTGATCTGTCTGAGGTACACTGAGTGTCCGCGTTGCAGGTTGATCCAATTACTGCAAAAGAAGGCAGCTTGCTTTACAAGCACCCTGATGCTATGATTGCACATGATGCAAGAATCAACTACATGGCATAGGAGGTAGACTTACAAGCTTACTTACTCTTCATATTATTGCACAATCATTTGAAGTTACTGACCTGTAGCACAGAGATTGGAAGCATCTTGATAGTAGCCATTTTGACATTTGCATGTGTCTTTGCTTCCATCGCCATCAGTGTCCTGACATTCAGAGTCGGTAAGTGATCTTTCTGTGGTACACTGAGTGTCCGCGTTGCAGGTTGATCCAATTACTGCAAAAGAAGGCAGCTTTCTTTACAAGCACCCTGATGCTATGATTGCACATGATGCAAGAATCAACTACATGGCATAGGAGGTAGACTTACAAGCTTACTTACTCTTCATATTATTGCACAATCATTTGAAGTTACTGACCTGTAGCACAGAGATTGGAAGCATCTTGATAGTAGCCACTTTGACATTTGCATGTGTCTTTGCTTCCATCGCCATCAGTGTCCTGACATTCAGAGTCGGTAAGTGATCTGTCTGTGGTACACTGAGTGTCCGCATTGCAGGTTGATCCAATTACTGCAAAAGAAGGCAGCTTGCTTTACAAGCACCCTGATGCTATGATTGCACATGATGCAAAAATCAACTACATGGCATAGGATGTAGACTTACAAGCTTACTTACTCTTCATATTATTGCACAATCATTTGAAGTTACTGACCTGTAGCACAGAGATTGGAAGCATCTTGATAGTAGCCACTTTGACATTTGCATGTGTCTTTGCTTCCATCGCCATCAGTGTCCTGACATTCAGAGTTGGTAAGTGATCTGTCGGAGGTACACTGAGTGTCCGCGTTGCAGGTTGATCCAATTACTGCAAAAGAAGGCAGCTTGCTTTACAAGCACCCTGATGCTATGATTGCACATGATGCAAGAATCAACTACATGGCATAGGAGGTAGACTTACAAGCTTACTTACTCTTCATATTATTGCACAATCATTTGAAGTTACTGACCTGTAGCACAGAGATTGGAAGTATCTTGATAGTAGCCACTTTGACATTTGCATGTGTCTTTGCTTCCATCGCCATCAGTGTCCTGACATTCAGAGTTGGTAAGTGATCTGTCTGAGGTACACTGAGTGTCCGCGTTGCAGGTTGATCCAATTACTGCAAAAGAAGGCAGCTTGCTTTACAAGCACCCTGATGCTATGATTGCACATGATGCAAGAATCAACTACATGGCATAGGAGGTAGACTTACAAGCTTACTTACTCTTCATATTATTGCACAATCATTTGAAGTTACTGACCTGTAGCACAGAGATTGGAAGCATCTTGATAGTAGCCACTTTGACATTTGCATGTGTCTTTGCTTCCATCGCCATCAGTGTCCTGACATTCAGAGTTGGTAAGTGATCTGTCGGAGGTACACTGAGTGTCTGCGTTGCAGGTTGATCCAATTACTGCAAAAGAAGGCAGCTTTCTTTACAAGCACCCTGATGCTATGATTGCACATGATGCAAGAATCAACTACATGGCATAGGAGGTAGACTTACAAGCTTACTTACTCTTCATATTATTGCACAATCATTTGAAGTTACTGACCTGTAGCACAGAGATTGGAAGCATCTTGATAGTAGCCACTTTGACATTTGCATGTGTCTTTGCTTCCATCGCCATCAGTGTCCTGACATTCAGAGTCGGTAAGTGATCTGTCTGTGGTACACTGAGTGTCCGCGTTGCAGGTTGATCCAATTACTGCAAAAGAAGGCAGCTTGCTTTACAAGCACCCTGATGCTATGATTGCACATGATGCAAAAATCAACTACATGGCATAGGATGTAGACTTACAAGCTTACTTACTCTTCATATTATTGCACAATCATTTGAAGTTACTGACCTGTAGCACAGAGATTGGAAGCATCTTGATAGTAGCCACTTTGACATTTGCATGTGTCTTTGCTTCCATCGCCATCAGTGTCCTGACATTCAGAGTTGGTAAGTGATCTGTCGGAGGTACACTGAGTGTCCGCGTTGCAGGTTGATCCAATTACTGCAAAAGAAGGCAGCTTGCTTTACAAGCACCCTGATGCTATGATTGCACATGTTGCAAGAATCAAGTACATGGCATAGGAGGTAGACTTACAAGCTTACTTACTCTTCATATTATTGCACAATCATTTGAAGTTACTGACCTGTAGCACAGAGATTGGAAGCATCTTGATAGTAGCCACTTTGACATTTGCATGTGTCTTTGCTTCCATCGCCATCAGTGTCCTGACATTCAGAGTTGGTAAGTGATCTGTCGGAGGTACACTGAGTGTCCGCGTTGCAGGTTGATCCAATTACTGCAAAAGAAGGCAGCTTTCTTTACAAGCACCCTGATGCTATGATTGCACATGATGCAAGAATCAAGTACATGGCATAGGAGGTAGACTTACAAGCTTACTTACTCTTCATATTATTGCACAATCATTTGAAGTTACTGACCTGTAGCACAGAGATTGGAAGCATCTTGATAGTAGCCACTTTGACATTTGCATGTGTCTTTGCTTCCATCGCCATCAGTGTCCTGACATTCAGAGTTGGTAAGTGATCTGTCGGAGGTACACTGAGTGTCCGCGTTGCAGGTTGATCCAATTACTGCAAAAGAAGGCAGCTTTCTTTACAAGCACCCTGATGCTATGATTGCACATGATGCAAGAATCAACTACATGGCATAGGAGGTAGACTTACAAGCTTACTTACTCTTCATATTATTGCACAATCATTTGAAGTTACTGACCTGTAGCACAGAGATTGGAAGCATCTTGATAGTAGCCACTTTGACATTTGCATGTGTCTTTGCTTCCATCGCCATCAGTGTCCTGACATTCAGAGTTGGTAAGTGATCTGTCTGAGGTACACTGAGTGTCCGCGTTGCAGGTTGATCCAATTACTGCAAAAGAAGGCAGCTTGCTTTACAAGCACCCTGATGCTATGATTGCACATGATGCAAGAATCAACTACATGGCATAGGAGGTAGACTTACAAGCTTACTTACTCTTCATATTATTGCACAATCAGTTGAAGTTACTGACCTGTAGCACAGAGATTGGAAGCATCTTGATAGTAGCCACTTTGACATTTGCATGTGTCTTTGCTTCCATCGCCATCAGTGTCCTGACATTCAGAGTTGGTAAGGGATCTGTCTGAGGTACACTGAGTGTCCACGTTGCAGGTTGATCCAATTATTGCAAAAGAAGGCAGCTTGCTTTACAAGCACCCTGATGCTATGATTGCACATGATGCAAGAATCAACTACATGGCATAGGAGGTAGACTTACAAGCTTACTTACTCTTCATATTATTGCACAATCATTTGAAGTTACTGACCTGTAGCACAGAGATTGGAAGCATCTTGATAGTAGCCACTTTGACATTTGCATGTGTCTTTGCTTCCATCGCCATCAGTGTCCTGACATTCAGAGTTGGTAAGTGATCTGTCGGAGGTACACTGAGTGTCCGCGTTGCAGGTTGATCCAATTACTGCAAAAGAAGGCAGCTTTCTTTACAAGCACCCTGATGCTATGATTGCACATGATGCAAGAATCAACTACATGGCATAGGAGGTAGACTTACAAGCTTACTTACTCTTCATATTATTGCACAATCATTTGAAGTTACTGACCTGTAGCACAGAGATTGGAAGCATCTTGATAGTAGCCACTTTGACATTTGCATGTGTCTTTGCTTCCATCGCCATCAGTGTCCTGACATTCAGAGTTGGTAAGTGATCTGTCTGAGGTACACTGAGTGTCCGCGTTGCAGGTTGATCCAATTACTGCAAAAGAAGGCAGCTTTCTTTACAAGCACCCTGATGCTATGATTGCACATGATGCAAGAATCAACTACATGGCATAGGAGGTAGACTTGCAAGCTTACTTACTCTTCATATTATTGCACAATCATTTGAAGTTACTGACCTGTAGCACAGAGATTGGAAGCATCTTGATAGTAGCCACTTTGACATTTGCATGTGTCTTTGCTTCCATCGCCATCAGTGTCCTGACATTCAGAGTTGGTAAGGGATCTGTCTGAGGTACACTGAGTGTCCGCGTTGCAGGTTGATCCAATTACTGCAAAAGAAGGCAGCTTGCTTTACAAGCACCCTGATGCTATGATTGCACATGATGCAAGAATCAACTACATGGCATAGGAGGTAGACTTACAAGCTTACTTACTCTTCATATTATTGCACAATCATTTGAAGTTACTGACCTGTAGCACAGAGATTGGAAGCATCTTGATAGTAGCCACTTTGACATTTGCATGTGTCTTTGCTTCCATCGCCATCAGTGTCCTGACATTCAGAGTTGGTAAGTGATCTGTCGGAGGTACACTGAGTGTCCGCGTTGCAGGTTGATCCAATTACTGCAAAAGAAGGCAGCTTGCTTTACAAGCACCCTGATGCTATGATTGCACATGATGCAAGAATCAAGTACATGGCATAGGAGGTAGACTTGCAAGCTTACTTACTCTTCATATTATTGCACAATCATTTGAAGTTACTGACCTGTAGCACAGAGATTGGAAGCATCTTGATAGTAGGCACTTTGACATTTGCATGTGTCTTTGCTTCCATCGCCATCAGTGTCCTGACATTCAGAGTTGGTAAGTGATCTGTCTGAGGTACACTGAGTGTCCGCGTTGCAGGTTGATCCAATTACTGCAAAAGAAGGCAGCTTGCTTTACAAGCACCCTGATGCTATGATTGCACATGTTGCAAGAATCAAGTACATGGCATAGGAGGTAGACTTACAAGCTTACTTACTCTTCATATTATTGCACAATCATTTGAAGTTACTGACCTGTAGCACAGAGATTGGAAGCATCTTGATAGTAGCCACTTTGACATTTGCATGTGTCTTTGCTTCCATCGCCATCAGTGTCCTGACATTCAGAGTTGGTAAGTGATCTGTCGGAGGTACACTGAGTGTCCGCGTTGCAGGTTGATCCAATTACTGCAAAAGAAGGCAGCTTGCTTTACAAGCACCCTGATGCTATGATTGCACATGATGCAAGAATCAACTACATGGCATAGGAGGTAGACTTACAAGCTTACTTACTCTTCATATTATTGCACAATCATTTGAAGTTACTGACCTGTAGCACAGAGATTGGAAGCATCTTGATAGTAGCCACTTTGACATTTGCATGTGTCTTTGCTTCCATCGCCAACAGTGTCCTGACATTCAGAGTTGGTAAGTGATCTGTCGGAGGTACACTGAGTGTCCGCGTTGCAGGTTGATCCAATTACTGCAAAAAGGGCAGCTTTCTTTACAAGCACCCTGATGCTATGATTGCACATGATGCAAGAATCAACTACATGGCATAGGAGGTAGACTTACAAGCTTACTTACTCTTCATATTATTGCACAATCATTTGAAGTTACTGACCTGTAGCACAGAGATTGGAAGCATCTTGATAGTAGCCACTTTGACATTTGCATGTGTCTTTGCTTCCATCGCCATCAGTGTCCTGACATTCAGAGTTGGTAAGTGATCTGTCTGAGGTACACTGAGTGTCCGCGTTGCAGGTTGATCCAATTACTGCAAAAGAAGGCAGCTTGCTTGACAAGCACCCTGATGCTATGATTGCACATGATGCAAGAATCAACTACATGGCATAGGAGGTAGACTTACAAGCTTACTTACTCTTCATATTATTGCACAATCATTTGAAGTTACTGACCTGTAGCACAGAGATTGGAAGCATCTTGATAGTAGCCACTTTGACATTTGCATGTGTCTTTGATTCCATCGCCATCAGTGTCCTGACATTCAGAGTCGGCAAGTGATCTGTCTGTGGTACACTGAGTGTCCGCGTTGCAGGTTGATCCAATTACTGCAAAAGAAGGCAGCTTGCTTTACAAGCACCCTGATGCTATGATTGCACATGATGCAAGAATCAACTACATGGCATAGGAGGTAGACTTACAAGCTTACTTACTCTTCATATTATTGCACAATCATTTGAAGTTACTGACCTGTAGCACAGAGATTGGAAGCATCTTGATAGTAGCCACTTTGACATTTGCATGTGTCTTTGATTCCATCGCCATCAGTGTCCTGACATTCAGAGTCGGCAAGTGATCTGTCTGTGGTACACTGAGTGTCCGCGTTGCAGGTTGATCCAATTACTGCAAAAGAAGGCAGCTTGCTTTACAAGCACCCTGATGCTATGATTGCACATGATGCAAGAATCAACTACATGGCATAGGAGGTAGACTTACAAGCTTACTTACTCTTCATATTATTGCACAATCATTTGAAGTTACTGACCTGTAGAACAGAGATTGGAAGCATCTTGATAGTAGCCACTTTGACATTTGCATGTGTCTTTGCTTCCATCGCCATCAGTGTCCTGACATTCAGAGTTGGTAAGTGATCTGTCTGTGGTACACTGAGTGTCCGCGTTGCAGGTTGATCCAATTACTGCAAAAGAAGGCAGCTTGCTTTACAAGCACCCTGATGCTATGATTGCACATGATGCAAAAATCAACTACATGGCATAGGAGGTAGACTTACAAGCTTACTTACTCTTCATATTATTGCACAATCATTTGAAGTTACTGACCTGTAGCACAGAGATTGGAAGCATCTTGATAGTAGCCACTTTGACATTTGCATGTGTCTTTGCTTCCATCGCCATCAGTGTCCTGACATTCAGAGTCGGTAAGTGATCTGTCTGTGGTACACTCAGTGTCTGCGTTGCAGGTTGATCCAATTACTGCAAAAGAAGGCAGCTTGCTGTACAAGCACCCTGATGCTATGATTGCACATGATGCAAGAATCAACTACATGGCATAGGAGGTAGACGTACAAGCTTACTTACTCTTCATATTATTGCACACTCATTTGAAGTTACTGACCTGTAGCACAGAGATTGGAAGCATCTTGATAGTAGCCACTTTGACATTTGCATGTGTCTTTGCTTCCATCGCCATCAGTGTCCTGACATTCAGAGTCGGTAAGTGATCTGTCTATGGTACACTGAGTGTCCGCGTTACAGGTTGATCCAATTATTGCAAAAGAAGGCAGCTTGCTTTACAAGCACCCTGATGCTATGATTGCACATGATGCAAGAATCAACTACATGGCATAGGAGGTAGACTTACAAGCTTACTTACTCTTCATATTATTGCACAATCATTTGAAGTTACTGACCTGTAGCACAGAGATTGGAAGCATCTTGATAGTAGCCACTTTGACATTTGCATGTGTCTTTGCTTCCATCGCCATTAGTGTCCTGACATTCAGAGTTGGTAAGTGATCTGCCGGAGGTACACTGAGTGTCCGCGTTGCAGGTTGATCCAATTACTGCAAAAGAAGGCAGCTTGCTTTACAAGCACCCTGATGCTATGATTGCACATGATGCAAGAATCAACTACATGGCATAGGAGGTAGACTTACAAGCTTACTTACTCTTCATATTATTGCACAATCATTTGAAGTTACTGACCTGTAGCACAGAGATTGGAAGCATCTTGATAGTAGCCACTTTGACATTTGCATGTGTCTTTGCTTCCATCGCCATCAGTGTCCTGACATTCAGAGTTGGTAAGTGATCTGTCGGAGGTACACTGAGTGTCCGCGTTGCAGGTTGATCCAATTACTGCAAAAGAAGGCAGCTTGCTTTACAAGCACCCTGATGCTATGATTGCACATGATGCAAGAATCAACTACATGGCATAGGAGGTAGACTTACAAGCTTACTTACTCTTCATATTATTGCACAATCATTTGAAGTTACTGACCTGTAGCACAGAGATTGGAAGCATCTTGATAGTAGCCACTTTGACATTTGCATGTGTCTTTGCTTCCATCACCATCAGTGTCCTGACATTCAGAGTTGGTAAGTGATCTGTCTGAGGTACACTGAGTGTCCGCGTTGCAGGTTGATCCAATTACTGCAAAAGAAGGCAGCTTGCTTTACAAGCACCCTGATGCTATGATTGCACATGATGCAAGAATCAACTACATGGCATAGGAGGTAGACTTACAAGCTTACTTACTCTTCATATTATTGCACAATCATTTGAAGTTACTGACCTGTAGCACAGAGATTGGAAGCATCTTGATAGTAGCCACTTTGACATTTGCATGTGTCTTTGCTTCCATCACCATCAGTGTCCTGACATTCAGAGTTGGTAAGTGATCTGTCTGAGGTACACTGAGTGTCCGCGTTGCAGGTTGATCCAATTACTGCAAAAGAAGGCAGCTTGCTTTACAAGCACCCTGATGCTATGATTGCACATGATGCAAGAATCAACTACATGGCATAGGAGGTAGACTTACAAGCTTACTTACTCTTCATATTATTGCACAATCATTTGAAGTTACTGACCTGTAGCACAGAGATTGGAAGCATCTTGATAGTAGCCACTTTGACATTTGCATGTGTCTTTGCTTCCATCGCCATCAGTGTCCTGACATTCAGAGTCGGTAAGTGATCTGTCTGTGGTACACTGAGTGTCCGCGTTGCAGGTTGATCCAATTACTGCAAAAGAAGGCAGCTTGCTGTACAAGCACCCTGATGCTATGATTGCACATGATGCAAGAATCAACTACATGGCATAGGAGGTAGACGTACAAGCTTACTTACTCTTCATATTATTGCACACTCATTTGAAGTTACTGACCTGTAGCACAGAGATTGGAAGCATCTTGATAGTAGCCACTTTGACATTTGCATGTGTCTTTGCTTCCATCGCCATCAGTGTCCTGACATTCAGAGTCGGTAAGTGATCTGTCTATGGTACACTGAGTGTCCGCGTTACAGGTTGATCCAATTATTGCAAAAGAAGGCAGCTTGCTTTACAAGCACCCTGATGCTATGATTGCACATGATGCAAGAATCAACTACATGGCATAGGAGGTAGACTTACAAGCTTACTTACTCTTCATATTATTGCACACTCATTTGAAGTTACTGACCTGTAGCACAGAGATTGGAAGCATCTTGATAGTAGCCACTTTGACATATGCATGTGTCTTTGCTTCCATCGCCATCAGTGTCCTGACATTCAGAGTTGGTAAGTGATCTGTCTGAAGTACACTGAGTGTCCGCGTTGCAGGTTGATCCAATTACTGCAAAAGAAGGCAGCTTGCTTTACAAGCACCCTTATGCTATGATTGCACATGATGCAAGAATCAACTACATGGCATAGGAGGTAGACTTACAAGCTTACTTACTCTTCATATTATTGCACAATCATTTGAAGTTACTGACCTGTAGCACAGAGATTGGAAGCATCTTGATAGTAGCCACTTTGACATATGCATGTGTCTTTGCTTCCATCGCCATCAGTGTCCTGACATTCAGAGTTGGTAAGTGATCTGTCTGAGGTACACTGAGTGTCCGCGTTGCAGGTTGATCCAATTACTGCAAAAGAAGGCAGCTTGCTTTACAAGCACCCTGATGCTATGATTGCACATGATGCAAGAATCAACTACATGGCATAGGAGGTAGACTTACAAGCTTACTTACTCTTCATATTATTGCACAATCATTTGAAGTTACTGACCTGTAGCACAGAGATTGGAAGCATCTTGATAGTAGCCACTTTGACATATGCATGTGTCTTTGCTTCCATCGCCATCAGTGTCCTGACATTCAGAGTTGGTAAGTGATCTGTCTGAGGTACACTGAGTGTCCGCGTTGCAGGTTGATCCAATTACTGCAAAAGAAGGCAGCTTGCTTTACAAGCACCCTGATGCTATGATTGCACATGATGCAAGAATCAACTACATGGCATAGGAGGTAGACGTACAAGCTTACTTACTCTTCATATTATTGCACACTCATTTGAAGTTACTGACCTGTAGCACAGAGATTGGAAGCATCTTGATAGTAGCCACTTTGACATTTGCATGTGTCTTTGCTTCCATCGCCATCAGTGTCCTGACATTCAGAGTCGGTAAGTGATCTGTCTATGGTACACTGAGTGTCCGCGTTACAGGTTGATCCAATTATTGCAAAAGAAGGCAGCTTGCTTTACAAGCACCCTGATGCTATGATTGCACATGATGCAAGAATCAACTACATGGCATAGGAGGTAGACTTACAAGCTTACTTACTCTTCATATTATTGCACACTCATTTGAAGTTACTGACCTGTAGCACAGAGATTGGAAGCATCTTGATAGTAGCCACTTTGACATATGCATGTGTCTTTGCTTCCATCGCCATCAGTGTCCTGACATTCAGAGTTGGTAAGTGATCTGTCTGAAGTACACTGAGTGTCCGCGTTGCAGGTTGATCCAATTACTGCAAAAGAAGGCAGCTTGCTTTACAAGCACCCTTATGCTATGATTGCACATGATGCAAGAATCAACTACATGGCATAGGAGGTAGACTTACAAGCTTACTTACTCTTCATATTATTGCACAATCATTTGAAGTTACTGACCTGTAGCACAGAGATTGGAAGCATCTTGATAGTAGCCACTTTGACATATGCATGTGTCTTTGCTTCCATCGCCATCAGTGTCCTGACATTCAGAGTTGGTAAGTGATCTGTCTGAGGTACACTGAGTGTCCGCGTTGCAGGTTGATCCAATTACTGCAAAAGAAGGCAGCTTGCTTTACAAGCACCCTGATGCTATGATTGCACATGATGCAAGAATCAACTACATGGCATAGGAGGTAGACTTACAAGCTTACTTACTCTTCATATTATTGCACAATCATTTGAAGTTACTGACCTGTAGCACAGAGATTGGAAGCATCTTGATAGTAGCCACTTTGACATATGCATGTGTCTTTGCTTCCATCGCCATCAGTGTCCTGACATTCAGAGTTGGTAAGTGATCTGTCTGAGGTACACTGAGTGTCCGCGTTGCAGGTTGATCCAATTACTGCAAAAGAAGGCAGCTTGCTTTACAAGCACCCTGATGCTATGATTGCACATGATGCAAGAATCAACTACATGGCATAGGAGGTAGACTTACAAGCTTACTTACTCTTCATATTATTGCACAATCATTTGAAGTTACTGACCTGTAGCACAGAGATTGGAAGCATCTTGATAGTAGCCACTTTGACATTTGCATGTGTCTTTGCTTCCATCGCCATCAGTGTCCTGACATTCAGAGTTGGTAAGTGATCTGTCTGTGGTACACTCAGTGTCTGCGTTGCAGGTTGATCCAATTACTGCAAAAGAAGGCAGCTTGCTGTACAAGCACCCTGATGCTATGATTGCACATGATGCAAGAATCAACTACATGGCATAGGAGGTAGACGTACAAGCTTACTTACTCTTCATATTATTGCACACTCATTTGAAGTTACTGACCTGTAGCACAGAGATTGGAAGCATCTTGATAGTAGCCACTTTGACATTTGCATGTGTCTTTGCTTCCATCGCCATCAGTGTCCTGACATTCAGAGTTGGTAAGTGATCTGTCTGAGGTACACTGAGTGTCCGCGTTGCAGGTTGATCCAATTACTGCAAAAGAAGGCAGCTTGCTTTACAAGCACCCTGATGCTATGATTGCACATGTTGCAAGAATCAACTACATGGCATAGGAGGTAGACTTACAAGCTTACTTACTCTTCATATTATTGCACAATCCTTTGAAGTTACTGACCTGTAGCACAGAGATTGGAAGCATCTTGATAGTAGCCACTTTGACATTTGCATGTGTCTTTGCTTCCATCGCCATCAGTGTCCTGACATTCAGAGTCGGTAAGTGATCTGTCTATGGTACACTGAGTGTCCGCGTTACAGGTTGATCCAATTATTGCAAAAGAAGGCAGCTTGCTTTACAAGCACCCTGATGCTATGATTGCACATGATGCAAGAATCAACTACATGGCATAGGAGGTAGACTTACAAGCTTACTTACTCTTCATATTATTGCACACTCATTTGAAGTTACTGACCTGTAGCACAGAGATTGGAAGCATCTTGATAGTAGCCACTTTGACATATGCATGTGTCTTTGCTTCCATCGCCATCAGTGTCCTGACATTCAGAGTTGGTAAGTGATCTGTCTGAAGTACACTGAGTGTCCGCGTTGCAGGTTGATCCAATTACTGCAAAAGAAGGCAGCTTGCTTTACAAGCACCCTGATGCTATGATTGCACATGATGCAAGAATCAACTACATGGCATAGGAGGTAGACTTACAAGCTTACTTACTCTTCATATTATTGCACAATCATTTGAAGTTACTGACCTGTAGCACAGAGATTGGAAGCATCTTGATAGTAGCCACTTTGACATATGCATGTGTCTTTGCTTCCATCGCCATCAGTGTCCTGACATTCAGAGTTGGTAAGTGATCTGTCGGAGGTACACTGAGTGTCCGCGTTGCAGGTTGATCCAATTACTGCAAAAGAAGGCAGCTTGCTTTACAAGCTCCCTGATGCTATGATTGCACATGATGCAAGAATCAACTACATGGCATAGGAGGTAGACTTACAAGCTTACTTACTCTTCATATTATTGCACAATCATTTGAAGTTACTGACCTGTAGCACAGAGATTGGAAGCATCTTGATAGTAGCCACTTTGACATTTGCATGTGTCTTTGCTTCCATCACCATCAGTGTCCTGACATTCAGAGTTGGTAAGTGATCTGTCTGAAGTACACTGAGTGTCCGCGTTGCAGGTTGATCCAATTACTGCAAAAGAAGGCAGCTTGCTTTACAAGCACCCTGATGCTATGATTGCACATGATGCAAGAATCAACTACATGGCATAGGAGGTAGACTTACAAGCTTACTTACTCTTCATATTATTGCACAATCATTTGAAGTTACTGACCTGTAGCACAGAGATTGGAAGCATCTTGATAGTAGCCACTTTGACATTTGCATGTGTCTTTGCTTCCATCGCCATCAGTGTCCTGACATTCAGAGTTGGTAAGTGATCTGTCGGAGGTGCACTGAGTGTCCGCGTTGCAGGTTGATCCAATTACTGCAAAAGAAGGCAGCTTGCTTTACAAGCACCCTGATGCTATGATTGCACATGATGCAAGAATCAACTACATGGCATAGGAGGTAGACTTACAAGCTTACTTACTCTTCATATTATTGCACAATCGTTTGAAGTTACTGACCTGTAGCACAGAGATTGGAAGCATCTTGATAGTAGCCACTTTGACATTTGCATGTGTCTTTGCTTCCATCGCCATCAGTGTCCTGACATTCAGAGTTGGTTAGTGATCTGTCAGAGGTACACTGAGTGTCCGCGTTGCAGGTTGATCCAATTACTGCAAAAGAAGGCAGCTTGCTTTACAAGCACCCTGATGCTATGATTGCACATGATGCAAGAATCAAGTACATGGCATAGGAGGTAGACTTACAAGCTTACTTACTCTTCATATTATTGCACAATCATTTGAAGTTACTGACCTGTAGCACAGAGATTGGAAGCATCTTGATAGTAGCCATTTTGACATTTGCATGTGTCTTTGCTTCCATCGCCATCAGTGTCCTGACATTCAGAGTTGGTAAGTGTTCTGTCTGAGGTACACTGAGTGTCTGCGTTGCAGGTTGATCCAATTACTGCAAAAGAAGGCAGCTTGCTTTACAAGCACCCTGATGCTATGATTGCACATGATGCAAGAATCAACTACATGGCATAGGAGGTAGACTTACAAGCTTACTTACTCTTCATATTATTGCACAATCATTTGAAGTTACTGACCTGTAGCACAGAGATTGGAAGCATCTTGATAGTAGCCACTTTGACATTTGCATGTGTCTTTGCTTCCATCGCCATCAGTGTCCTGACATTCAGAGTTGGTAAGTGATCTGTCTGAGGTACACTGAGTGTCCGCGTTGCAGGTTGATCCAATTACTGCAAAAGAAGGCAGCTTGCTTTACAAGCACCCTGATGCTATGATTGCACATGATGCAAGAATCAACTACATGGAATAGGAGGTAGACTTACAAGCTTACTTACTCTTCATATTATTGCACAATCATTTGAAGTTACTGACCTGTAGCACAGAGATTGGAAGCATCTTGATAGTAGCCACTTTGACATTTGCATGTGTCTTTGCTTCCATCGCCATCAGTGTCCTGACATTCAGAGTTGGTAAGTGATCTGTCGGAGGTACACTGAGTGTCCGCGTTGCAGGTTGATCCAATTACTGCAAAAGAAGGCAGCTTGCTTTACAAGCACCCTGATGCTATGATTGCACATGATGCAAGAATCAACTACATGGCATAGGAGGTAGACTTACAAGCTTACTTACTCTTCATATTATTGCACAATCATTTGAAGTTACTGACCTGTAGCACAGAGATTGGAAGCATCTTGATAGTAGCCACTTTGACATTTGCATGTGTCTTTGCTTCCATCGCCATCAGTGTCCTGACATTCGGAGTCGGTAAGTGATCTGTCTGTGGTACACTGAGTGTCTGCGTTGCAGGTTGATCCAATTACTGCAAAAGAAGGCAGTTTGCTTTACAAGCACCCTGATGCTATGATTGCACATGATGCAAGTATCAACTGCATGGCATAGGATGTAGACTTACAAGCTTACTTACTCTTCATATTATTGCACAATCATTTGAAGTTACTGACCTGTAGCACAGAGATTGGAAGCATCTTGATAGTAGCCACTTTGACATTTGCATGTGTCTTTGCTTCCATCGCCATCAGTGTCCTGACATTCAGAGTCGGTAAGTGATCTGTCGGAGGTACACTGAGTGTCCGCGTTGCAGGTTGATCCAATTACTGCAAAAGAAGGCAGCTTGCTTTACAAGCACCCTGATGCTATGATTGCACATGATGCAAGAATCAACTACATGGCATAGGAGGTAGACTTACAAGCTTACTTACTCTTCATATTATTGCACAATCATTTGAAGTTACTGACCTGTAGCACAGAGATTGGAAGCATCTTGATAGTAGCCACTTTGACATTTGCATGTGTCTTTGCTTCCATCGCCATCAGTGTCCTGACATTCAGAGTTGGTAAGTGATCTGTCTGAGGTACACTGAGTGTCCGCGTTGCAGGTTGATCCAATTACTGCAAAAGAAGGCAGCTTGCTTTACAAGCACCCTGATGCTATGATTGCACATGATGCAAGAATCAACTACATGGCATAGGAGGTAGACTTACAAGCTTACTTACTCTTCATATTATTGCACAATCATTTGAAGTTACTGACCTGTAGCACAGAGATTGGAAGCATCTTGATAGTAGCCACTTTGACATTTGCATGTGTCTTTGCTTCCATCGCCATCAGTGTCCTGACATTCAGAGTTGGTAAGTGATCTGTCGGAGGTACACTGAGTGTCCGCGTTGCAGGTTGATCCAATTACTGCAAAAGAAGGCAGCTTGCTTTACAAGCACCCTGATGCTATGATTGCACATGATGCAAGAATCAACTACATGGCATAGGAGGTACACTTACAAGCTTACTGACTCTTCATATTATTGCACAATCATTTGAAGTTACTGACCTGTAGCACAGAGATTGGAAGCATCTTGATAGTAGCCACTTTGACATTTGCATGTGTCTTTGCTTCCATCGCCATCAGTGTCCTGACATTCAGAGTCGGTAAGTGATCTGTCTGTGGTACACTGAGTGTCTGCGTTGCAGGTTGATCCAATTACTGCAAAAGAAGGCAGTTTGCTTTACAAGCACCCTGATGCTATGATTGCACATGATGCAAGAATCAACTATATGGCATAGGAGGTAGACTTACAAGCTTACTTACTCTTCATATTATTGCACAATCATTTGAAGTTACTGACCTGCAGCACAGAGATTGGAAGCATCTTGATAGTAGCCACTTTGACATTTGCATGTGTCTTTGCTTCCATCGCCATCAGTGTCCTGACATTCAGAGTTGGTAAGTGATCTGTCTGAGGTACACTGAGTGTCCGCGTTGCAGGTTGATCCAATTACTGCAAAAGAAGGCAGCTTGCTTTACAAGCACCCTGATGCTATGATTGCACATGATGCAAGAATCAACTACATGGCATAGGAGGTAGACTTACAAGCTTACTTACTCTTCATATTATTGCACAATCATTTGAAGTTACTGACCTGTAGCACAGAGATTGGAAGCATCTTGATAGTAGCCACTTTGACATTTGCATGTGTCTTTGCTTTCATCGCCATCAGTGTCCTGACATTCAGAGTTGGTAAGTGATCTGTCTGAGGTACACTGAGTGTCCGCGTTGCAGGTTGATCCAATTACTGCAAAAGAAGGCAGCTTGCTTTACAAGCACCCTGATGCTATGATTGCACATGATGCAAGAATCAACTACATGGCATAGGAGGTAGACTTAAGAGCTTACTTACTCTTCATATTATTGCACAATCATTTGAAGTTACTGACCTGTAGCACAGAGATTGGAAGCATCTTGATAGTAGCCACTTTGACATTTGCATGTGTCTTTGCTTCCATCGCCATCAGTGTCCTGACATTCAGAGTTGGTAAGTGATCTGTCTGAGGTACACTGAGTGTCCGCGTTGCAGGTTGATCCAATTACTGCAAAAGAAGGCAGCTTGCTTTACAAGCACCCTGATGCTATGATTGCACATGATGCAAGAATCAACTACATGGCATAGGAGGTAGACTTACAAGCTTACTTACTCTTCATATTATTGCACAATCATTTGAAGTTACTGACCTGTAGCACAGAGATTGGAAGCATCTTGATAGTAGCCACTTTGACATTTGCATGTGTCTTTGCTTCCATCGCCATCAGTGTCCTGACATTCAGAGTCGGTAAGTGATCTGTCTGTGGTACACTCAGTGTCTGCGTTGCAAGTTGATCCAATTACTGCAAAAGAAGGCAGCTTGCTTTACAAGCACCCTGATGCTATGATTGCACATGATGCAAAAATCAACTACATGGCATAGGATGTAGACTTACAAGCTTACTTACTCTTTATATTATTGCACAATCATTTGAAGTTACTGACCTGTAGCACAGAGATTGTAAGCATCTTGATAGTAGCCACTTTGACATTTGCATGTGTCTTTGCTTCCATCGCCATCAGTGTCCTGACATTCAGAGTTGGTAAGTGATCTGTCTGAGGTACACTGAGTGTCTGCATTGCAGGTTGATGCAATCACTGCAAAAGAAGGCAGCTTGCTTTACAAGCACCCTGATGCTATGATTGCACATGATGCAAGAATCAACTACATTTCATAGGAGGTAGACTTACAAGCTTACTTACTCTTCATATTATTGCACAATCATTTGAAGTTACTGACCTGTAGCACAGATATTGGAAACATCTTGATAGTAGCCACTTTGACATTTGCATGTGTCTTTGCTTCCATCGCCATCAGTGTCCTGACATTCAGAGTTGGTAAGTGATCTGTCGGAGGAACACTGAGTGTCCGCGTTGCAGATTGATCCAATTACTGCAAAAGAAGGCAGCTTGCTTTACAAGCACCCTGATGCTATGATTGCACATGATGCAAGAATCAACTACATGGCATAGGAGGTAGACTTACAAGCTTACTTACTCTTCATATTATTGCACAATCATTTGAAGTTACTGACCTGTAGCACAGAGATTGGAAGCATCTTGATAGTAGCCACTTTGACATTTGCATGTGTCTTTGCTTCCATCGCCATCAGTGTCCTGACATTCAGAGTTGCTAAGTGATCTGTCTGAAGTACACTGAGTGTCCGCGTTGCAGGTTGATCCAATTACTGCAAAAGAAGGCAGCTTGCTTTACAAGCACCCTGATGCTATGATTGCACATGATGCAAGAATCAAAAACATGGCATAGGAGGGAGACTTACAAGCTTACTTACTCTTCATATTATTGCACAATCATTTGAAGTAACTGACCTGTAGCACAGAGATTGGAAGCATCTTGATAGTAGCCACTTTGACATTTGCATGTGTCTTTGCTTCCATCGCCATCAGTGTCCTGACATTCAGAGTTGGTAAGTGATCTGTCTGATGTACACTGAGTGTCCGTGTTGCAGGTTGATCCAATTACTGCAAAAGAAGGCAGCTTGCTTTACAAGCATCCTGATGCTATGATTGCACATGATGCAAGAATCAACTACATGGCATAGGAGGTAGACTTACAAGCTTACTTACTCTTCATATTATTGCACAATCATTTGAAGTTACTGACCTGTAGCACAGAGATTGGAAGCATCTTGATAGTAGCCATTTTGACATTTGCATGTGTCTTTGCTTCCATCGCCATCAGTGTCCTGACATTCAGAGTCGGTAAGTGATCTGTCTGTGGTACACTCAGTGTCTGCGTTGCAGGTTGATCCAATTACTGGAAAAGAAGGCAGCTTGCGTTACAAGCACCCTGATGCTATGATTGCACATGATGCAAAAATCAACTACATGGCATAGGATGTAGACTTACAAGCTTACTTACTCTTCATATTATTGCACAATCATTTGAAGTTACTGACCTGTAGCACATAGATTGGAAGCATCTTGATAGTAGCCACTTTGACATTTGCATGTGTCTTTGCTTCCATCGCCATCAGTGTCCTGACATTCAGAGTTGGTAAGTGATCTGTCTGAGGTACACTGAGAGTCCGCGTTGCAGGTTGATCCAATTACTGCAAAAGAAGGCAGCTTGCTTTACAAGCACCCTGATGCTATGATTGCACATGATGCAAGAATCAACTACATGGCATAGGAGGTAGACTTACAAGCTTACTTACTCTTCATATTATTGCACAATCATTTGAAGTTACTGACCTGTAGCACAGAGATTGGAAGCATCTTGATAGTAGCCACTTTGACATTTGCATGTGTCTTTGCTTCCATCGCCATCAGTGTCCTGACATTCAGAGTTGGTAAGTGATCTGTCTGAGGTACACTGAGTGTCCGCGTTGCAGGTTGATCCAATTACTGCAAAAGAAGGCAGCTTGCATTACAAGCACCCTGATGCTATGATTGCACATGATGCAAGAATCAACTACATGGCATAGGAGGTAGACTTACAAGCTTACTTACTCTTCATATTATTGCACAATCATTTGAAGTTACTGACCTGTAGCACAGAGATTGGAAGCATCTTGATAGTAGCCACTTTGACATTTGCATGTGTCTTTGCTTCCATCGCCATCAGTGTCCTGACATTCAGAGTTGGTAAGTGATCTGTCTGAGGTACACTGAGTGTCCGCGTTGCAGGTTGATCCAATTACTGCAAAAGAAGGCAGCTTGCTTTACAAGCACCCTGATGCTATGATTGCACATGATGCAAGAATCAACTACATGGCATAGGAGGTAGACTTACAAGCTTACTTACTCTTCATATTATTGCACAATCATTTGAAGTTACTGACCTGTAGCACAGAGATTGGAAGCATCTTGATAGTAGCCACTTTGACATTTGCATGTGTCTTTGCTTCCATCGCCATCAGCGTCCTGACATTCAGAGTTGGTAAGTGATCTGTCTGAGGTACACTGAGTGTCCGCGTTGCAGGTTGATCCAATTACTGCAAAAGAAGGCAGCTTGCTTTACAAGCACCCTGATGCTATGATTGCACATGATGCAAGAATCAACTACATGGCATAGGAGGTAGACTTACAAGCTTACTTAGTCTTCATATTATTGCACAATCATTTGAAGTTACTGACCTGTAGCACAGAGATTGGAAGCATCTTGATAGTAGCCACTTTGACATTTGCATGTGTCTTTGCTTCCATCGCCATCAGTGTCCTGACATTCAGAGTTGGTAAGTGATCTGTCTGAGGTACACTGAGTGTCCGCGTTGCAGGTTGATCCAATTACTGCAAAAGAAGGCAGCTTGCTTTACAAGCACCCTGATGCTATGATTGCACATGATGCAAGAATCAACTACATGGCATAGGAGGTAGACTTACAAGCTTACTTACTCTTCATATTATTGCACAATCATTTGAAGTTACTGACCTGTAGCACAGAGATTGGAAGCATCTTGATAGTATCCACTTTGACATTTGCATGTGTCTTTGCTTCCATCGCCATCAGTGTCCTGACATTCAGAGTTGGTAAGTGATCTGTCGGAGGTACACTGAGTGTCCGCGTTGCAGGTTGATCCAATTACTGCAAAAGAAGGCAGCTTGCTTTACAAGCACCCTGATGCTATGATTGCACATGATGCAAGAATCAACTACATGGCATAGGAGGTAGACTTACAAGCTTACTTACTCTTCATATTATTGCACAATCATTTGAAGTTACTGACCTGTAGCACAGAGATTGGAAGCATCTTGATAGTAGCCACTTTGACATTTGCATGTGTCTTTGCTTCCATCGCCATCAGTGTCCTGACATTCGGAGTCGGTAAGTGATCTGTCTGTGGTACACTGAGTGTCTGCGTTGCAGGTTGATCCAATTACTGCAAAAGAAGGCAGTTTACTTTACAAGCACCCTGATGCTATGATTGCACATGATGCAAGTATCAACTGCATGGCATAGGATGTAGACTTACAAGCTTACTTACTCTTCATATTATTGCACAATCATTTGAAGTTACTGACCTGTAGCACAGAGATTGGAAGCATCTTGATAGTAGCCACTTTGACATTTGCATGTGTCTTTGCTTCCATCGCCATCAGTGTCCTGACATTCAGAGTTGGTAAGTGATCTGTCTGAGGTACACTGAGTGTCCGCGTTGCAGGTTGATCCAATTACTGCAAAAGAAGGCAGCTTGCTTTACAAGCACCCTGATGCTATGATTGCACATGATGCAAGAATCAACTACATGGCATAGGAGGTAGACTTAAGAGCTTACTTACTCTTCATATTATTGCACAATCATTTGAAGTTACTGACCTGTATTACAGAGATTGGAAGCATCTTGATAGTAGCCACTTTGACATTTGCATGTGTCTTTGCTTCCATCGCCATCAGTGTCCTGACATTCAGAGTTGGTAAGTGATCTGTCTGAGGTACACTGAGTGTCCGCGTTGCAGGTTGATCCAATTACTGCAAAAGAAGGCAGCTTGCTTTACAAGCACCCTGATGCTATGATTGCACATGATGCAAGAATCAACAACATGGCATAGGAGGTAGACTTAAGAGCTTACTTACTCTTCATATTATTGCACAATCATTTGAAGTTACTGACCTGTAGCACAGAGATTGGAAGCATCTTGATAGTAGCCACTTTGACATTTGCATGTGTCTTTGCTTCCATCGCCATCAGTGTCCTGACATTCAGAGTTGGTAAGTGATCTGTCGGAGGTACACTGAGTGTCCGCGTTGCAGGTTGATCCAATTACTGCAAAAGAAGGCAGCTTGCTTTACAAGCACCCTGATGCTATGATTGCACATGATGCAAGAATCAACTACATGGCATAGGAGGTAGACTTAAGAGCTTACTTACTCTTCATATTATTGCACAATCATTTGAAGTTACTGACCTGTAGCACAGAGATTGGAAGCATCTTGATAGTAGCCACTTTGACATTTGCATGTGTCTTTGCTTCCATCGCCATCAGTGTCCTGACATTCAGAGTTGGTAAGTGATCTGTCTGAGGTACACTGAGTGTCCGCGTTGCAGGTTGATCCAATTACTGCAAAAGAAGGCAGCTTGCTTTACAAGCACCCTGATGCTATGATTGCACATGATGCAAGAATCAACTACATGGCATAGGAGGTAGACTTACAAGCTTACTTACTCTTCATATTATTGCACAATCATTTGAAGTTACTGACCTGTAGCACAGAGATTGGAAGCATCTTGATAGTAGCCACTTTGACATTTGCATGTGTCTTTGCTTCCATCGCCATCAGTGTCCTGACATTCAGAGTCGGTAAGTGATCTGTCTGTGGTACACTCAGTGTCTGCGTTGCAAGTTGATCCAATTACTGCAAAAGAAGGCAGCTTCCTTTACAAGCACCCTGATGCTATGATTGCACATGATGCAAAAATCAACTACATGGCATAGGATGTAGACTTACAAGCTTACTTACTCTTTATATTATTGCACAATCATTTGAAGTTACTGACCTGTAGCACAGAGATTGTAAGCATCTTGATAGTAGCCACTTTGACATTTGCATGTGTCTTTGCTTCCATCGCCATCAGTGTCCTGACATTCAGAGTTGGTAAGTGATCTGTCTGAGGTACACTGAGTGTCTGCATTGCAGGTTGATGCAATCACTGCAAAAGAAGGCAGCTTGCTTTACAAGCACCCTGATGCTATGATTGCACATGATGCAAGAATCAACTACATTTCATAGGAGGTAGACTTACAAGCTTACTTACTCTTCATATTATTGCACAATCATTTGAAGTTACTGACCTGTAGCACAGATATTGGAAACATCTTGATAGTAGCCACTTTGACATTTGCATGTGTCTTTGCTTCCATCGCCATCAGTGTCCTGACATTCAGAGTTGGTAAGTGATCTGTCGGAGGTACACTGAGTGTCCGCGTTGCAGATTGATCCAATTACTGCAAAAGAAGGCAGCTTGCTTTACAAGCACCCTGATGCTATGATTGCACATGATGCAAGAATCAACTACATGGCATAGGAGGTAGACTTACAAGCTTACTTACTCTTCATATTATTGCACAATCATTTGAAGTTACTGACCTGTAGCACAGAGATTGGAAGCATCTTGATAGTAGCCACTTTGACATTTGCATGTGTCTTTGCTTCCATCGCCATCAGTGTCCTGACATTCAGAGTTGGTAAGTGATCTGTCTGAGGTACACTGAGTGTCCGCGTTGCAGGTTGATCCAATTACTGCAAAAGAAGGCAGCTTGCTTTACAAGCACCCTGATGCTATGATTGCACATGATGCAAGAATCAACTACATGGCATAGGAGGTAGACTTACAAGCTTACTTACTCTTCATATTATTGCACAATCATTTGAAGTTACTGACCTGTAGCACAGAGATTGGAAGCATCTTGATAGTAGCCACTTTGACATTTGCATGTGTCTTTGCTTCCATCGCCATCAGTGTCCTGACATTCAGAGTTGGTAAGTGATCTGTCGGAGGTACACTGAGTGTCCGCGTTGCAGGTTGATCCAATTACTGCAAAAGAAGGCAGCTTGCTTTACAAGCACCCTGATGCTATGATTGCACATGATGCAAGAATCAACTACATGGCATAGGAGGTAGACTTAAGAGCTTACTTACTCTTCATATTATTGCACAATCATTTGAAGTTACTGACCTGTAGCACAGAGATTGGAAGCATCTTGATAGTAGCCACTTTGACATTTGCATGTGTCTTTGCTTCCATCGCCATCAGTGTCCTGACATTCAGAGTTGGTAAGTGATCTGTCTGAGGTACACTGAGTGTCCGCGTTGCAGGTTGATCCAATTACTGCAAAAGAAGGCAGCTTGCTTTACAAGCACCCTGATGCTATGATTGCACATGATGCAAGAATCAACTACATGGCATAGGAGGTAGACTTACAAGCTTACTTACTCTTCATATTATTGCACAATCATTTGAAGTTACTGACCTGTAGCACAGAGATTAGAAGCATCTTGATAGTAGCCACTTTGACATTTGCATGTGTCTTTGCTTCCATCGCCATCAGTGTCCTGACATTCAGAGTTGCTAAGTGATCTGTCTGAGGTACACTGAGTGTCCGCGTTGCAGGTTGATCCAATTACTGCAAAAGAAGGCAGCTTGCTTTACAAGCACCCTGATGCTATGATTGCACATGATGCAAGAATCAACAACATGGCATAGGAGGGAGACTTACAAGCTTACTTACTCTTCATATTATTGCACAATCATTTGAAGTTACTGACCTGTAGCACAGAGATTGGAAGCATCTTGATAGTAGCCACTTTGACATTTGCATGTGTCTTTGCTTCCATCGCCATCAGTGTCCTGACATTCAGAGTTGGTAAGTGATCTGTCTGATGTACACTGAGTGTCCGTGTTGCAGGTTGATCCAATTACTGCAAAAGAAGGCAGCTTGCTTTACAAGCATCCTGATGCTATGATTGCACATGATGCAAGAATCAACTACATGGCATAGGAGGTAGACTTACAAGCTTACTTACTCTTCATATTATTGCACAATCATTTGAAGTTACTGACCTGTAGCACAGAGATTGGAAGCATCTTGATAGTAGCCATTTTGACATTTGCATGTGTCTTTGCTTCCATCGCCATCAGTGTCCTGACATTCAGAGTCGGTAAGTGATCTGTCTGTGGTACACTCAGTGTCTGCGTTGCAGGTTGATCCAATTACTGGAAAAGAAGGCAGCTTGCCATACAAGCACCCTGATGCTATGAATGCACATGATGCAAAAATCAACTACATGGCATAGGATGTAGACTTACAAGCTTACTTACTCTTCATATTATTGCACAATCATTTGAAGTTACTGACCTGTAGCACATAGATTGGAAGCATCTTGATAGTAGCCACTTTGACATTTGCATGTGTCTTTGCTTCCATCGCCATCAGTGTCCTGACATTCAGAGTTGGTAAGTGATCTGTCTGAGGTACACTGAGTGTCCGCGTTGCAGGTTGATCCAATTACTGCAAAAGAAGGCAGCTTGCTTTACAAGCACCCTGATGCTATGATTGCACATGATGCAAGAATCAACTACATGGCATAGGAGGTAGACTTACAAGCTTACTTACTCTTCATATTAGTGCAAAATCATTTGAAGTTACTGACCTGTAGCACAGAGATTGGAAGCATCTTGATAGTAGCCACTTTGACATTTGCATGTGTCTTTGCTTCCATCGCCATCAGTGTCCTGACATTCAGAGTTGTTAAGTGATCTGTCTGAGGTACACTGAGTGTCCGCGTTGCAGGTTGATCCAATTACTGCAAAAGAAGGCAGCTTGCATTACAAGCACCCTGATGCTATGATTGCACATGATGCAAGAATCAACTACATGGCATAGGAGGTAGACTTACAAGCTTACTTACTCTTCATATTATTGCACAATCATTTGAAGTTACTGACCTGTAGCACAGAGATTGGAAGCATCTTGATAGTAGCCACTTTGACATTTGCATGTGTCTTTGCTTCCATCGCCATCAGTGTCCTGACATTCAGAGTTGGTAAGTGATCTGTCTGAGGTACACTGAGTGTCCGCGTTGCAGGTTGATCCAATTACTGCAAAAGAAGGCAGCTTGCTTTACAAGCACCCTGATGCTATGATTGCACATGATGCAAGAATCAACTACATGGCATAGGAGGTAGACTTACAAGCTTACTTACTCTTCATATTATTGCACAATCATTTGAAGTTACTGACCTGTAGCACAGAGATTGGAAGCATCTTGATAGTAGCCACTTTGACATTTGCATGTGTCTTTGCTTCCATCGCCATCAGCGTCCTGACATTCAGAGTTGGTAAGTGATCTGTCTGAGGTACACTGAGTGTCCGCGTTGCAGGTTGATCCAATTACTGCAAAAGAAGGCAGCTTGCTTTACAAGCACCCTGATGCTATGATTGCACATGATGCAAGAATCAACTACATGGCATAGGAGGTAGACTTACAAGCTTACTTACTCTTCATATTATTGCACAATCATTTGAAGTTACTGACCTGTAGCACAGAGATTGGAAGCATCTTGATAGTAGCCACTTTGACATTTGCATGTGTCTTTGCTTCCATCGCCATCAGTGTCCTGACATTCAGAGTTGGTAAGTGATCTGTCGGAGGTACACTGAGTGTCCGCGTTGCAGGTTGATCCAATTACTGCAAAAGAAGGCAGCTTGCTTTACAAGCACCCTGATGCTACTATTGCACATGATGCAAGAATCAACTACATGGCATAGGAGGTAGACTTACAAGCTTACTTACTCTTCATATTATTGCACAATCATTTGAAGTTACTGACCTGTAGCACAGAGATTGGAAGCATCTTGATAGTAGCCATTTTGACATTTGCATGTGTCTTTGCTTCCATCGCCATCAGTGTCCTGACATTCAGAGTCGGTAAGTGATCTGTCTGTGGTACACTCAGTGTCTGCGTTGCAGGTTGATCCAATTACTGCAAAAGAAGGCAGCTTGCGTTACAAGCACCCTGATGCTATGATTGCACATGATGCAAAAATCAACTACATGGCATAGGATGTTGACTTACAAGCTTACTTACTCTTCATATTATTGCACAATCATTTGAAGTTACTGACCTGTAGCACAGAGATTGGAAGCATCTTGATAGTAGCCATTTTGACATTTGCATGTGTCTTTGCTTCCATCGCCATCAGTGTCCTGACATTCAGAGTTGGTAAGTGATCTGTCTGATGTACACTGAGTGTCCGCGTTGCAGGTTGATCCAATTACTGAAAAAGAAGGCAGCTTGCTTTACAAGCACCCTGATGCTATGATTGCACATGATGCAAGAATCAACTACATGGCATAGGAGGTCGACTTACAAGCTTACTTACTCTTCATATTATTGCACAATCATTTGAAGTTACTGACCTGTAGCACAGAGATTGGAAGAATCTTGATAGTAGCCACTTTGACATTTGCATGTGTCTTTGCTTCCATCGCCATCAGTGTCCTGACATTCTGAGTTGTTAAGTGATCTGTCTGAGGTACACTGAGTGTCCGCGTTGCAGGTTGATCCAATTACTGCAAAAGAAGGCAGCTTGCTTTACAAGCACCCTGATGCTATGATTGCAAATGATGCAAGAATCAACTACATGGCATAGGAGGTACACTTACAATTTTACTGACTCTTCATATTATTGCACAATCATTTGAAGTTACTGACCTGTAGCACAGAGATTGGAAGCATCTTGATAGTAGCCACTTTGACATTTGCATGTGTCTTTGCTTCCATCGCCATCAGTGTCCTGACATTCAGAGTTGGTAAGTGATCTGTCGGAGGTACACTGAGTGTCCGCGTTGCAGGTTGATCCAATTACTGCAAAAGAAGGCAGCTTGCTTTACAAGCACCCTGATGCTATGATTGCACATGATGCAAGAATCAACTACATGGCATAGGAGGTAGACTTACAAGCTTACTTACTCTTCATATTATTGCACAATCATTTGAAGTTACTGACCTGTAGCACAGAGATTGGAAGCATCTTGATAGTAGCCACTTTGACATTTGCATGTGTCTTTGCTTCCATCGCCATCAGTGTCCTGACATTCAGAGTTGGTAAGTGATCTGTCTGAGGTACACTGAGTGTCCGCGTTGCAGGTTGATCCAATTACTGCAAAAGAAGGCAGCTTGCTTTACAAGCACCCTGATGCTATGATTGCACATGATGCAAGAATCAACTACATGGCATAGGAGGTAGACTTACAAGCTTACTTACTCTTCATATTATTGCACAATCATTTGAAGTTACTGACCTGTAGCACAGAGATTGGAAGCATCTTGATAGTATCCACTTTGACATTTGCATGTGTCTTTGCTTCCATCGCCATCAGTGTCCTGACATTCAGAGTTGGTAAGTGATCTGTCTGAGGTACACTGAGTGTCCGCGTTGCAGGTTGATCCAATTACTGCAAAAGAAGGCAGCTTGCTTTACAAGCACCCTGATGCTATGATTGCACATGATGCAAGAATCAACTACATGGCATAGGAGGTAGACTTACAAGCTTACTTACTCTTCATATTATTGCACAATCATTTGAAGTTACTGACCTGTAGCACAGAGATTGGAAGCATCTTGATAGTAGCCACTTTGACATTTGCATGTGTCTTTGCTTCCATCGCCATCAGCGTCCTGACATTCAGAGTTGGTAAGTGATCTGTCGGAGGTACACTGAGTGTCCGCGTTGCAGGTTGATCCAATTACTGCAAAAGAAGGCAGCTTGCATTACAAGCACCCTGATGCTATGATTGCACATGATGCAAGAATCAACTACATGGCATAGGAGGTAGACTTACAAGCTTACTTACTCTTCATATTATTGCACAATCATTTGAAGTTACTGACCTGTAGCACAGAGATTGGAAGCATCTTGATAGTAGCCACTTTGACATTTGCATGTGTCTTTGCTTCCATCGCCATCAGTGTCCTGACATTCAGAGTTGGTAAGTGATCTGTCGGAGGTACACTGAGTGTCCGCGTTGCAGGTTGATCCAATTACTGCAAAAGAAGGCAGCTTGCTTTACAAGCACCCTGATGCTATGATTGCACATGATGCAAGAATCAACTACATGGCATAGGAGGTAGACTTACAAGCTTACTTACTCTTCATATTATTGCACAATCATTTGAAGTTACTGACCTGTAGCACAGATATTGGAAACATCTTGATAGTAGCCACTTTGACATTTGCATGTGTCTTTGCTTCCATCGCCATCAGTGTCCTGACATTCAGAGTTGGTAAGTGATCTGTCGGAGGTACACTGAGTGTCCGCGTTGCATATTGATCCAATTACTGCAAAAGAAGGCAGCTTGCTTTACAAGCACCCTGATGCTATGATTGCACATGATGCAAGAATCAACTACATGGCATAGGAGGTAGACTTACAAGCTTACTTACTCTTCATATTATTGCACAATCATTTGAAGTTACTGACCTGTAGCACAGAGATTGGAAGCATCTTGATAGTAGCCACTTTGACATTTGCATGTGTCTTTGCTTCCATCGCCATCAGTGTCCTGACATTCAGAGTTGCTAAGTGATCTGTCTGAGGTACACTGAGTGTCCGTGTTGCAGGTTGATCCAATTACTGCAAAAGAAGGCAGCTTGCTTTACAAGCACCCTGATGCTATGATTGCACATGATGCAAGAATCAACTACATGGCATAGGAGGTAGACTTACAAGCTTACTTACTCTTCATATTATTGCACAATCATTTGAAGTTACTGACCTGTAGCACAGAGATTGGAAGCATCTTGATAGTAGCCATTTTGACATTTGCATGTGTCTTTGCTTCCATCGCCATCAGTGTCCTGACATTCAGAGTCGGTAAGTGATCTGTCTGTGGTACACTCAGTGTCTGCGTTGCAGGTTGATCCAATTACTGGAAAAGAAGGCAGCTTGCGTTACAAGCACCCTGATGCTATGATTGCACATGATGCAAAAATCAACTACATGGCATAGGAGGTAGACTTACAAGCTTACTTACTCTTCATATTATTGCACAATCATTTGAAGTTACTGACCTGTAGCACAGAGATTGGAAGCATCTTGATAGTAGCCACTTTGACATTTGCATGTGTCTTTGCTTCCATCGCCATCAGTGTCCTGACATTCAGAGTTGGTAAGTGATCTGTCTGAGGTACACTGAGTGTCCGCGTTGCAGGTTGATCCAATTACTGCAAAAGAAGGCAGCTTGCTTTACAAGCACCCTGATGCAATGATTGCACATGATGCAAGAATCAACTACATGGCATAGGAGGTAGACTTACAAGCTTACTTACTCTTCACATTAGTGCACAATCATTTGAAGTTACTGACCTGTAGCACAGAGATTGGAAGCATCTTGATAGTAGCCACTTTGACATTTGCATGTGTCTTTGCTTCCATCGCCATCAGTGTCCTGACATTCAGAGTTGTTAAGTGATCTGTCTGAGGTACACTGAGTGTCTGCGTTGCAGGTTGATCCAATTACTGCAAAAGAAGGCAGCTTGCATTACAAGCACCCTGATGCTATGATTGCACATGATGCAAGAATCAACTACATGGCATAGGAGGTAGACTTACAAGCTTACTTACTCTTCATATTATTGCACAATCATTTGAAGTTACTGACCTGTAGCACAGAGATTGGAAGCATCTTGATAGTATCCACTTTGACATTTGCATGTGTCTTTGCTTCCATCGCCATCAGTGTCCTGACATTCAGAGTTGGTAAGTGATCTGTCGGAGGTACACTGAGTGTCCGCGTTGCAGGTTGATCCAATTACTGCAAAAAAAGGCAGCTTGCTTTACAAGCACCCTGATGCTATGATTGCACAGGATTCAAGAGTCAACTACATGGCATAGGAGGTAGACTTACAAGCTTACTTACTCTTCATATTATTGCACAATCATTTGAAGTTACTGACCTGTAGCACAGAGATTGGAAGCATCTTGATAGTAGCCACTTTGACATTTGCATGTGTCTTTGCTTCCATCGCCATCAGTGTCCTGACATTCAGAGTTGGTAAGTGATCTGTCGGAGGTACACTGAGTGTCCGCGTTGCAGGTTGATCCAATTACTGCAAAAGAAGGCAGCTTGCTTTACAAGCACCCTGATGCTATGATTGCACATGATGCAAGAATCAACTACATGGCATAGGAGGTCAACTTACAAGCTTACTTACTCTTCATATTATTGCACAATCATTTGAAGTTACTGACCTGTAGCACAGAGATTGGAAGCATCTTGATAGTAGCCACTTTGACAGTTGCATGTGTCTTTGATTCCATCGCCATCAGTGTCCTGACATTCAGAGTTGGTAAGTGATCTGTCTGAGGTACACTGAGTGTCCGCGTTGCAGGTTGATCCAATTACTGCAAAAGAAGGCAGCTTGCTTTACAAGCACCCTGATGCTATGATTGCACATGATGCAAGAATCAACTACATGGCATAGGAGGTAGACTAACAAGCTTACTTACTCTTAATATTATATCACAATCATTTGAAGTTACTGACCTGTAGCACAGAGATTGGAAGCATCTTGATAGTAGCCACTTTGACATTTGCATGTGTCTTTGCTTCCATCGCCATCAGTGTCCTGACATTCAGAGTTGGTAAGTGATCTGTTTGAGGTACACTGAGTGTCCGCGTTGCAGGTTGATCCAATTACTGCAAAAGAAGGCAGCTTGCTTTACAAGCACCCTGATGCTATGATTGCACATGATGCAAGAATCAACTACATGGCATAGGAGGTAGACTTACAAGCTTACTTACTCTTCATATTATTGCACAATTATTTGAAGTTACTGACCTGTAGCACAGAGATTCGAAGCATCTTGATAGTAGCCACTTTGACATTTGCATGTGTCTTTGCTTCCATCGCCATCAGTGTCCTGACATTCAGAGTTGGTAAGTGATCTGTCTGAGGTACACTGAGTGTCCGCGTTGCAGGTTGATCCAATTACTGCAAAAGAAGGCAGCTTGCTTTACAAGCACCCTGATGCTATGATTGCACATGATGCAAGAATCAACTACATGGCATAGGAGGTAGACTTACAAGCTTACTTACTCTTCATATTATTGCACAATCATTTGAAGTTACTGACCTGTAGCACAGAGATTGGAAGCATCTTGATAGTAGCCACTTTGACATTTGCATGTGTCTTTGCTTCCATCGCCATCAGTGTCCTGACATTCAGAGTTGGTAAGTGATCTGTCTGAGGTACACTGAGTGTCCGCGTTGCAGGTTGATCCAATTACTGCAAAAGAAGGCAGCTTGCTTTACAAGCACCCTGATGCTATGATTGCACATGATGCAAGAATCAACTACATGGCATAGGAGGTCGACTTACAAGCTTACTTACTCTTCATATTATTGCACAATCATTTGAAGTTACTGACCTGTAGCACAGAGATTGGAAGCATCTTGATAGTAGCCACTTTGACATTTGCATGTGTCTTTGCTTCCATCGCTATCAGTGTCCTGACATTCAGAGTTGGTAAGTGATCTGTCTGAGGTACACTGAGTGTCCGCGTTGCAGGTTGATCCAATTACTGCAAAAGAAGGCAGCTTGCTTTACAAGCACCCTGATGCTATGATTGCACATGATGCAAGAATCAACTACATGGCATAGGAGGTAGACTTACAAGCTTACTTACTCTTCATATTATTGCACAATCATTTGAAGTTACTGACCTGTAGCACAGAGATTGGAAGCATCTTGATAGTAGCCACTTTGACATTTGCATGTGTCTTTGCTTCCATCGCCATCAGTGTCCTGACATTCAGAGTTGGTAAGTGATCTGTCTGAGGTACACTGAGTGTCCGCGTTGCAGGTTGATCCAATTACTGCAAAAGAAGGCAGCTTGCTTTACAAGCACCCTGATGCTACTATTGCACATGATGCAAGAATCAACTACATGGCATAGGAGGTAGACTTGCAAGCTCACTTACTCTTCATATTATTGCACAATCATTTGAAGTTACTGACCTGTAGCACAGAGATTGGAAGCATCTTGATAGTAGCCACTTTGACATTTGCATGTGTCTTTTCTTCCATCGCCATCAGTGTCCTGACATTCAGAGTTGGTAAGTGATCTGTCTGAGGTACACTGAGTGTCCGCGTTGCAGGTTGATCCAATTACTGCAAAAGAAAGCAGCTTGCTTTACAAGCACCCTGATGCTATGATTGCACATGATGCAAGAATCAACTACATGGTATAGGAGTTAGACTTACAAGCTTACTTACTCTTCATATTATTGCACAATCATTTGAAGTTACTGACCTGTAGCACAGAGATTCGAAGCATCTTGATAGTAGCCACTTTGACACTTGCATGTGTCTTTGCTTCCATCGCCATCAGTGTCCTGACATTCAGAGTTGGTAAGTGATCTGTCTGATGTACACTGAGTGTCCGCGTTGCAGATTGATCCAATTACTGCAAAAGAAGGCAGCCTGCTTTACAAGCACCCTGATGCTATGATTGCACATGATGCAAGAATCAACTACATGGCATAGGAGGTAGATTTACAAGCTTACTTACTCTTCATATTATTGCACAATCATTTGAAGTTACTGACCTGTAGCACAGAGATTGGAAGCATCTTGATAGTAGCCACTTTGACATTTGCATGTGTCTTTGCTTCCATCGCCATCAGTGTCCTGACATTCAGAGTTGGTAAGTGATCTGTCTGAGCTACACTGAGTGTCCGCGTTGCAGGTTGATCCAATTACTGCAAAAGAAAGCAGCTTGCTTTACAAGCACCCTGATGCTATGATTGCACATGATGCAAGAATCAACTACATGGCATAGGAGGTAGACTTACAAGCTTACTTACCCTTCATATTATTGCACAATCATTTGAAGTTACTGACCTGTAGCACAGAGATTGGAAGCATCTTGATAGTAGCCACTTTGACATTTGCATGTGTCTTTGCTTCCATCGCCATCAGTGTCCTGACATTCAGAGTTGGTAAGTGATCTGTCTGAGGTACACTGAGTGTCCGCGTTGCAGGTTGATCCAATTACTGCAAAAGAAGGCAGCTTGCTTTACAAGCACCCTGATGCTACTATTGCACATGATGCAAGAATCAACTACATGGCATAGGAGGTAGACTTACAAGCTTACTTACTCTTCATATTATTGCACAATCATTTGAAGTTACTGACCTGTAGCACAGAGATTGGAAGCATCTTGATAGTAGCCACTTTGACATTTGCATGTGTCTTTGCTTCCATCGCCATCAGTGTCCCGACATTCAGAGTTGGTAAGTGATCTGTGTGAGGTACACTGAGTGTCTGCGTTGCAGGTTGATCCAATTACTTCAAAAGAAGGCAGCTTGCCTTACAAGCACCCTGATGGTATGATTGCACATGATGCAAGAATCAACTACATGACATAGGCGGTAGACTTACAAGCTTACTTACTCTTCATATTATTGCACAATCATTTGAAGTTACTGACCTGTAGCACAGAGATTGGAAGCATCTTGATAGAAGCCGCTTTGACATTTGCATGTGTCTTTGCTTCCATCGCCATCAGTGTCCTGACATTCAGAGTTGGTAAGTGATCTGTCTGAGGTACACTGAGTGTCCGCGTTGCAGGTTGATCCAATTACTGAAAAAGAAGGCAGCTTGCTCTAAAAGCATCCTGATGCTATGATTGCACATGATGCAAGAATCAACTACATGGCATAGGAGGTAGACTTACAAGCTTACTTACTCTTCAAATTTTTGCACAATCATTTGAAGTTACTGACCTGTAGCACAGAGATTGGAAGCATCTTGATAGTAGCCACTTTGGCATTTGCATGTGTCTTTTCTTCCATCGCCATCAGTGTCCTGACATTCAGAGTTGGTAAGTGATCTGTCTGAGGTACACTGAGTGTCCGCGTTGCAGGTTGATCCAATTACTGCAAAAGAAGGCAGCTTGCTTTACAAGCACCCTGATGCTATGATTGCACATTTTGCAAGAATCAACTACATGGCATAGGAGGTAGACTTACAAGCTTACTTACTCTTCATATTATTGCACAATCATTTGAAGTTACTGACCTGTAGCACAGAGATTGGAAGCATCTTGATAGTAGCCACTTTGACATTTGCATGTGTCTTTGCTTCCATCGCCATCAGTGTCCTGACATTCAGAGTTGGTAAGTGATCTGTCTGAGGTACACTGAGTGTCCGCGTTGCAGGTTGATCCAATTACTGCAAAAGAAGGCAGCTTGCTTTACAAGCACCCTGATGCTATGATTGCACATGATGCAAGAATCAACTACATGGCATAGGCGGTAGACTTACAAGCTAACTTACTCTTCATATTATTGCACAATCATTTGAAGTTACTGACCTGTAGCACAGAGATTGGAAGCATCTTGATAGTAGCCACTTTGACATTTGCATGTGTCTTTGCTTCCATCGCCATCAGTGTCCTGACATTCAGAGTTGGTAAGTGATCTGTCTGAGGTACACTGAGTGTCCGCGTTGCAGGTTGATCCAATTACTGCAAAAGAAGGCAGCTTGCTTTACAAGCACCTTGATGCTACGATTGCACATGATGCAAGAATCAACTACATGGCATAGGAGGTAGACTTACAAGCTTACTTACTCTTCACATTATTGCACAATCATTTGAAGTTACTGACCTGTAGCACAGAGATTGGAAGCATCTTGATAGTAGCCACTTTGACATTTGCATGTGTCTTTGCTTCCATCGCCATCAGTGTCCTGACATTCAGAGTTGGTAAGTGATCTGTCTGAGGTACATTGAGTGTCCGCGTTGCAGGTTGATCCAATTACTGCAAAAGAAGGCAGCTTGCTTTACAAGCACCCTGATGCTATGATTGCACAAGATGCAAGAATCAACTACATGGCATAGGAGGTAGATTAACAAGCTTACTTACTCTTCATATTAGTGCACAATCATTTGAAGTTACTGACCTGTAGCACAGAGATTCGAAGCATCTTGATAGTAGCCACTTTGACATTTGCATGTGTCTTTGCTTCCATCGCCATCAGTGTCCTGACATTCAGAGTTGGTAAGTGATCTGTTTGAGGTACACTGAGTGTCCGCGTTGCAGGTTGATCCAATTACTGCAAAAGAAGGCAGCTTGCTTTACAAGCACCCTGATGGTATGATTGCACATGATGCAAGAATCAACTACATGGCATAGGAGGTAGACTTACAAGCTTACTTACTCTTCAAATTTTTGCACAATCATTTGAAGTTACTGACCTGTAGCACAGAGATTGGAAGCATCTTGATAGTAGCCACTTTGGCATTTGCATGTGTCTTTTCTTCCATCGCCATCAGTGTCCTGACATTCAGAGTTGGTAAGTGATCTGTCTGAGGTACACTGAGTGTCCGCGTTGCAGGTTGATCCAATTACTGCAAAAGAAGGCAGCTTGCTTTACAAGCACCCTGATGCTATGATTGCACATGTTGCAAGAATCAACTACATGGCATAGGAGGTAGACTTAAAAGCTTACTTACTGTTCATATTATTGCACAATCATTTGAAGTTACTGACCTGTAACACAGAGATTGGAAGCATCTTGATAGTAGCCACTTTGACATTTGCATGTGTCTTTGCTTCCATCGCCATCAGTGTCCTGACATTCAGAGTTGGTAAGTGATCTGTCTGAGGTACACTGAGTGTCCGCGTTGCAGGTTGATCCAATTACTGCAAAAGAAGGCAGCTTGCTTTACAAGCACCCTGATGCTATGATTGCACATGATGCAAGAATCAACTACATGGCATAGGCGGTAGACTTACAAGCTAACTTTCTCTTCATATTATTGCACAATCATTTGAAGTTACTGACCTGTAGCACAGAGATTGGAAGCATCTTGATAGTAGCCACTTTGACATTTGCATGTGTCTTTGCTTCCATCGCCATCAGTGTCCTGACATTCAGAGTTGGTAAGTGATCTGTCTGAGGTACACTGAGTGTCCGCGTTGCAGGTTGATCCAATTACTGCAAAAGAAGGCAGCTTGCTTTACAAGCACCTTGATGCTACGATTGCACATGATGCAAGAATCAACTACATGGCATAGGAGGTAGACTTACAAGCTTACTTACTCTTCACATTATTGCACAATCATTTGAAGTTACTGACCTGTAGCACAGAGATTGGAAGCATCTTGATAGTAGCCACTTTGACATTTGCATGTGTCTTTGCTTCCATCGCCATCAGTGTCCTGACATTCAGAGTTGGTAAGTGATCTGTCTGAGGTACATTGAGTGTCCGCGTTGCAGGTTGATCCAATTACTGCAAAAGAAGGCAGCTTGCTTTACAAGCACCCTGATGCTATGATTGCACATGATGCAAGAATCAACTACATGGCATAGGAGGTAGACTAACAAGCTTACTTACTCTTAATATTATATCACAATCATTTGAAGTTACTGACCTGTAGCACAGAGATTGGAAGCATCTTGATAGTAGCCACTTTGACATTTGCATGTGTCTTTGCTTCCATCGCCATCAGTGTCCTGACATTCAGAGTTGGTAAGTGATCTGTTTGAGGTACACTGAGTGTCCGCGTTGCAGGTTGATCCAATTACTGCAAAAGAAGGCAGCTTGCTTTACAAGCACCCTGATGCTATGATTGCACATGATGCAAGAATCAACTACATGGCATAGGAGGTAGACTTACAAGCTTACTTACTCTTCATATTATTGCACAATCATTTGAAGTTACTGACCTGTAGCACAGAGATTGGAAACATCTTGATAGTAGCCACTTTGGCATTTGCATGTGTCTTTTCTTCCATCGCCATCAGTGTCCTGACATTCAGAGTTGGTAAGTGATCTGTCTGAGGTACACTGAGTGTCCGCGTTGCAGGTTGATCCAATTACTACAAAAGAAGGCAGCTTGCTTTACAAGCACCCTGATGCTATGATTGCACATGTTGCAAGAATCAACTACATGGCATAGGAGGTAGACTTACAAGCTTACTTACTCTTCATATTATTGCACAATCATTTGAAGTTACTGACCTGTAGCACAGAGATTGGAAGCATCTTGATAGTAGCCACTTTGACATTTGCATGTGTCTTTGCTTCCATCGCCATCAATGTCCTGACATTCAGAGTTGGTAAGTGATCTGTCTGAGGTACACTGAGTGTCCGCGTTGCAGGTTGATCCAATTACTGCAAAAGAAGGCAGCTTGCTTTACAAGCACCCTGATGCTATGATTGCACATGATGCAAGAATCAACTACATGGCATAGGCGGTAGACTTACAAGCTAACTTTCTCTTCATATTATTGCACAATCATTTGAAGTTACTGACCTGTAGCACAGAGATTGGAAGCATCTTGATAGTAGCCACTTTGACATTTGCATGTGTTTTTGCTTCCATCGCCATCAGTGTCCTGACATTCAGAGTTGGTAAGTGATCTGTCTGAGGTACACTGAGTGTCCGCGTTGCATGTTGATCCAATTACTGCAAAGGAAGGCAGCTTGCTTTACAAGCACCCTGATGCTATGATTGCACATGATGCAAGAATCAACTACATGGCATAGAAGGTAGACTTACAAGCTTAGTTACTCTTCATATTATTGCACAATCATTTGAAGTTACTGACCTGTAGCACAGAGATTGGAAGCATCTTGATAGTAGCCACTTTGACATTTGCATGTGTCTTTGCTTCCATCGCCATCAGTGTCCTGACATTCAGAGTTGGTAAGTGATCTGTCTGAGGTACATTGAGTGTCCGCGTTGCAGGTTGATCCAATTACTGCAAAAGAAAGCAGCTTGCTTTACAAGCACCTTGATGCTACGATTGCACATGATGCAAGAATCAACTACATGGCATAGGAGGTAGACTTACAAGCTTACTTACTCTTCACATTATTGCACAATCATTTGAAGTTACTGACCTGTAGCACAGAGATTGGAAGCATCTTGATAGTAGCCACTTTGACATTTGCATGTGTCTTTGCTTCCATCGCCATCAGTGTCCTGACATTCAGAGTTGGTAAGTGATCTGTCTGAGGTACACTGAGTGTCCGCGTTGCAGGTTGATCCAATTACTGCAAAAGAAGGCAGCTTGCTTTACAAGCACCCTGATGCTATGATTGCACATGATGCAAGAATCAACTACATGGCATAGGAGAGGTAGACTTACAAGCTTACTTACTCTTCATATTATTGCACAATCATTTGAAGTTACTGACCTGTAGCACAGAGATTGGAAGCATCTTGATAGTAGCCACTTTGACATTTGCATGTGTCTTTGCTTCCATCGCCATCAGTGTCCTGACATTCAGAGTTGGTAAGTGATCTGTCTGAGCTACACTGAGTGTCCGCGTTGCAGGTTGATCCAATTACTGCAAAAGAAGGCAGCTTGCTTTACAAGCACCCTGATGCTATGATTGCACATGATGCAAGAATCAACTACATGGCATAGGAGGTAGACTTACAAGCTTACTTACTCTTCATATTATTGCACAATCATTTGAAGTTACTGACCTGTAGCACAGAGATTGGAAGCATCTTGATAGTAGCCACTTTGACATTTGCATGTGTCTTTGCTTCCATCGCCATCAGTGTCCTGACATTCAGAGTTGGTAAGTGACCTGTCTGAGGTACACTGAGTGTCTGAGTTGCAGGTTGATCCAATTACTGCAAAAGAAGGCAGCTTGCTTTACAAGCACCCTGATGCTATGATTGCACTTGATGCAAGAATCAACTACATGGCATAGGAGGTAGACTTACAAGCTTACTTACTCTTCATATTATTGCACAATCATTTGAAGTTACTGACCTGTAGCACAGAGATTGGAAGCATCTTGATAGTAGCCACTTTGACATTTGCATGTGTCTTTTCTTCCATCGCCATCAGTGTCCTGACATTCAGAGTTGGTAAGTGATCTGTCTGAGGTACATTGAGTGTCCGCGTTGCAGGTTGATCCAATTATTGAAAAAGAAGGCAGCTTGCTCTACAAGCACCTTGATGCTATGATTGCACATGATGCAAGAATCAACTACATGGCATAGGAGGTAGACTTACAAGCTTACTTACTCTTCATATTATTGCACAATCATTTGACGTTACTGACCTGTAGCACAGAGATTGGAAGCATCTTGATAGTAGCCACTTTGACATTTGCATGTGTCTTTGCTTCCATCGCCATCAGTGTCCTGACATTCAGAGTTGGTAAGTGATCTGTCTGAGGTACACTGAGTGTCCGCGTTGCAGGTTGATCCAATTACTGCAAAAGAAGGCAGCTTGCTTTACAAGCACCCTGATGCTATGATTGCACATGTTGCAAGAATCAACTACATGGCATAGGGGGTAGACTTACAAGCTTACTTACTCTTCATATTATTGCACAATCATTTGAAGTTACTGACCTGTAGCACAAAGATTGGAAGCATCTTGATAGTAGCCACTTTGACATTTGCATGTGTCTTTGCTTCCATCGCCATCAGTGTCCTGACATTCAGAGTTGGTAAGTGACCTGTCTGAGGTACACTGAGTGTCCGCGTTGCAGGTTGATCCAATTACTGCAAAAGAAGGCAGCTTGCTTTACAAGCACCCTGATGCTATGATTGCACATGATGCAAGAATCAACTACATGGCATAGGCGGTAGACTTACAAGCTTACTTACTCTTCATATTATTGCACAATCATTTGAAGGTACTGACCTGTAGCACAGAGATTGGAAGCATCTTGATAGTAGCCACTTTGACATTTGCATGTGTCTTTGCTTCCATCGCCATCAGTGTCCTGACATTCAGAGTTGGTAAGTGATCTGTCTGAGCTACACTGAGTGTCCGCATTGCAGGTTGATCCAATTACTGCAAAAGAAGGCAGCTTGCTTTACAAGCACCCTGATGCTATGATTGCACATGATGCAAGAATCAACTACATGGCATAGGAGGTAGACTTACAAGCTTACTTACTCTTCATATTATTGCACAATCATTTGAAGTTACTGACCTGTAGCACAGAGATTGGAAGCATCTTGATAGTAGCCACTTTGACATTTGCATGTGTCTTTGCTTCCATCGCCATCAGTGTCCTGACATTCAGAGTTGGTAAGTGATCTGTCTGAGGTACACTGAGTGTCCGCGTTGCAGGTTGATCCAATTACTGCAAAACAAGGCAGCTTGCTTTACAAGCACCTTGATGCTACGATTGCACATGATGCAAGAATCAACAATATGGCATAGGAGGTAGACTTACAAGCTTACTTACTCTTCACATTATTGCACAATCATTTGAAGTTACTGACCTGTAGCACAGAGATTGGAAGCATCTTGATAGTAGCCACTTTGACATTTGCATGTGTCTTTGCTTCCATCGCCATCAGTGTCCTGACATTCAGAGTTGGTAAGTGATCTGTCTGAGGTACACTGAGTGTCCGCGTTGCAGGTTGATCCAATTACTGCAAAAGAAGGCAGCTTGCTTTACAAGCACCCTGATGCTATGATTGCACATGATGCAAGAATCAACTACATGGCATAGGAGAGGTAGACTTACAAGCTTACTTACTCTTCATATTATTGCACAATCATTTGAAGTTACTGACCTGTAGCACAGAGATTGGAAGCATCTTGATAGTAGCCACTTTGACATTTGCATGTGTCTTTGCTTCCATCGCCATCAGTGTCCTGACATTCAGAGTTGGTAAGTGATCTGTCTGAGGTACACTGAGTGTCCGCGTTGCAGGTTGATCCAATTACTGCAAAAGAAGGCAGCTTGCTTTACAAGCACCTTGATGCTACGATTGCACATGATGCAAGAATCAACAATATGGCATAGGAGGTAGACTTACAAGCTTACTTACTCTTCACATTATTGCACAATCATTTGAAGTTACTGACCTGTAGCACAGAGATTGGAAGCATCTTGATAGTAGCCACTTTGACATTTGCATGTGTCTTTGCTTCCATCGCCATCAGTGTCCTGACATTCAGAGTTGGTAAGTGATCTGTCTGAGGTACACTGAGTGTCCGCGTTGCAGGTTGATCCAATTACTGCAAAAGAAGGCAGCTTGCTTTACAAGCACCCTGATGCTATGATTGCACATGATGCAAGAATCAACTACATGGCATAGGAGAGGTAGACTTACAAGCTTACTTACTCTTCATATTATTGCACAATCATTTGAAGTTACTGACCTGTAGCACAGAGATTGGAAGCATCTTGATAGTAGCCACTTTGACATTTGCATGTGTCTTTGCTTCCATCGCCATCAGTGTCCTGACATTCAGAGTTGGTAAGTGATCTGTCAGAGGTACACTGAGTGTCCGCGTTGCAGGTTGATCCAATTACTGCAAAAGAAGGCAGCTTGCTTTACAAGCACCCTGATGCTATGATTGCACATGATGCAAGAATCAACTACATGGCATAGGAGGTAGACTTACAAGCTTACTTACTCTTCATATTATTGCACAATCATTTGAAGTTACTGACCTGTAGCACAGAGATTGGAAGCATCTTGATAGTAGCCACTTTGACATTTGCATGTGTCTTTGCTTCCATCGCCATCAGTGTCCTGACATTCAGAGTTGGTAAGTGACCTGTCTGAGGTACACTGAGTGTCCGCGTTGCAGGTTGATCCAATTACTGCAAAAGAAGGCAGCTTGCTTTACAAGCACCCTGATGCTATGATTGCACTTGATGCAAGAATCAACTACATGGCATAGGAGGTAGACTTACAAGCTTACTTACTCTTCATATTATTGCACAATCATTTGAAGTTACTGACCTGTAGCACAGAGATTGGAAGCATCTTGATAGTAGCCACTTTGACATTTGCCTGTGTCTTTTCTTCCATCGCCATCAGTGTCCTGACATTCAGAGTTGGTAAGTGATCTGTCGGAGGTACACTGAGTGTCCACGTTGCAGGTTGATCCAATTATTGAAAAAGAAGGCAGCTTGCTCGACAAGCACCTTGATGCTATGATTGCACATGATGCAAGAATCAACTACATGGCATAGGAGGTAGACTTACAAGCTTACTTACTCTTCATATTATTGCACAATCATTTGACGTTACTGACCTGTAGCACAGAGATTGGAAGCATCTTGATAGTAGCCTCTTTGACATTTGCATGTGTCTTTGCTTCCATCGCCATCAGTGCCCTGACATTCAGAGTTGGTAAGTGATCTGTCTGAGGTACACTGAGTGTCCGCGTTGCAGGTTGATCCAATTACTGCAAAAGAAGGCAGCTTGCATTACAAGCACCCTGATGCTATGATTGCACATGTTGCAAGAATCAACTACATGGCATAGGAGGTAGACTTACAAGCTCACTTACTCTTCATATTATTGCACAATCATTTGAAGTTACTGACCTGTAGCACAGAGATTGGAAGCATCTTGATAGTAGCCACTTTGACATTTGCATGTGTCTTTGCTTCCATCGCCATCAGTGTCCTGACATTCAGAGTTGGTAAGTGACCTGTCTGAGGTACACTGAGTGTCCGCGTTGCAGGTTGATCCAATTACTGCAAAAGAAGGCAGCTTGCTTTACAAGCATCCGGATGCTATGATTGCACATGATGCAAGAATCAACTACATGGCATAGGAGGTAGACTTACAAGCTTACTTACTCTTCATATTATTGCACAATCATTTGAAGGTACTGACCTGTAGCACAGAGATTGGAAGCATCTTGATAGTAGCCACTTTGACATTTGCATGTGTCTTTGCTTCCATCGCCATCAGTGTCCTGACATTCAGAGTTGGTAAGTGATCTGTCTGAGGTACACTGAGTGTCCGCGTTGCAGGTTGATCCAATTACTGCAAAAGAAGGCAGCTTGCATTACAAGCACCCTGATGCTATGATTGCACATGTTGCAAGAATCAACTACATGGCATAGGAGGTAGACTTACAAGCTCACTTACTCTTCATATTATTGCACAATCATTTGAAGTTACTGACCTGTAGCACAGAGATTGGAAGCATCTTGATAGTAGCCACTTTGACATTTGCATGTGTCTTTGCTTCCATCGCCATCAGTGTCCTGACATTCAGAGTTGGTAAGTGACCTGTCTGAGGTACACTGAGTGTCTGCGTTGCAGGTTGATCCAATTACTGCAAAAGAAGGCAGCTTGCTTTACAAGCATCCGGATGCTATGATTGCACATGATGCAAGAATCAACTACATGGCATAGGAGGTAGACTTACAAGCTTACTTACTCTTCATATTATTGCACAATCATTTGAAGGTACTGACCTGTAGCACAGAGATTGGAAGCATCTTGATAGTAGCCACTTTGACATTTGCATGTGTTTTTGCTTCCATCGCCATCAGTGTCCTGACATTCAGAGTTGGTAAGTGATCTGTCTGAGGTACACTGAGTGTCCGCGTTGCAGGTTGATCCAATTACTGCAAAAGAAGGCAGCTTGCTTTACAAGCACCCTGATGCTATGATTGCACATGATGCAAGAATCAACTACATGGCATAGGAGGTAGACTTACAAGCTTACTTACTCTTCATATTATTGCACAATCATTTAAAGTTACTGACCTGTAGCACAGAGATTGGAAGCATCTTGATAGTAGCCACTTTGACATTTGCATGTGTCTTTGCTTCCATCGCCATCAGTGTCCTGACATTCAGCGTTGGTAAGTGATCTGTCTGAGGTACACTGAGTGTCCGCGTTGCAGGTTGATCCAATTACTGCAAAAGAAGGCAGCTTGCTTTACAAGCACCCTGATGCTATGATTGCACATCATGCAAGAATCAACTACATGGCATAGGAGGTAGATTTACAAGCTTACTTACTCTTCATATTATTGCACAATCATTTGAAGTTACTGACCTGTAGCACAGAGATTGGAAGCATCTATATAGTAGCCACTTTGACATTTGCATGTGTCTTTGCTTCCATCGCCATCAGTGTCCTGACATTCGGAGTCGGTAAGTGATCTGTCTGTGGTACACTCAGTGTCTGCATTGCAGGTTGATCCAATTACTGCAAAAGAAGGCAGCTTGCTTTACAAGCACCCTGATGCTATGATTGCACATGATGAAAAAATCAACTACATGGCATAGGAGGTAGACTTACAAGCTTACTTACTCTTCATATTATTGCACAATCATTTGAAGTTACTGACCTGTAGCACAGAGATTGGAAGCATCTTGATAGTAGCCACTTTGACATTTGCATGTGTCTTTGCTTCCATCGCCATCACTGTCCTGACATTCAGAGTTGGTAAGTGACCTGTCTGAGGTACACTGAGTGTCCGCGTTGCAGGTTGATCCAATTACTGCAAAAGAAGGCAGCTTGCTTTACAAGCACCCTGATGCTATGATTGCACATGATGCAAGAATCAACTACATGGCATAGGAGAGGTAGACTTACAAGCTTACTTACTCTTCATATTATTGCACAATCATTTGAAGTTACTGACCTGTAGCACAGAGATTGGAAGCATCTTGATAGTAGCCACTTTGACATTTGCATGTGTCTTTGATTCCATCGCCATCAGTGTCCTGACATTCAGAGTTGGTAAGTGATCTGTCTGAGGTACACTGAGTGTCCGCGTTGCAGGTTGATCCAATTACTGCAAAAGAAGGCAGCTTGCTTTACAAGCACCCTGATGCTATGATTGCACATGATGCAAGAATCAACTACATGGCATAGGAGAGGTAGACTTACAAGCTTACTTACTCTTCATATTATTGCACAATCATTTGAAGTTACTGACCTGTAGCACAGAGATTGGAAGCATCTTGATAGTAGCCACTTTGACATTTGCATGTGTCTTTGCTTCCATCGCCATCAGTGTCCTGACATTCAGAGTTGGTAAGTGATCTGTCTGAGGTACACTGAGTGTCCACGTTGCAGGTTGATCCAATTAATGCAAAAGAAGGCAGCTTGCTTTACAAGCACCCTGATGCTATGATTGCACATGATGCAAGAATCAACTACATGGCATAGGAGGTAGACTTACAAGCTTACTTACTCTTCATATTATTGCACAATCATTTGAAGTTACTGACCTGTAGCACAGAGATTGGAAGCATCTTGATAGTAGCCTCTTTGACATTTGCATGTGTCTTTGCTTCCATCGCCATCAGTGTCCTGACATTCAGAGTTTGTAAGTGATCTGTCTGAGGTACACCGAGTGTCCACGTTGCAGGTTGATCCAATTACTGCAAAAGAGGGCAGCTTGCTTTACAAGCACCCTGATGCTATGATTGCACATGATGCAAGAATCAACTACATGGCAAAGGAGAGGTAGACTTACAAGCTTACTTACTCTTCATATTATTGCACAATCATTTGAAGTTACTGACCTGTAGCACAGAGATTGGAAGCATCTTGATAGTAGCCACTTTGACATTTGCATGTGTCTTTGCTTCCATCGCCATCACTGTCCTGACATTCAGAGTTGGTAATTGATCTGTCTGAGGTACACTGAGTGTCCGCGTTGCAGGTTGATCCAATTACTGCAAAAGAAGGCAGCTTGCTTTACAAGCACCCTGATGCTATGATTGCACATGATGCAAGAATCAACTACATGGCATAGGAGGTAGACTTACAAGCTTACTTACTCTTCATATTATTGCACACTCATTTGAAGTTACTGACCTGTAGCACACAGATTGGAAGCATCTTGATAGTAGCCACTTTGACATTTGCATGTGTCTTTGCTTCCATCGCCATCAGTGTCCATACATTCAGAGTTGGTAAGTGATCTGTCTGAGGTACACTGAGTGTCCGCGTTGCAGGTTGATCCAATTACTGCAAAAGAAGGCAGCTTGCTTTACAAGCACCCTGATGCTATGATTGCACATGATGCAAGAATAAACTACATGGCATAGGAGGTAGACTTACAAGCTTACTTACTCTTCATATTATTGCACAATCATTTGAAGTTACTGACCTGTAGCACAGAGATTGGAAGCATCTTGATAGTAGCCACTTTGACATTTGCATGTGTCTTTGCTTCCATCGCCATCAGTGTCCTGACATTCAGAGTTGGTAAGTGATCTGTCTGAGGTACACTGAGTGTCCGCGTTGCAGGTTGATCCAATTACTGCAAAAGAAGGCAGCTTGCTTTACAAGCACCCTGATGCTATGATTGCACATGATGCAAGAATCAACTACATGGCATAGGAGGTAGACTTACAAGCTTACTTACTCTTCATATAATTGCACAATCATTTGAAGTTACTGACCTGTAGCACAGAGATTGGAAGCATCTTGATAGTAGCCACTTTGACATTTGCATGTGTCTTTGCTTCCATCGCCATCAGTGTCCTGACATTCAGAGTTGGTAAGTGATCTGTCTGAGGTACACTGAGTGTCCGCGTTGCAGGTTGATCCAATTACTGCAAAAGAAGGCAGCTTGCTTTTTAAGCACCCTGATGCTATGATTGCACATGATGCAAGAATCAACTACATGGCATAGGGGGTAGACTTACAAGCTTACTTACTCTTCATATTATTGCACAATCATTTGAAGTTACTGACCTGTAGCACAAAGATTGGAAGCATCTTGATAGTAGCCACTTTGACATTTGCATGTGTCTTTGCTTCCATCGCCATCAGTGTCCTGACATTCAGAGTTGGTAAGTGATCTGTCTGAGGTACACTGAGTGTCCGCGTTGCAGGTTGATCCAATTACTGCAAAAGAAGGCAGCTTGCTTTACAAGCACCCTGATGCTATGATTGCATATGATGCAAGAATCAACTACATGGCATAGGAGGTAGACTTACAAGCTTACTTACTCTTCATATTATTGCACAATCACTTGAAGTTACTGACCTGTAGCACAGAGATTGGAAGCATCTTGATAGTAGCCACTTTGACATTTGCATGTGTCTTTGCTTCCATCGCCATCAGTGTCCTGACATTCAGAGTTGGTAAGTGATCTGTCTGAGGTACACTGAGTGTCCGCGTTGCAGGTTGATCCAATTACTGCAAAAGAAGGCAGCTTGCTTTACAAGCACCCTGATGCTATGATTGCACATGATGCAAGAATCAACTTCATGGCATAGGAGAGGTAGACTTACAAGCTTACTTACTCTTCATATTATTGCACAATCATTTGAAGTTACTGACCTGTAGCACAGAGATTGGAAGCATCTTGATAGTAGCCACTTTGACATTTGCATGTGTCTTTGCTTCCATCGCCATCAGTGTCCTGACATTCAGAGTTGGTAAGTGATCTGTCTGAGGTACACTGAGTGTCCGCGTTGCAGGTTGATCCAATTACTGCAAAAGAAGGCAGCTTGCTTTTTAAGCACCCTGATGCTATGATTGCACATGATGCAAGAATCAACTACATGGCATAGGGGGTAGACTTACAAGCTTACTTACTCTTCATATTATTGCACAATCATTTGAAGTTACTGACCTGTAGCACAGAGATTGGAAGCATCTTGATAGTAGCCACTTTGACATTTGCATGTGTCTTTGCTTCCATCGCCATCAGTGTCCTGACATTCAGAGTTGGTAAGTGATCTGTCTGAGGTACACTGAGTGTCCACGTTGCAGGTTGATCCAATTACTGCAAAAGAAGGCAGCTTGCTTTACAAGCACCCTGATGCTATGATTGCACATGATGCAAGAATCAACTACATGGCATAGGAGGTAGACTTACAAGCTTACTTACTCTTCATGTTATTGCACAATCACTTGAAGTTACTGACCTGTAGCACAGAGATTGGAAGCATCTTGATAGTAGCCACTTTGACATTTGCATGTGTCTTTGCTTCCATCGCCATCAGTGTCCTGACATTCAGAGTTGGTAAGTGATCTGTCTGAGGTACACTGAGTGTCCGCGTTGCAGGTTGATCCAATTACTGCAAAAGAAGGCAGCTTGCTTTAAAAGCACCCTGATGCTACGATTGCACATGATGCAAGAATCAACTACATGGCATAGGAGGTAGACTTACAAGCTTACTTACTCTTCATATTATTGCACAATCATTTGAAGTTACTGACCTGTAGCACAGAGATTGGAAGCATCTTGATAGTAGCCACTTTGACATTTGCATGAGTCTTTGCTTCCATCGCCATCAGTGTCCTGACATTCAGAGTTGGTAAGTGATCTGTCTGAGGTACACTCAGTGTCCGCGTTGCAGGTTGATCCAATTACTGCAAAAGAAGGCAGCTTGCTTTACAAGCACCCTGATGCTATGATTGCACATGATGCAAGAATCAACTACATGGTATAGGAGAGGTAGACTTACAAGCTTACTTACTCTTCATATTATTGCACAATCATTTGAAGTTACTGACCTGTAGCACAGAGATTGGAAGCATCTTGATAGTAGCCACTTTGACATTTGCATGTGTCTTTGCTTCCATCGCCATCAGTGTCCTGACATTCAGAGTTGGTAAGTGATCTGTCTGAGGTACACTGAGTGTCCGCGTTGCAGGTTGATCCAATTACTGCAAAAGAAGGCAGCTTGCTTTACAAGCACCCTGATGCTATGATTGCATATGATGCAAGAATCAACTACATGGCATAGGAGGTAGACTTACAAGCTTACTTACTCTTCATATTATTGCACAATCACTTGAAGTTACTGACCTGTAGCACAGAGATTGGAAGCATCTTGATAGTAGCCACTTTGACATTTGCATGTGTCTTTGCTTCCATCGCCATCAGTGTCCTGACATTCAGAGTTGGTAAGTGATCTGTCTGAGGTACACTGAGTGTCTGCGTTGCAGGTTGATCCAATTACTGCAAATGAAGGCAGCTCTGTTTACAAGCACCCTGATGCTATGATTGCACATGATGCAAGAATCAACTACATGGCATAGGAGGTAGACTTACAAGCTTACTTACTCTTCATATTATTGCACAATCATTTGAAGTTACTGACCTGTAGCACAGAGATTGGAAGCATCTTGATAGTAGCCACTTTGACATTTGCATGTGTCTTTGCTTCCATCGCCATCAGTGTCCTGACATTCAGAGTTGGTAAGTGATCTGTCTGAGGTACACTGAGTGTCCGCGTTGCAGGTTGATCCAATTACTGCAAAAGAAGGCAGCTTGCTTTACAAGCACCCTGATGCTATGATTGCACATGATGCAAGAATCAACTACATGGCATAGGAGAGGTAGACTTACAAGCTTACTTACTCTTCATATTATTGCACAATCATTTGAAGTTACTGACCTGTAGCACAGAGATTGGAAGCATCTTGATAGTAGCCACTTTGACATTTGCATGTGTCTTTGCTTCCATCGCCATCAGTGTCCTGACATTCAGAGTTGGTAAGTGATCTGTCTGAGGTACACTGAGTGTCTGCGTTGCAGGTTGATCCAATTACTGCAAAAGAAGGCAGCTTGCTTTACAAGCACCCTGATGCTATGATTGCACATGATGCAAGAATCAACTACATGGCATAGGAGAGGTAGACTTACAAGCTTACTTACTCTTCATATTATTGCACAATCATTTGAAGTTACTGACCTGTAGCACAGAGATTGGAAGCATCTTGATAGTAGCCACTTTGACATTTGCATGTGTCTTTGCTTCCATCGCCATCAGTGTCCTGACATTCAGAGTTGGTAAGTGATCTGTCTGAGGTACACTGAGTGTCCGCGTTGCAGGTTGATCCAATTACTGCAAAAGAAGGCAGCTTGCTTTACAAGCACCCTGATGCTATGATTGCACATGATGCAAGAATCAACTACATGGCATAGGAGGTAGACTTACAAGCTTACTTACTCTTCATATTATTGCACAATCATTTGAAGTTACTGACCTGTAGCACAGAGATTGGAAGCATCTTGATAGTAGCCACTTTGACATTTACATGTGTCTTTGCTTCCATCGCCATCAGTGTCCTGACATTCAGAGTTGGTAAGTGATCTGTCTGAGGTACACTGAGTGTCCGCGTTGCAGGTTGATCCAATTACTGCAAAAGAAGGCAGCTTGCTTTACAAGCACCCTGATGCTATGATTGCACATGATGCAAGAATCAACTACATGGCATAGGAGGTAGACTTACAAGCTTATTTACTCTTCATATTATTGCACAATCATTTGAAGTTACTGACCTGTAGCACAGAGATTGGAAGCATCTTGATAGTAGCCACTTTGACATTTGCATGTGTCTTTGCTTCCATCGCCATCAGTGTCCTGACATTCAGAGTTGGTAAGTGATCTGTCTGAGGTACACTGAGTGTCCGCGTTGCAGGTTGATCCAATTACTGCAAAAGAAGGCAGCTTGCTTTAGAAGCACCCTGATGCTATGATTGCACATGATGCAAGAATCAACTACATGGCATAGGGGGTAGACTTACAAGCTTACTTACTCTTCATATTCTTGCACAATCATTTGAAGTTACTGACCTGTAGCACAGAGATTGGAAGCATCTTGATAGTAGCCACTTTGACATTTGCATGTGTCTTTGCTTCCATCGCCATCAATGTCCTGACATTCAGAGTTGGTAAGTGATCTGTCTGAGGTACACTGAGTGTCCGCGTTGCAGGTTGATCCAATTACTGCAAAAGAAGGCAGCTTGCTTTACAAGCACCCTGATGCTATGATTTCACATGATGCAAGAATCAACTACATGGCATAGGAGGTAGACTTACAAGCTTACTTACTCTTCATGTTATTGCACAATCATTTGAAGTTACTGACCTGTAGCACAGAGATTGGAAGCATCTTGATAGTAGCCACTTTGACATTTGCATGTGTCTTTGCTTCCATCGCCATCAGTGTCCTGACATTCAGAGTTGGTAAGTGATCTGTCTGAGGTACACTGAGTGTCCGCGTTGCAGGTTGATCCAATTACTGCAAAAGAAGGCAGCTTGCTTTACAAGCACCCTGATGCTATGATTGCACATGATGCAAGAATAAACTACATGGCATAGGAGGTAGACTTACAAGCTTACTTACTCTTCATATTATTGCACAATCATTTGAAGTTACTGACCTGTAGCACAGAGATTGGAAGCATCTTGATAGTAGCCACTTTGACATTTGCATGTGTCTTTGCTTCCATCGCCATCAGTGTCCTGACATTCAGAGTTGGTAAGTGATCTGTCTGAGGTACACTGAGTGTCCGCGTTGCAGGTTGATCCAATTACTGCAAAAGAAGGCAGCTTGCTTTACAAGCACCCTGATGCTTTGATTGCACATGATGCAAGAATCAACTACATGGCATAGGAGAGGTAGACTTACAAGCTTACTTACTCTTCATATTATTGCACAATCATTTGAAGTTACTGACCTGTAGCACAGAGATTGAAAGCATCTTGATAGTAGCCACTTTGACATTTGCATGTGTCTTTGCTTCCATCGCCATCAGTGTCCTGACATTCAGAGTTGGTAAGTGATCTGTCTGAGGTACACTCAGTGTCCGCGTTGCAGGTTGATCCAATTACTGCAAAAGAAGGCAGCTTGCTTTACAAGCACCCTGATGCTATGATTGCACATGATGCAAGAATCAACTACATGGCATAGGAGAGGTAGACTTACAAGCTTACTTACTCTTCATATTATTGCACAATCATTTGAAGTTACTGACCTGTAGCACAGAGATTGGAAGCATCTTGATAGTAGCCACTTTGACATTTGCATGTGTCTTTGCTTCCATCGCCATCAGTGTCCTGACATTCAGAGTTGGTAAGTGATCTGTCTGAGGTACACTGAGTGTCCGCGTTGCAGGTTGATCCAATTACTGCAAAAGAAGGCAGCTTGCTTTACAAGCACCCTGATGCTATGATTGCACATGATGCAAGAATAAATTACATGGCATAGGAGGTAGACTTACAAGCTTACTTACTCTTCATATTATTGCACAATCATTTGAAGTTACTGACCTGTAGCACAGAGATTGGAAGCATCTTGATAGTAGCCACTTTGACATTTGCATGTGTCTTTGCTTCCATCGCCATCAGTGTCCTGACATTCAGAGTTGGTAAGTGATCTGTCTGAGGTACACTGAGTGTCCGCGTTGCAGGTTGATCCAATTACTGCAAAAGAAGGCAGCTTGCTTTTTAAGCACCCTGATGCTATGATTGCACATGATGCAAGAATCAACTACATGGCATAGGGGGTAGACTTACAAGCTTACTTACTCTTCATATTATTGCACAATCATTTGAAGTTACTGACCTGTAGCACAGAGATTGGAAGCATCTTGATAGTAGCCACTTTGACATTTGCATGTGTCTTTGCTTCCATCGCCATCAGTGTCCTGACATTCAGAGTTGGTAAGTGATCTGTCTGAGGTACACTGAGTGTCGGCGTTGCAGGTTGATCCAATTACTGCAAAAGAAGGCAGCTTGCTTTACAAGCACCCTGATGCTATGATTGCACATGATGCAAGAATCAACTACATGGCATAGGAGGTAGACTTACAAGCTTACTTACTCTTCATGTTATTGCACAATCACTTGAAGTTACTGACCTGTAGCACAGAGATTGGAAGCATCTTGATAGTAGCCACTTTGACATTTGCATGTGTCTTTGCTTCCATCGCCATCAGTGTCCTGACATTCAGAGTTGGTAAGTGATCTGTCTGAGGTACACTGAGTGTCCCCGTTGCAGGTTGATCCAATTACTGCAAAAGAAGGCAGCTTGCTTTAAAAGCACCCTGATGCTACGATTGCACATGATGCAAGAATCAACTACATGGCATAGGAGGTAGACTTACAAGCTTACTTACTCTTCATATTATTGCACAATCATTTGAAGTTACTGACCTGTAGCACAGAGATTGGAAGCATCTTGATAGTAGCCACTTTGACATTTGCATGTGTCTTTGCTTCCATCGCCATCAGTGTCCTGACATTCAGAGTTGGTAAGTGATCTGTCTGAGGTACACTGAGTGTCCGCGTTGCAGGTTGATCCAATTACTGCAAAAGAAGGCAGCTTGCTTTACAAGCACCCTGATGCTATGATTGCACATGATGCAAGAATCAACTACATGGCATAGGAGAGGTAGACTTACAAGCTTACTTACTCTTCATATTATTGCACAATCATTTGAAGTTACTGACCTGTAGCACAGAGATTGGAAGCATCTTGATAGTAGCCACTTTGACATTTGCATGTGTCTTTGCTTCCATCGCCATCAGTGTCCTGACATTCAGAGTTGGTAAGTGATCTGTCTGAGGTACACTGAGTGTCCGCGTTGCAGGTTGATCCAATTACTGCAAAAGAAGGCAGCTTGCTTTTTAAGCACCCTGATGCTATGATTGCACATGATGCAAGAATCAACTACATGGCATAGGAGGTAGACTTAACAGCTTACTTACTCTTCATGTTATTGCACAATCATTTGAAGTTACTGACCTGTAGCACAGAGATTGGAAGCATCTTGATAGTAGCCACTTTGACATTTGCATGTGTCTTTGCTTCCATCGCCATCAGTGTCCTGACATTCAGAGTTGGTAAGTGATCTGTCTGAGGTACACTGAGTGTCCGCGTTGCAGGTTGATCCAATTACTGCAAAAGAAGGCAGCTTGCTTTACAAGCACCCTGATGCTATGATTGCACATGATGCAAGAATCAACTACATGGCATAGGATGTAGACTTACAAGCTTACTTACTCTTCATATTATTGCACAATCATTTGAAGTTACTGACCTGTAGCACAGAGATTGGAAGCATCTTGATAGTAGCCACTTTGACATTTGCATGTGTCTTTGCTTCCATCGCCATCAGTGTCCTGACATTCAGAGTTGGTAAGTGATCTGTCTGAGGTACACTGAGTGTCCCCGTTGCAGGTTGATCCAATTACTGCAAATGAAGGCAGCTTGGTTTACAACCACCCTGATGCTATGATTGCACATGATGCAAGAATCAACTACATGGCATAGGAGGTAGACTTACAAGCTTACTTACTCTTCATATTATTGCACAATCATTTGAAGTTACTGACCTGTAGCACAGAGATTGGAAGCATCTTGATAGTAGCCACTTTGACATTTGCATGTGTCTTTGCTTCCATCGCCATCAGTGTCCTGACATTCAGAGTTGGTAAGTGATCTGTCTGAGGTACACTGAGTGTCCGCGTTGCAGGTTGATCCAATTACTGCAAAAGAAGGCAGCTTGCTTTACAAGCACCCTGATGCTTTGATTGCACATGATGCAAGAATCAACTACATGGCATAGGAGAGGTAGACTTACAAGCTTACTTACTCTTCATATTATTGCACAATCATTTGAAGTTACTGACCTGTAGCACAGAGATTGAAAGCATCTTGATAGTAGCCACTTTGACATTTGCATGTGTCTTTGCTTCCATCGCCATCAGTGTCCTGACATTCAGAGTTGGTAAGTGATCTGTCTGAGGTACACTCAGTGTCCGCGTTGCAGGTTGATCCAATTACTGCAAAAGAAGGCAGCTTGCTTTACAAGCACCCTGATGCTATGATTGCACATGATGCAAGAATCAACTACATGGCATAGGAGAGGTAGACTTACAAGCTTACTTACTCTTCATATTATTGCACAATCATTTGAAGTTACTGACCTGTAGCACAGAGATTGGAAGCATCTTGATAGTAGCCACTTTGACATTTGCATGTGTCTTTGCTTCCATCGCCATCAGTGTCCTGACATTCAGAGTTGGTAAGTGATCTGTCTGAGGTACACTGAGTGTCCGCGTTGCAGGTTGATCCAATTACTGCAAAAGAAGGCAGCTTGCTTTACAAGCACCCTGATGCTATGATTGCACATGATGCAAGAATAAATTACATGGAATAGGAGGTAGACTTACAAGCTTACTTACTCTTCATATTATTGCACAATCATTTGAAGTTACTGACCTGTAGCACAGAGATTGGAAGCATCTTGATAGTAGCCACTTTGACATTTGCATGTGTCTTTGCTTCCATCGCCATCAGTGTCCTGACATTCAGAGTTGGTAAGTGATCTGTCTGAGGTACACTGAGTGTCCGCGTTGCAGGTTGATCCAATTACTGCAAAAGAAGGCAGCTTGCTTTTTAAGCACCCTGATGCTATGATTGCACATGATGCAAGAATCAACTACATGGCATAGGGGGTAGACTTACAAGCTTACTTACTCTTCATATTATTGCACAATCATTTGAAGTTACTGACCTGTAGCACAGAGATTGGAAGCATCTTGATAGTAGCCACTTTGACATTTGCATGTGTCTTTGCTTCCATCGCCATCAGTGTCCTGACATTCAGAGTTGGTAAGTGATCTGTCTGAGGTACACTGAGTGTCGGCGTTGCAGGTTGATCCAATTACTGCAAAAGAAGGCAGCTTGCTTTACAAGCACCCTGATGCTATGATTGCACATGATGAAAGAATCAACTACATGGCATAGGAGGTAGACTTACAAGCTTACTTACTCTTCATGTTATTGCACAATCACTTGAAGTTACTGACCTGTAGCACAGAGATTGGAAGCATCTTGATAGTAGCCACTTTGACATTTGCATGTGTCTTTGCTTCCATCGCCATCAGTGTCCTGACATTCAGAGTTGGTAAGTGATCTGTCTGAGGTACACTGAGTGTCCCCGTTGCAGGTTGATCCAATTACTGCAAAAGAAGGCAGCTTGCTTTAAAAGCACCCTGATGCTACGATTGCACATGATGCAAGAATCAACTACATGGCATAGGAGGTAGACTTACAAGCTTACTTACTCTTCATATTATTGCACAATCATTTGAAGTTACTGACCTGTAGCACAGAGATTGGAAGCATCTTGATAGTAGCCACTTTGACATTTGCATGTGTCTTTGCTTCCATCGCCATCAGTGTCCTGACATTCAGAGTTGGTAAGTGATCTGTCTGAGGTACACTGAGTGTCCGCGTTGCAGGTTGATCCAATTACTGCAAAAGAAGGCAGCTTGCTTTACAAGCACCCTGATGCTATGATTGCACATGATGCAAGAATCAACTACATGGCATAGGAGAGGTAGACTTACAAGCTTACTTACTCTTCATATTATTGCACAATCATTTGAAGTTACTGACCTGTAGCACAGAGATTGGAAGCATCTTGATAGTAGCCACTTTGACATTTGCATGTGTCTTTGCTTCCATCGCCATCAGTGTCCTGACATTCAGAGTTGGTAAGTGATCTGTCTGAGGTACACTGAGTGTCCGCGTTGCAGGTTGATCCAATTACTGCAAAAGAAGGCAGCTTGCTTTTTAAGCACCCTGATGCTATGATTGCACATGATGCAAGAATCAACTACATGGCATAGGAGGTAGACTTAACAGCTTACTTACTCTTCATGTTATTGCACAATCATTTGAAGTTACTGACCTGTAGCACAGAGATTGGAAGCATCTTGATAGTAGCCACTTTGACATTTGCATGTGTCTTTGCTTCCATCGCCATCAGTGTCCTGACATTCAGAGTTGGTAAGTGATCTGTCTGAGGTACACTGAGTGTCCGCGTTGCAGGTTGATCCAATTACTGCAAAAGAAGGCAGCTTGCTTTACAAGCACCCTGATGCTATGATTGCACATGATGCAAGAATCAACTACATGGCATAGGAGAGGTAGACTTACAAGCTTACTTACTCTTCATATTATTGCACAATCATTTGAAGTTACTGACCTGTAGCACAGAGATTGGAAGCATCTTGATAGTAGCCACTTTGACATTTGCATGTGTCTTTGCTTCCATCGCCATCAGTGTCCTGACATTCAGAGTTGGTAAGTGATCTGTCTGAGGTACACTGAGTGTCCGCGTTGCAGGTTGATCCAATTACTGCAAAAGAAGGCAGCTTGCTTTACAAGCACCCTGATGCTATGATTGCACATGATGCAAGAATAAATTACATGGAATAGGAGGTAGACTTACAAGCTTACTTACTCTTCATATTATTGCACAATCATTTGAAGTTACTGACCTGTAGCACAGAGATTGGAAGCATCTTGATAGTAGCCACTTTGACATTTGCATGTGTCTTTGCTTCCATCGCCATCAGTGTCCTGACATTCAGAGTTGGTAAGTGATCTGTCTGAGGTACACTGAGTGTCCGCGTTGCAGGTTGATCCAATTACTGCAAAAGAAGGCAGCTTGCTTTTTAAGCACCCTGATGCTATGATTGCACATGATGCAAGAATCAACTACATGGCATAGGGGGTAGACTTACAAGCTTACTTACTCTTCATATTATTGCACAATCATTTGAAGTTACTGACCTGTAGCACAGAGATTGGAAGCATCTTGATAGTAGCCACTTTGACATTTGCATGTGTCTTTGCTTCCATCGCCATCAGTGTCCTGACATTCAGAGTTGGTAAGTGATCTGTCTGAGGTACACTGAGTGTCGGCGTTGCAGGTTGATCCAATTACTGCAAAAGAAGGCAGCTTGCTTTACAAGCACCCTGATGCTATGATTGCACATGATGAAAGAATCAACTACATGGCATAGGAGGTAGACTTACAAGCTTACTTACTCTTCATGTTATTGCACAATCACTTGAAGTTACTGACCTGTAGCACAGAGATTGGAAGCATCTTGATAGTAGCCACTTTGACATTTGCATGTGTCTTTGCTTCCATCGCCATCAGTGTCCTGACATTCAGAGTTGGTAAGTGATCTGTCTGAGGTACACTGAGTGTCCCCGTTGCAGGTTGATCCAATTACTGCAAAAGAAGGCAGCTTGCTTTAAAAGCACCCTGATGCTACGATTGCACATGATGCAAGAATCAACTACATGGCATAGGAGGTAGACTTACAAGCTTACTTACTCTTCATATTATTGCACAATCATTTGAAGTTACTGACCTGTAGCACAGAGATTGGAAGCATCTTGATAGTAGCCACTTTGACATTTGCATGTGTCTTTGCTTCCATCGCCATCAGTGTCCTGACATTCAGAGTTGGTAAGTGATCTGTCTGAGGTACACTGAGTGTCCGCGTTGCAGGTTGATCCAATTACTGCAAAAGAAGGCAGCTTGCTTTACAAGCACCCTGATGCTATGATTGCACATGATGCAAGAATCAACTACATGGCATAGGAGAGGTAGACTTACAAGCTTACTTACTCTTCATATTATTGCACAATCATTTGAAGTTACTGACCTGTAGCACAGAGATTGGAAGCATCTTGATAGTAGCCACTTTGACATTTGCATGTGTCTTTGCTTCCATCGCCATCAGTGTCCTGACATTCAGAGTTGGTAAGTGATCTGTCTGAGGTACACTGAGTGTCCGCGTTGCAGGTTGATCCAATTACTGCAAAAGAAGGCAGCTTGCTTTTTAAGCACCCTGATGCTATGATTGCACATGATGCAAGAATCAACTACATGGCATAGGAGGTAGACTTAACAGCTTACTTACTCTTCATGTTATTGCACAATCATTTGAAGTTACTGACCTGTAGCACAGAGATTGGAAGCATCTTGATAGTAGCCACTTTGACATTTGCATGTGTCTTTGCTTCCATCGCCATCAGTGTCCTGACATTCAGAGTTGGTAAGTGATCTGTCTGAGGTACACTGAGTGTCCGCGTTGCAGGTTGATCCAATTACTGCAAAAGAAGGCAGCTTGCTTTACAAGCACCCTGATGCTATGATTGCACATGATGCAAGAATCAACTACATGGCATAGGAGGTAGACTTACAAGCTTACTTACTCTTCATATTATTGCACAATCATTTGAAGTTACTGACCTGTAGCACAAAGATTGGAAGCATCTTGATAGTAGCCACTTTGACATTTGCATGTGTCTTTGCTTCCATCGCCATCAGTGTCCTGACATTCAGAGTTGGTAAGTGATCTGTCTGAGGTACACTGAGTGTCCCCGTTGCAGGTTGATCCAATTACTGCAAATGAAGGCAGCTTGGTTTACAACCACCCTGATGCTATGATTGCACATGATGCAAGAATCAACTACATGGCATAGGAGGTAGACTTACAAGCTTACTTACTCTTCATGTTATTGCACAATCATTTGAAGTTACTGACCTGTAGCACAGAGATTGGAAGCATCTTGATAGTAGCCACTTTGACATTTGCATGTGTCTTTGCTTCCATCGCCATCAGTGTCCTGACATTCAGAGTTGGTAAGTGATCTGTCTGAGGTACACTGAGTGTCCGCGTTGCAGGTTGATCCAATTACTGCAAAAGAAGGCAGCTTGCTTTACAAGCACCCTGATGCTATGATTGCACATGATGCAAGAATCAACTACATGGCATAGGAGGTAGACTTACAAGCTTACTTACTCTTAATATTATTGCACAATCATTTGAAGTTACTGACCTGTAGCACAGAGATTGGAAGCATCTTGATAGTAGCCACTTTGACATTTGCATGTGTCTTTGCTTCCATCGCCATCAGTGTCCTGACATTCAGAGTCGGTAAGTGATCTGTCTGTGGTACACTCAGTGTCTGCGTTGCAGGTTGATCCAATTACTGCAAAAGAAGGCAGCTTGCTTTACAAGCACCCTGATGCTATGATTGCACATGATGCAAGAATCAACTACATGGCATAGGAGGTAGACTTACAAGCTTACTTACTCTTCATATTATTGCACAATCATTTGAAGTTACTGACCTGTAGCACAGAGATTGGAAGCATCTTGATAGTAGCCACTTTGACATTTGCATGTGTCTTTGCTTCCATCGCCATCAGTGTCCTGACATTCAGAGTTGGTAAGTGATCTGTCTGAGGTACACTGAGTGTCCGCGTTGCAGGTTGATCCAATTACTGCAAAAGAAGGCAGCTTGCTTTACAAGCACCCTGATGCTATGATTGTACATGATGCAAGAATCAACTACATGGCATAGGAGGTAGACTTACAAGTTTACTTACTCTTAATATTATTGCACAATCATTTGAAGTTACTGACCTGTAGCACAGAGATTGGAAGCATCTTGATAGTAGCCACTTTGACATTTGCATGTGTCTTTGCTTCCATCGCCATCAGTGTCTTGACATTCAGAGTCGGTAAGTGATTTGTCTGTGGTACACTCAGTGTCTGCGTTGCAGGTTGATCCAATTACTGCAAAAGAAGGCAGCTTGCTTTACAAGCACCCTGATGCTATGATTGCACATGATGCAAGAATCAACTACATGGCATAGGAGGTAGACTTACAAGCTTACTTACTCTTCATATTATTGCACAATCATTTGAAGTTACTGACCTGTAGCACAGAGATTGGAAGCATCTTGATAGTAGCCACTTTGACATTTGCATGTGTCTTTGCTTCCATCGCCATCAGTGTCCTGACATTCAGAGTTGGTAAGTGATCTGTCTGAGGTACACTGAGTGTCCGCGTTGCAGGTTGATCCAATTACTGCAAAAGAAGGCAGCTTGCTTTACAAGCACCCTGATGCTATGATTGCACATGATGCAAGAATCAACTACATGGCATAGGATGTAGACTTACAAGCTTACTTACTCTTCATATTATTGCACAATCATTTGAAGTTACTGACCTGTAGCACAGAGATTGGAAGCATCTTGATAGTAGCCACTTTGACATTTGCATGTGTCTTTGCTTCCATCGCCATCAGTGTCCTGACATTCAGAGTTGGTAAGTGATCTGTCTGAGGTACACTGAGTGTCCGCGTTGCAGGTTGATCCAATTACTGCAAAAGAAGGCAGCTTGCTTTACAAGCACCCTGATGCTATGATTGCACATGATGCAAGAATCAACTACATGGCATAGGAGGTAGACTTACAAGCTTACTTACTCTTCATGTTATTGCACAATCATTTGAAGTTACTGACCTGTAGCACAGAGATTGGAAGCATCTTGATAGTATCCACTTTGACATTTGCATGTGTCTTTGCTTCCATCGCCATCAGTGTCCTGACATTCAGAGTTGGTAAGTGATCTGTCTGAGGTACACTGAGTGTCCGCGTTGCAGGTTGATCCAATTACTGCAAAAGAAGGCAGCTTGCTTTACAAGCACCCTGATGCTATGATTGCACATGATGCAAGAATCAACTACATGGCATAGGAGGTAGACTTACAAGCTTACTTACTCTTCATATTATTGCACAATCATTTGAAGTTACTGACCTGTAGCACAGAGATTGGAAGCATCTTGATAGTAGCCACTTTGACATTTGCATGTGTCTTTGCTTCCATCGCCATCAGTGTCCTGACATTCAGAGTTGGTAAGTGATCTGTCTGAGGTACACTGAGTGTCGGCGTTGCAGGTTGATCCAATTACTGCAAAAGAAGGCAGCTTGCTTTACAAGCACCCTGATGCTATGATTGCACATGATGCAAGAATCAACTACATGGCATAGGGGGTAGACTTACAAGCTTACTTACTCTTCATATTCTTGCACAATCATTTGAAGTTACTGACCTGTAGCACAGAGATTGGAAGCATCTTGAAAGTAGCCACTTTGACATTTGCATGTGTCTTTGCTTCCATCGCCATCAATGTCCTGACATTCAGAGTTGGTAAGTGATCTGTCTGAGGTACACTGAGTGTCCGCGTTGCAGGTTGATCCAATTACTGCAAAAGAAGGCAGCTTGCTTTACAAGCACCCTGATGCTATGATTGCACATGATGCAAGAATCAACTACATGGCATAGGAGGTAGACTTACAAGCTTACTTACTCTTCATGTTATTGCACAATCATTTGAAGTTACTGACCTGTAGCACAGAGATTGGAAGCATCTTGATAGTAGCCACTTTGACATTTGCATGTGTCTTTGCTTCCATCGCCATCAGTGTCCTGACATTCAGAGTTGGTAAGTGATCTGTCTGAGGTACACTCAGTGTCCGCGTTGCAGGTTGATCCAATTACTGCAAAAGAAGGCAGCTTGCTTTACAAGCACCCTGATGCTATGATTGCACATGATGCAAGAATCAACTACATGGCATAGGAGGTAGACTTACAAGCTTACTTACTCTTCATGTTATTGCACAATCATTTGAAGTGACTGACCTGTAGCACAGAGATTGGAAGCATCTTGATAGTATCCACTTTGACATTTGCATGTGTCTTTGCTTCCATCGCCATCAGTGTCCTGACATTCAGAGTTGGTAAGTGATCTGTCTGAGGTACACTGAGTGTCCGCGTTGCAGGTTGATCCAATTACTGCAAAAGAAGGCAGCTTGCTTTACAAGCACCCTGATGCTATGATTGCACATGATGCAAGAATCAACTACATGGCATAGGAGGTAGACTTACAAGCTTACTTACTCTTCATATTATTGCACAATCATTTGAAGTTACTGACCTGTAGCACAGAGATTGGAAGCATCTTGATAGTAGCCACTTTGACATTTGCATGTGTCTTTGCTTCCATCGCCATCAGTGTCCTGACATTCAGAGTTGGTAAGTGATCTGTCTGAGGTACACTGAGTGTCCGCGTTGCAGGTTGATCCAATTACTGCAAAAGAAGGCAGCTTGCTTTACAAGCACCCTGATGCTATGATTGCACATGATGCAAGAATCAACTACATGGCATAGGGGGTAGACTTACAAGCTTACTTACTCTTCATATTCTTGCACAATCATTTGAAGTTACTGACCTGTAGCACAGAGATTGGAAGCATCTTGAAAGTAGCCACTTTGACATTTGCATGTGTCTTTGCTTCCATCGCCATCAATGTCCTGACATTCAGAGTTGGTAAGTGATCTGTCTGAGGTACACTGAGTGTCCGCGTTGCAGGTTGATCCAATTACTGCAAAAGAAGGCAGCTTGCTTTACAAGCACCCTGATGCTATGATTGCACATGATGCAAGAATCAACTACATGGCATAGGAGGTAGACTTACAAGCTTACTTACTCTTCATGTTATTGCACAATCATTTGAAGTTACTGACCTGTAGCACAGAGATTGGAAGCATCTTGATAGTAGCCACTTTGACATTTGCATGTGTCTTTGCTTCCATCGCCATCAGTGTCCTGACATTCAGAGTTGGTAAGTGATCTGTCTGAGGTACACTCAGTGTCCGCGTTGCAGGTTGATCCAATTACTGCAAAAGAAGGCAGCTTGCTTTACAAGCACCCTGATGCTATGATTGCACATGATGCAAGAATCAACTACATGGCATAGGAGGTAGACTTACAAGCTTACTTACTCTTCATATTATTGCACAATCATTTGAAGTTACTGACCTGTAGCACAGAGATTGGAAGCATCTTGATAGTAGCCACTTTGACATTTGCATGTGTCTTTGCTTCCATCGCCATCAGTGTCCTGACATTCAGAGTTGGTAAGTGATCTGTCTGAGGTACACTGAGTGTCCGCGTTGCAGGTTGATCCAATTACTGCAAAAGAAGGCAGCTTGCTTTACAAGCACCCTGATGCTATGATTGCACATGATGCAAGAATCAACTACATGGCATAGGAGAGGTAGACTTACAAGCTTACTTACTCTTCATATTATTGCACAATCATTTGAAGTTACTGACCTGTAGCACAGAGATTGGAAGCATCTTGATAGTAGCCACTTTGACATTTGCATGTGTCTTTGCTTCCATCGCCATCAGTGTCCTGACATTCAGAGTTGGTAAGTGATCTGTCTGAGGTACACTGAGTGTCCGCGTTGCAGGTTGATCCAATTACTGCAAAAGAAGGCAGCTTGCTTTACAAGCACCCTGATGCTATGATTGCACATGATGCAAGAATCAACTACATGGCATAGGAGAGGTAGACTTACAAGCTTACTTACTCTTCATATTATTGCACAATCATTTGAAGTTACTGACCTGTAGCACAGAGATTGGAAGCATCTTGATAGTAGCCACTTTGACATTTGCATGTGTCTTTGCTTCCATCGCCATCAGTGTCTTGACATTCAGAGTTGGTAAGTGATCTGTCTGAGGTACACTGAGTGTCCGCGTTGCAGGTTGATCCAATTACTGCAAAAGAAGGCAGCTTGCTTTACAAGCACCCTGATGCTATGATTGCACATGATGCAAGAATAAATTACATGGCATAGGAGGTAGACTTACAAGCTTACTTACTCTTCATATTATTGCACAATCATTTGAAGTTACTGACCTGTAGCACAGAGATTGGAAGCATCTTGATAGTAGCCACTTTGACATTTGCATGTGTCTTTGCTTCCATCGCCATCAGTGTCCTGACATTCAGAGTTGGTAAGTGATCTGTCTGAGGTACACTCAGTGTCCGCGTTGCAGGTTGATCCAATTACTGCAAAAGAAGGCAGCTTGCTTTACAAGCACCCTGATGCTATGATTGCACATGATGCAAGAATCAACTACATGGCATAGGAGGTAGACTTACAAGCTTACTTACTCTTCATATTATTGCACAATCATTTGAAGTTACTGACCTGTAGCACAGAGATTGGAAGCACCTTGATAGTAGCCACTTTGACATTTGCATGTGTCTTTGCTTCCATCGCCATCAGTGTCCTGACATTCAGAGTTGGTAAGTGATCTGTCTGAGGTACACTGAGTGTCCGCGTTGCAGGTTGATCCAATTACTGCAAAAGAAGGCAGCTTGCTTTACAAGCACCCTGATGCTATGATTGCACATGATGCAAGAATCAACTACATGGCATAGGAGAGGTAGACTTACAAGCTTACTTACTCTTCATATTATTGCACAATCATTTGAAGTTACTGACCTGTAGCACAGAGATTGGAAGCATCTTGATAGTAGCCACTTTGACATTTGCATGTGTCTTTGCTTCCATCGCCATCAGTGTCCTGACATTCAGAGTTGGTAAGTGATCTGTCTGAGGTACACTCAGTGTCCGCGTTGCAGGTTGATCCAATTACTGCAAAAGAAGGCAGCTTGCTTTACAAGCACCCTGATGCTATGATTGCACATGATGCAAGAATCAACTACATGGCATAGGAGAGGTAGACTTACAAGCTTACTTACTCTTCATATTATTGCACAATCATTTGAAGTTACTGACCTGTAGCACAGAGATTGGAAGCATCTTGATAGTAGCCACTTTGACATTTGCATGTGTCTTTGCTTCCATCGCCATCAGTGTCTTGACATTCAGAGTTGGTAAGTGATCTGTCTGAGGTACACTGAGTGTCGGCGTTGCAGGTTGATCCAATTACTGCAAAAGAAGGCAGCTTGCTTTACAAGCACCCTGATGCTATGATTGCACATGATGCAAGAATAAATTACATGGCATAGGAGGTAGACTTACAAGCTTACTTACTCTTCATATTATTGCACAATCATTTGAAGTTACTGACCTGTAGCACAGAGATTGGAAGCATCTTGATAGTAGCCACTTTGACATTTGCATGTGTCTTTGCTTCCATCGCCATCAGTGTCCTGACATTCAGAGTTGGTAAGTGATCTGTCTGAGGTACACTCAGTGTCCGCGTTGCAGGTTGATCCAATAACTGCAAAAGAAGGCAGCTTGCATTTTAAGCACCCTGATGCTATGATTGCACATGATGCAAGAATCAACTACATGGCATAGGGGGTAGACTTACAAGCTTACTTACTCTTCATATTATTGCACAATCATTTGAAGTTACTGACCTGTAGCACAGAGATTGGAAGCATCTTGATAGTAGCCACTTTGACATTTGCATGTGTCTTTGCTTCCATCGCCATCAGTGTCCTGACATTCAGAGTTGGTAAGTGATCTGTCTGAGGTACACTGAGTGTCCGCGTTGCAGGTTGATCCAATTACTGCAAAAGAAGGCAGCTTGCTTTAAAAGCACCCTGATGCTACGATTGCACATGATGCAAGAATCAACTACATGGCATAGGAGGTAGACTTACAAGCTTACTTACTCTTCATATTATTGCACAATCATTTGAAGTTACTGACCTGTAGCACAGAGATTGGAAGCATCTTGATAGTAGCCACTTTGACATTTGCATGTGTCTTTGCTTCCATCGCCATCAGTGTCCTGACATTCAGAGTTGGTAAGTGATCTGTCTGAGGTACACTCGGTGTCCGCGTTGCAGGTTGATCCAATTACTGCAAAAGAAGGCAGCTTGCTTTACAAGCACCCTGATGCTATGATTGCACATGATGCAAGAATCAACTTCATGGCATAGGAGAGGTAGACTTATAAGCTTACTTACTCTTCATATTATTGCACAATCATTTGAAGTTACTGACCTGTAGCACAGAGATTGGAAGCATCTTGATAGTAGCCACTTTGACATTTGCATGTGTCTTTGCTTCCATCGCCATCAGTGTCCTGACATTCAGAGTTGGTAAGTGATCTGTCTGAGGTACACTGAGTGTCCGCGTTGCAGGTTGATCCAATTACTGCAAAAGAAGGCAGCTTGCTTTACAAGCACCCTGATGCTATGATTGCATATGATGCAAGAATCAACTACATGGCATAGGAGGTAGACTTACAAGCTTACTTACTCTTCATATTATTGCACAATCACTTGAAGTTACTGACCTGTAGCACAGAGATTGGAAGCATCTTGATAGTAGCCACTTTGACATTTGCATGTATCTTTGCTTCCATCGCCATCAGTGTCCTGACATTCAGAGTTGGTAAGTGATCTGTCTGAGGTACACTGAGTGTCCGCGTTGCAGGTTGATCCAATTACTGCAAATGAAGGCAGCTTGCTTTACAAGCACCCTGATGCTATGATTGCACATGATGCAAGAATCAACTACATGGCATAGGAGGTAGACTTACAAGCTTACTTACTCTTCATATTATTGCACAATCATTTGAAGTTACTGACCTGTAGCACAGAGATTGGAAGCATCTTGATAGTAGCCACTTTGACATTTGCATGTGTCTTTGCTTCCATCGCCATCAGTGTCCTGACATTCAGAGTTGGTAAGTGATCTGTCTGAGGTACACTGAGTGTCCGCGTTGCAGGTTGATCCAATTACTGCAAAAGAAGGCAGCTTGCTTTACAAGCACCCTGATGCTATGATTGCACATGATGCAAGAATCAACTACATGGCATAGGAGAGGTAGACTTACAAGCTTACTTACTCTTCATATTATTGCACAATCATTTGAAGTTACTGACCTGTAGCACAGAGATTGGAAGCATCTTGATAGTAGCCACTTTGACATTTGCATGTGTCTTTGCTTCCATCGCCATCAGTGTCCTGACATTCAGAGTTGGTAATTGATCTGTCTGAGGTACACTGATTGTCCGTGTTGCAGGTTGATCCAATTACTGCAAAAGAAGGCAGCTTGCTTTACAAGCACCCTGATGTTATGATTGCACATGATGCAAGAATCAACTACATGGCATAGGAGGTAGACTTACAAGCTTACTTACTCTTCATATTATTGCACAATCATTTGAAGTTACTGACCTGTAGCACAGAGATTGGAAGCATCTTGATAGTAGCCACTTTGACATTTACATGAGTCTTTGCTTCCATCGCCATCAGTGTCCTGACATTCAGAGTTGGTAAGTGATCTGTCTGAGGTACACTGAGTGTCCGCGTTGCAGGTTGATCCAATTACTGCAAAAGAAGGCAGCTTGCTTTACAAGCACCCTGATGCTATGATTGCACATGATGCAAGAATCAACTACATGGCATAGGAGGTAGACTTACAAGCTTACTTACTTCTCATATTATTGCACAATCATTTGAAGTTACTGACCTGTAGCACAGAGATTGGAAGCATCTTGATAATAGCCACTTTGACATTTGCATGTGTCTTTGCTTCCATCGCCATCAGTGTCCTGACATTCAGAGTTGGTAAGTGATCTGTCTGAGGTACACTGAGTGTCCGCGTTGCAGGTTGATCCAATTACTGCAAATGAAGGCAGCTTGCTTTTTAAGCACCCTGATGCTATGATTGCACATGATGCAAGAATCAACTACATGGCATAGGAGGTAGACTTACAAGCTTACTTACTCTTCATGTTATTGCACAATCATTTGAAGTTACTGACCTGTAGCACAGAGATTGGAAGCATCTTGATAGTAGCCACTTTGACATTTGCATGTGTCTTTGCTTCCATCGCCATCAGTGTCCTGACATTCAGAGTTGGTAAGTGATCTGTCTGAGGTACACTGAGTGTCCGCGTTGCAGGTTGATCCAATTACTGCAAAAGAAGGCAGCTTGCTTTACAAGCACCCTGATGCTATGATTGCACATGATGCAAGAATCAACTACATGGCATAGGATGTAGACTTACAAGCTTACTTACTCTTCATATTATTGCACAATCATTTGAAGTTACTGACCTGTAGCACAGAGATTGGAAGCATCTTGATAGTAGCCACTTTGACATTTGCATGTGTCTTTGCTTCCATCGCCATCAGTGTCCTGACATTCAGAGTTGGTAAGTGATCTGTCTGAGGTACACTGAGTGTCCGCGTTGCAGGTTGATCCAATTACTGCAAAAGAAGGCAGCTTGCTTTACAAGCACCCTGATGCTATGATTGCACATGATGCAAGAATCAACTACATGGCATAGGAGAGGTAGACTTACAAGCTTACTTACTCTTCATATTATTGCACAATCATTTGAAGTTACTGACCTGCAGCACAGAGATTGGAAGCATCTTGATAGTAGCCACTTTGACATTTGCATGTGTCTTTGCTTCCATCGCCATCAGTGTCCTGACATTCAGAGTTGGTAAGTGATCTGTCTGAGGTACACTGAGTGTCCCCGTTGCAGGTTGATCCAATTACTGCAAATGAAGGCAGCTTGGTTTACAAGCACCCTGATGCTATGATTGCACATGATGCAAGAATCAACTACATGGCATAGGAGGTAGACTTACAAGCTTACTTACTCTTCATGTTATTGCACAATCATTTGAAGTTACTGACCTGTAGCACAGAGATTGGAAGCATCTTGATAGTAGCCACTTTGACATTTGCATGTGTCTTTGCTTCCATCGCCATCAGTGTCCTGACATTCAGAGTTGGTAAGTGATCTGTCTGAGGTACACTGAGTGTCCGCGTTGCAGGTTGATCCAATTACTGCAAAAGAAGGCAGCTTGCTTTACAAGCACCCTGATGCTATGATTGCACATGATGCAAGAATCAACTACATGGCATAGGAGGTAGACTTACAAGCTTACTTACTCTTAATATTATTGCACAATCATTTGAAGTTACTGACCTGTAGCACAGAGATTGGAAGCATCTTGATAGTAGCCACTTTGACATTTGCATGTGTCTTTGCTTCCATCGCCATCAGTGTCCTGACAGTCAGAGTCGGTAAGTGATCTGTCTGTGGTACACTCAGTGTCTGCGTTGCAGGTTGATCCAATTACTGCAAAAGAAGGCAGCTTGCTTTACAAGCACCCTGATGCTATGATTGCACATGATGCAAGAATCAACTACATGGCATAGGAGGTAGACTTACAAGCTTACTTACTCTTCCTATTATTGCACAATCATTTGAAGTTACTGACCTGTAGCACAGAGATTGGAAGCATCTTGATAGTAGCCACTTTGACATTTGCATGTGTCTTTGCTTCCATCGCCATCAGTGTCCTGACATTCAGAGTTGGTAAGTGATCTGTCTGAGGTACACTGAGTGTCCGCGTTGCAGGTTGATCCAATTACTGCAAAAGAAGGCAGCTTGCTTTACAAGCACCCTGATGCTATGATTGTACATGATGCAAGAATCAACTACATGGCATAGGAGGTAGACTTACAAGTTTACTTACTCTTAATATTATTGCACAATCATTTGAAGTTACTGACCTGTAGCACAGAGATTGGAAGCATCTTGGTAGTAGCCACTTTGACATTTGCATGTGTCTTTGCTTCCATCGCCATCAGTGTCCTGACATTCAGAGTTGGTAAGTGATCTGTCTGAGGTACACTGAGTGTCCGCGTTGCAGGTTGATCCAATTACTGCAAAAGAAGGCAGCTTGCTTTACAAGCACCCTGATGCTATGATTGCACATGATGCAAGAATCAACTACATGGCATAGGAGGTAGACTTACAAGCTTACTTACTCTTCATATTATTGCACAATCATTTGAAGTTACTGACCTGTAGCACAGAGATTGGAAGCATCTTGATAGTAGCCACTTTGACATTTGCATGTGTCTTTGCTTCCATCGCCATCAGTGTCCTGACATTCAGAGTTGGTAAGTGATCTGTCTGAGGTACACTGAGTGTCCGCGTTGCAGGTTGATCCAATTACTGCAAAAGAAGGCAGCTTGCTTTACAAGCACCCTGATGCTATGATTGCACATGATGCAAGAATCAACTACATGGCATAGGATGTAGACTTACAAGCTTACTTACTCTTCATATTATTGCACAATCATTTGAAGTTACTGACCTGTAGCACAGAGATTGGAAGCATCTTGATAGTAGCCACTTTGACATTTGCATGTGTCTTTGCTTCCATCGCCATCAGTGTCCTGACATTCAGAGTTGGTAAGTGATCTGTCTGAGGTACACTGAGTGTCCGCGTTGCAGGTTGATCCAATTACTGCAAAAGAAGGCAGCTTGCTTTACAAGCACCCTGATGCTATGATTGCACATGATGCAAGAATCAACTACATGGCATAGGAGGTAGACTTACAAGCTTACTTACTCTTCATGTTATTGCACAATCATTTGAAGTTACTGACCTGTAGCACAGAGATTGGAAGCATCTTGATAGTATCCACTTTGACATTTGCATGTGTCTTTGCTTCCATCGCCATCAGTGTCCTGACATTCAGAGTTGGTAAGTGATCTGTCTGAGGTACACTTAGTGTCCGCGTTGCAGGTTGATCCAATTACTGCAAAAGAAGGCAGCTTGCTTTACAAGCACCCTAATGCTATGATTGCACATGATGCAAGAATCAACTACATGGCATAGGAGGTAGACTTACAAGCTTACTTACTCTTCATGTTATTGCACAATCATTTGAAGTTACTGACCTGTAGCACAGAGATTGGAAGCATCTTGATAGTAGCCACTTTGACATTTGCATGTGTCTTTGCTTCCATCGCCATCAGTGTCCTGACATTCAGAGTTGGTAAGTGATCTGTCTGAGGTACACTGAGTGTCCGCGTTGCAGGTTGATCCAATTACTGCAAAAGAAGGCAGCTTGCTTTACAAGCACCCTGATGCTATGATTGCACATGATGCAAGAATCAACTATATGGCATAGGAGGTAGACTTACAAGCTTTCTTACTCTTCATATTATTGCACAATCATTTGAAGTTACTGACCTGTAGCACAGAGATTGGAAGCATCTTGATAGTAGCCACTTTGACATTTGCATGTGTCTTTGTTTCCATCGCCATCAGTGTCCTGACATTCAGAGTTGGTAAGTGATCTGTCTGAGGTACACTGAGTGTCGGCGTTGCAGGTTGATCCAATTACTGCAAAAGAAGGCAGCTTGCTTTACAAGCACCCTGATGCTATGATTGCACATGATGCAAGAATCAACTACATGGCATAGGAGGTAGACTTACAAGCTTACTTACTCTTCATATTATTGCACAATCATTTGAAGTTACTGACCTGTAGCACAGAGATTGGAAGCATCTTGACAGTAGCCACTTTGACATTTGCATGTGTCTTTGCTTCCATCGCCATCAGTGTCCTGACATTCAGAGTCGGTAAGTGATCTGTCTGTAGTACACTCAGTGTCTGCGTTGCAGGTTGATCCAATTACTGCAAAAGAAGGCAGCTTGCTTTACAAGCACCCTGATGCTATGATTGCACATGATGCAAGAATCAACTACATGGCATAGGAGGTAGACTTACAAGCTTACTTACTCTTCATATTATTGCACAATCATTTGAAGTTACTGACCTGTAGCACAGAGATTGGAAGCATCTTGATAGTAGCCACTTTGACATTTGCATGTGTCTTTGCTTCCATCGCCATCAGTGTCCTGACATTCAGAGTTGGTAAGTGATCTGTCTGAGGTACACTGAGTTTCTGCGTTGCAGGTTGATCCAATTACTGCAAAAGAAGGCAGCTTGCTTTACAAGCACCCTGATGCTATGATTGCACATGATACAAGAATCAATTACATGGCATAGGAGGTAGACTTACAAGCTTACTTACTCTTCATATTATTGCACAATCATTTGATGTTACTGACCTGTAGCACAGAGTTTGGAAGCATCTTGATAGTAGCCACTTTGACATTTGCATGTGTCTTTGCTTCCATCGCCATCAGTGTCCTGACATTCAGAGTTGATAAGTGATCTGTCTGAGGTACACTGAGTGTCGGCGTTGCAGGTTGATCCAATTACTGCAAAAGAAGGCAGCTTGCTTTACAAGCACCCTGATGCTATGATTGCACATGATGAAAGAATCAACTACATGGCATAGGAGGTAGACTTACAAGCTTACTTACTCTTCATATTATTGCACAATCATTTGAAGTTACTGACCTGTGGCACAGAGATTGGAAGCATCTTGATAGTAGCCACTTTGACATTTGCATGTGTCTTTGCTTCCATTGCCGTCAGTGTCCTGACATTCAGAGTTGGTAAGTGATCTGTCTGAGGTACACTGAGTGTCCGCGTTGCAGGTTGATCCAATTACTGCAAAAGAAGGCAGCTTGCTTTACAAGCACCCTGATGCTATGATTGCACATGATGCAAGAATCAACTACATGGAATAGGAGGTAGATTTATATGCTTACTTAGTCTTCATATTATTGCACAATTATTTGAAGTTACTGACCTGTAGCACAGAGATTGGAAGCATCTTGATAGGACCCACTTTGACATTTGCATGTGTCTTTGCTTCCATCACCATCAGTGTCCTGACATTCAGAGTTGGTAAGTGATCTGTCTGAGGTACACTGAGTGTCCGCGTTGCAGGTTGACCCAATTACTGCAAAAGAAGGAAGCTTGCTTTACAAGCACCCTGATGCTATGATTGCACATGATGCAAGAATCAACTACATGGCATAGGAGGTAGACTTTCAAGCCTACTTACTCTTCATATTATTGCACACTCATTTGAAATTACTGACCTGTGGCACAGAGATTGGAAGCATCTTGATAGTAGCCACTTTGACATTTGCATGTGTCTTTGCTTCCATCGCCATCAGTGTCCTGACATTCAGAGTTGGTAAGTGATCTGTCTGAGGTACACTGAGTGTCTGCGTTGCAGGTTGATCCAATTACTGCAAAAGAAGGCAGCTTGCTTTACAAGCACCCTGATGCTATGATTGCACATGATGCAAGAATCAACTACATGGCATAGGAGGTAGACTTACAAGCTTACTTACTCTTCATATTATTGCACAATCATTTGAAGTTACTGACCTGTAGCACAGAGATTGGAAGCATCTTGATAGTAGCCACTTTGACATTTGCATGTGTCTTTGCTTCCATCGCCATCAGTGTCCTGACATTCAGAGTTGGTAAGTGATCTGTCTGAGGTACACTGAGTGTCCGCGTTGCAGGTTGACCCAATTACTGCAAAAGAAGGCAGCTTGCTTTACAAGCACCCTGATGCTATGATTGCACATGATGCAACAATCAACTACATGGCATAGGAGGTAGACTTACAAGCTTACTTACTCTTCATATTATTGCACAATCATTTGAAGTTACTGACCTGTAGCACAGAGATTGGAAGCATCTTGATAGTAGCCACTTTGACATTTGCATGTGTCTTTGCTTCCATCGCCATCAGTGTCCTGACATTCAGAGTTGGTAAGTGATCTGTCTGAGGTACACTGAGTGTCTGCGTTGCAGGTTGATCCAATTACTGCAAAAGAAGGCAGCTTGCTTTACAAGCACCCTGATGCTATGATTGCACATGATGCAAGAATCAACTACATGGCATAGGAGGTAGACTTACAAGCTTACTTACTCTTCATATTATTGCACAATCATTTGAAGTTACTGACCTGTAGCACAGAGATTGGAAGCATCTTGATAGTAGCCACTTTGACATTTGCATGTGTCTTTGCTTCCATCGCCATCAGTGTCCTGACATTCAGAGTTGGTAAGTGATCTGTCTGAGGTACACTGAGTGTCCGCGTTGCAGGTTGACCCAATTACTGCAAAAGAAGGCAGCTTGCTTTACAAGCACCCTGATGCTATGATTGCACATGATGCAACAATCAACTACATGGCATAGGAGGTAGACTTACAAGCTTACTTACTCTTCATATTATTGCACAATCATTTGAAGTTACTGACCTGTAGCACAGAGATTGGAAGCATCTTGATAGTAGCCACTTTGACATTTGCATGTGTCTTTGCTTCCATCGCCATCAGTGTCCTGACATTCAGAGTTGGTAAGTGATCTGTCTGAGGTACACTGAGTGTCTGCGTTGCAGGTTGATCCAATTACTGCAAAAGAAGGCAGCTTGCTTTACAAGCACCCTGATGCTATGATTGCACATGATGCAAGAATCAACTACATGGCATAGGAGGTAGACTTACAAGCTTACTTACTCTTCATATTATTGCACAATCATTTGAAGTTACTGACCTGTAGCACAGAGATTGGAAGCATCTTGATAGTAGCCACTTTGACATTTGCATGTGTCTTTGCTTCCATCGCCATCAGTGTCCTGACATTCAGAGTTGGTAAGTGATCTGTCTGAGGTACACTGAGTGTCCGCGTTGCAGGTTGACCCAATTACTGCAAAAGAAGGCAGCTTGCTTTACAAGCACCCTGATGCTATGATTGCACATGATGCAACAATCAACTACATGGCATAGGAGGTAGACTTACAAGCTTACTTACTCTTCATATTATTGCACAATCATTTGAAGTTACTGACCTGTAGCACAGAGATTGGAAGCATCTTGATAGTAGCCACTTTGACATTTGCATGTGTCTTTGCTTCCATCGCCATCAGTGTCCTGACATTCAGAGTTGGTAAGTGATCTGTCTGAGGTACACTGAGTGTCCGCGTTGCAGGTTGATCCAATTACTGCAAAAGAAGGCAGCTTGCTTTACAAGCACCCTGATGCTATGATTGCACATGATGCAAGAATCAACTACATGGCATAGGAGGTAGACTTACAAGCTTACTTACTCTTCATATTATTGCACAATCATTTGAAGTTACTGACCTGTAGCACAGAGATTGGAAGCATCTTGATAGTAGCCACTTTGACATTTGCATGTGTCTTTGCTTCCATCGCCATCAGTGTCCTGACATTCAGAGTTGGTAAGTGATCTGTCTGAGGTACACTGAGTGTCCGCGTTGCAGGTTGATCCAATTACTGCAAAAGAAGGCAGCTTGCTTTACAAGCACCCTGATGCTATGATTGCACATGATGCAAGAATCAACGACATGGCATAGGAGGTAGACTTACAAGCTTACTTACTCTTCATATTATTGCACAATCATTTGAAGTTACTGACCTGTAGCACAGAGATTGGAAGCATCTTGATAGTAGCCACTTTGACATTTGCATGTGTCTTTGCTTCCATCGCCATCAGTGTCCTGACATTCAGAGTTGGTAAGTGATCTGTCTGAGGTACACTGAGTGTCCGCGTTGCAGGTTGATCCAATTACTGCAAAAGAAGGCAGCTTGCTTTACAAGCACCCTGATGCTATGATTGCACATGATGCAAGAATCAACTACATGGCATAGGAGGTAGACTTACAAGCTTACTTACCCTTCATATTATTGCATAATCATTTGAAGTTACTGACCTGTAGCACAGAGATTGGAAGCATCTTGATAGTAGCCACTTTGACATTTGCATGTGTCTTTGCTTCCATCGCCATCAATGTCCTGACATTCAGAGTTGGTAAGTGATCTGTCTGAGGTACACTGAGTGTCCGCGTTGCAGGTTGATCCAATTACTGCAAAAGAAGGCAGCTTGCTTTACAAGCACCCTGATGCTATGATTGCACATGATGCAAGAATCAACTACATGGCATAGGATGTAGACTTACAAGCTTACTTACTCTTCATATTATTGCACAATCATTTGAAGTTACTGACCTGTAGCACAGAGATTGGAAGCATCTTGATAGTAGCCACTTTGACATTTGCATGTGTCTTTGCTTCCATCGCCATCAGTGTCCTGACATTCAGAGTTGGTAAGTGATCTGTCTGAGCTACACTGAGTGTCCACGTTGCAGGTTGATCCAATTACTGCAAAAGAAGGCAGCTTGCTTTACAAGCACCCTGATGCTATGATTGCACATGATGCAAGAATCAACTACATGGCATAGGAGAGGTAGACTTACAAGCTTACTTACTCTTCATATTATTGCACAATCATTTGAAGTTACTGACCTGTAGCACAGAGATTGGAAGCATCTTGATAGTAGCCACTTTGACATTTGCATGTGTCTTTGCTTCCATCGCCATCAGTGTCCTGACATTCAGAGTTGGTAAGTGATCTGTCGGAGCTACACTGAGTGTCCGCGTTGCAGGTTGATCCAATTACTGCAAAAGAAGGCAGCTTGCTTTACAAGCACCCTGATGCTATGATTGCACATAATGCAAGAATCAACTACATGGCAAAGGAGAGGTAGACTTACAAGCTTACTTACTCTTCATATTATTGCACAATCATTTGAAGTTACTGACCTGTAGCACAGAGATTGGAAGCATCTTGATAGTAGCCACTTTGACATTTGCATGTGTCTTTGCTTCCATCGCCATCAGTGTCCTGACATTCAGAGTTGGTAAGTGATCTGTCTGAGGTACACTGAGTGTCCGCGTTGCAGGTTGATCCAATTACTGCAAAAGAAGGCAGCTTGCTTTACAAGCACCCTGATGCTATGATTGCACATGATGCAAGAATCAACTACATGGCATAGGAGGTAGACTTACAAGCTTACTTACTCTTCATATTATTGCACAATCATTTGAAGTTACTGACCTGTAGCACAGAGATTGGAAGCATCTTGATAGTAGCCACTTTGACATTTGCATGTGTCTTTGCTTCCATCGCCATCAGTGTCCTGACATTCAGAGTTGGTAAGTGATCTGTCTGAGGTACACTGAGTGTCCGCGTTGCAGGTTGATCCAATTACTGCAAAAGAAGGCAGCTTGCTTTACAAGCACCCTGATGCTATGATTGCACATGATGCAAGAATCAACTACATGGCATAGGAGGTAGACTTACAAGCTTACTTACCCTTCATATTATTGCATAATCATTTGAAGTTACTGACCTGTAGCACAGAGATTGGAAGCATCTTGATAGTAGCCACTTTGACATTTGCATGTGTCTTTGCTTCCATCGCCATCAATGTCCTGACATTCAGAGTTGGTAAGTGATCTGTCTGAGGTACACTGAGTGTCCGCGTTGCAGGTTGATCCAATTACTGCAAAAGAAGGCAGCTTGCTTTACAAGCACCCTGATGCTATGATTGCACATGATGCAAGAATCAACTACATGGCATAGGATGTAGACTTACAAGCTTACTTACTCTTCCTATTATTGCACAATCATTTGAAGTTACTGACCTGTAGCACAGAGATTGGAAGCATCTTGATAGTAGCCACTTTGACATTTGCATGTGTCTTTGCTTCCATCGCCATCAGTGTCCTGACATTCAGAGTTGGTAAGTGATCTGTCTGAGGTACACTGAGTGTCCGCGTTGCAGGTTGATCCAATTACTGCAAAAGAAGGCAGCTTGCTTTACAAGCACCCTGATGCTATGATTGCACATGATGCAAGAATCAACTACATGGCATAGGAGAGGTAGACTTACAAGCTTACTTACTCTTCATATTATTGCACAATCATTTGAAGTTACTGACCTGTAGCACAGAGATTGGAAGCATCTTGATAGTAGCCACTTTGACATTTGCATGTGTCTTTGCTTCCATCGCCATCAGTGTCCTGACATTCAGAGTTGGTAAGTGATCTGTCGGAGCTACACTGAGTGTCCGCGTTGCAGGTTGATCCAATTACTGCAAAAGAAGGCAGCTTGCTTTACAAGCACCCTGATGCTATGATTGCACATAATGCAAGAATCAACTACATGGCAAAGGAGAGGTAGACTTACAAGCTTACTTACTCTTCATATTATTGCACAATCATTTGAAGTTACTGACCTGTAGCACAGAGATTGGAAGCATCTTGATAGGACCCACTTTGACATTTGCATGTGTCTTTGCTTCCATCGCCATCAGTGTCCTGACATTCAGAGTTGGTAAGTGATCTGTCTGAGGTACACTGAGTGTCCCCGTTGCAGGTTGATCCAATTACTGCAAATGAAGGCAGCTTGGTTTACAACCACCCTGATGCTATGATTGCACATGATGCAAGAATCAACTACATGGCATAGGAGGTAGACTTACAAGCTTACTTACCCTTCATATTATTGCATAATCATTTGAAGTTACTGACCTGTAGCACAGAGATTGGAAGCATCTTGATAGTAGCCACTTTGACATTTGCATGTGTCTTTGCTTCCATCGCCATCAATGTCCTGACATTCAGAGTTGGTAAGTGATCTGTCTGAGGTACACTGAGTGTCCGCGTTGCAGGTTGATCCAATTACTGCAAAAGAAGGCAGCTTGCTTTACAAGCACCCTGATGCTATGATTGCACATGATGCAAGAATCAACTACATGGCATAGGATGTAGACTTACAAGCTTACTTACTCTTCATATTATTGCACAATCATTTGAAGTTACTGACCTGTAGCACAGAGATTGGAAGCATCTTGATAGTAGCCACTTTGACATTTGCATGTGTCTTTGCTTCCATCGCCATCAGTGTCCTGACATTCAGAGTTGGTAAGTGATCTGTCTGAGGTACACTGAGTGTCCGCGTTGCAGGTTGATCCAATTACTGCAAAAGAAGGCAGCTTGCTTTACAAGCACCCTGATGCTATGATTGCACATGATGCAAGAATCAACTACATGGCATAGGAGGTAGACTTACAAGCTTACTTACCCTTCATATTATTGCATAATCATTTGAAGTTACTGACCTGTAGCACAGAGATTGGAAGCATCTTGATAGTAGCCACTTTGACATTTGCATGTGTCTTTGCTTCCATCGCCATCAATGTCCTGACATTCAGAGTTGGTAAGTGATCTGTCTGAGGTACACTGAGTGTCCGCGTTGCAGGTTGATCCAATTACTGCAAAAGAAGGCAGCTTGCTTTACAAGCACTCTGATGCTATGATTGCACATGATGCAAGAATCAACTACATGGCATAGGATGTAGACTTACAAGCTTACTTACTCTTCCTATTATTGCACAATCATTTGAAGTTACTGACCTGTAGCACAGAGATTGGAAGCATCTTGATAGTAGCCACTTTGACATTTGCATGTGTCTTTGCTTCCATCGCCATCAGTGTCCTGACATTCATAGTTGGTAAGTGATCTGTCTGAGGTACACTGAGTGTCCGCGTTGCAGGTTGATCCAATTACTGCAAAAGAAGGCAGCTTGCTTTACAAGCACCCTGATGCTATGATTGCACATGATGCAAGAATCAACTACATGGCATAGGAGAGGTAGACTTACAAGCTTACTTACTCTTCATATTATTGCACAATCATTTGAAGTTACTGACCTGTAGCACAGAGATTGGAAGCATCTTGATAGTAGCCACTTTGACATTTGCATGTGTCTTTGCTTCCATCGCCATCAGTGTCCTGACATTCAGAGTTGGTAAGTGATCTGTCGGAGCTACACTGAGTGTCCGCGTTGCAGGTTGATCCAATTACTGCAAAAGAAGGCAGCTTGCTTTACAAGCACCCTGATGCTATGATTGCACATAATGCAAGAATCAACTACATGGCAAAGGAGAGGTAGACTTACAAGCTTACTTACTCTTCATATTATTGCACAATCATTTGAAGTTACTGACCTGTAGCACAGAGATTGGAAGCATCTTGATAGGACCCACTTTGACATTTGCATGTGTCTTTGCTTCCATCGCCATCAGTGTCCTGACATTCAGAGTTGGTAAGTGATCTGTCTGAGGTACACTGAGTGTCCCCGTTGCAGGTTGATCCAATTACTGCAAATGAAGGCAGCTTGGTTTACAACCACCCTGATGCTATGATTGCACATGATGCAAGAATCAACTACATGGCATAGGAGGTAGACTTACAAGCTTACTTACTCTTCATGTTATTGCACAATCATTTGAAGTTACTGACCTGTAGCACAGAGATTGGAAGCATCTTGATAGTAGCCACTTTGACATTTGCATGTGTCTTTGCTTCCATCGCCATCAGTGTCCTGACATTCAGAGTTGGTAAGTGATCTGTCTGAGGTACACTGAGTGTCCGCGTTGCAGGTTGATCCAATTACTGCAAAAGAAGGCAGCTTGCTTTACAAGCACCCTGATGCTATGATTGCACATGATGCAAGAATCAACTACATGGCAAAGGAGAGGTAGACTTACAAGCTTACTTACTCTTAATATTATTGCACAATCATTTGAAGTTACTGACCTGTAGCACAGAGATTGGAAGCATCTTGATAGTAGCCACTTTGACATTTGCATGTGTCTTTGCTTCCATCGCCATCAGTGTCCTGACAGTCAGAGTCGGTAAGTGATCTGTCTGTGGTACACTCAGTGTCTGCGTTGCAGGTTGATCCAATTACTGCAAAAGAAGGCAGCTTGCTTTACAAGCACCCTGATGCTATGATTGCACATGATGCAAGAATCAACTACATGGCATAGGAGGTAGACTTACAAGCTTACTTACTCTTCCTATTATTGCACAATCATTTGAAGTTACTGACCTGTAGCACAGAGATTGGAAGCATCTTGATAGTAGCCACTTTGACATTTGCATGTGTCTTTGCTTCCATCGCCATCAGTGTCCTGACATTCAGAGTTGGGAAGTGATCTGTCTGAGGTACACTGAGTGTCCGCGTTGCAGGTTGATCCAATTACTGCAAAAGAAGGCAGCTTGCTTTACAAGCACCCTGATGCTATGATTGTACATGATGCAAGAATCAACTACATGGCATAGGAGGTAGACTTACAAGTTTACTTACTCTTAATATTATTGCACAATCATTTGAAGTTACTGACCTGTAGCACAGAGATTGGAAGCATCTTGATAGTAGCCACTTTGACATTTGCATGTGTCTTTGCTTCCATCGCCATCAGTGTCTTGACATTCAGAGTCGGTAAGTGATTTGTCTGTGGTACACTCAGTGTCTGCGTTGCAGGTTGATCCAATTACTGCAAAAGAAGGCAGCTTGCTTTACAAGCACCCTGATGCTATGATTGCACATGATGCAAGAATCAACTACATGGCATAGGAGGTAGACTTACAAGCTTACTTACTCTTCATATTATTGCACAATCATTTGAAGTTACTGACCTGTAGCACAGAGATTGGAAGCATCTTGATAGTAGCCACTTTGACATTTGCATGTGTCTTTGCTTCCATCGCCATCAGTGTCCTGACATTCAGAGTTGGTAAGTGATCTGTCTGAGGTACACTGAGTGTCCGCGTTGCAGGTTGATCCAATTACTGCAAAAGAAGGCAGCTTGCTTTACAAGCACCCTGATGCTATGATTGCACATGATGCAAGAATCAACTACATGGCATAGGATGTAGACTTACAAGCTTACTTACTCTTCATATTATTGCACAATCATTTGAAGTTACTGACCTGTAGCACAGAGATTGGAAGCATCTTGATAGTAGCCACTTTGACATTTGCATGTGTCTTTGCTTCCATCGCCATCAGTGTCCTGACATTCAGAGTTGGTAAGTGATCTGTCTGAGGTACACTGAGTGTCCGCGTTGCAGGTTGATCCAATTACTGCAAAAGAAGGCAGCTTGCTTTACAAGCACCCTGATGCTATGATTGCACATGATGCAAGAATCAACTACATGGCATAGGAGGTAGACTTACAAGCTTACTTACTCTTCATGTTATTGCACAATCATTTGAAGTTACTGACCTGTAGCACAGAGATTGGAAGCATCTTGATAGTATCCACTTTGACATTTGCATGTGTCTTCTCTTCCATCGCCATCAGTGTCCTGACATTCAGAGTTGGTAAGTGATCTGTCTGAGGTACACTGAGTGTCCGCGTTGCAGGTTGATCCAATTACTGCAAAAGAAGGCAGCTTGCTTTACAAGCACCCTGATGCTATGATTGCACATGATGCAAGAATCAACTACATGGCATAGGAGGTAGACTTACAAGCTTACTTACTCTTCATGTTATTGCACAATCATTTGAAGTTACTGACCTGTAGCACAGAGATTGGAAGCATCTTGATAGTAGCCACTTTGACATTTGCATGTGTCTTTGCTTCCATCGCCATCAGTGTCCTGACATTCAGAGTTGGTAAGTGATCTGTCTGAGGTACACTGAGTGTCCGCGTTGCAGGTTGATCCAATTACTGCAAAACAAGGCAGCTTGCTTTACAAGCACCCTGATGCTATGATTGCACATGATGCAAGAATCAACTATATGGCATAGGAGGTAGACTTACAAGCTTTCTTACTCTTCATATTATTGCACAATCATTTGAAGTTACTGACCTGTAGCACAGAGATTGGAAGCATCTTGATAGTAGCCACTTTGACATTTGCATGTGTCTTTGCTTCCATCGCCATCAGTGTCCTGACATTCAGAGTTGGTAAGTGATCTGTCTGAGGTACACTGAGTGTCGGCGTTGCAGGTTGATCCAATTACTGCAAAAGAAGGCAGCTTGCTTTACAAGCACCCTGATGCTATGATTGCACATGATGCAAGAATCAACTACATGGCATAGGAGGTAGACTTACAAGCTTACTTACTCTTCATATTATTGCACAATCATTTGAAGTTACTGACCTGTAGCACAGAGATTGGAAGCATCTTGATAGTAGCCACTTTGACATTTGCATGTGTCTTTGCTTCCATCGCCATCAGTGTCCTGACATTCAGAGTCGGTAAGTGATCTGTCTGTAGTACACTCAGTGTCTGCGTTGCAGGTTGATCCAATTACTGCAAAAGAAGGCAGCTTGCTTTACAAGCACCCTGATGCTATGATTGCACATGATGCAAGAATCAACTACATGGCATAGGAGGTAGACTTACAAGCTTACTGACTCTTCATATTATTGCACAATCATTTGAAGTTACTGACCTGTAGCACAGAGATTGGAAGCATCTTGATAGTAGCCACTTTGACATTTGCATGTGTCTTTGCTTCCATCGCCATCAGTGTCCTGACATTCAGAGTTGGTAAGTGATCTGTCTGAGGTACACTGAGTTTCTGCGTTGCAGGTTGATCCAATTACTGCAAAAGAAGGCAGCTTGCTTTACAAGCACCCTGATGCTATGATTGCACATGATACAAGAATCAATTACATGGCATAGGAGGTAGACTTACAAGTTTACTTACTCTTCATATTATTGCACACTCATTTGATGTTACTGACCTGTAGCACAGAGTTTGGAAGCATCTTGATAGTAGCCACTTTGACATTTGCATGTGTCTTTGCTTCCATCGCCATCAGTGTCCTGACATTCAGAGTTGGTAAGTGATCTGTCTGAGGTACACTGAGTGTCGGCGTTGCAGGTTGATCCAATTACTGCAAAAGAAGGCAGCTTGCTTTACAAGCACCCTGATGCTATGATTGCACATGATGAAAGAATCAACTACATGGCATAGGAGGTAGACTTACAAGCTTACTTACTCTTCATATTATTGCACAATCATTTGAAGTTACTGACCTGTAGCACAGAGATTGGAAGCATCTTGATAGTAGCCACTTTGACATTTGCATGTGTCTTTGCTTCCATTGCCGTCAGTGTCCTGACATTCAGAGTTGGTAAGTGATCTGTCTGAGGTACACTGAGTGTCCGCGTTGCAGGTTGATCCAATTACTGCAAAAGAAGGCAGCTTGCTTTACAAGCACCCTGATGCTATGATTGCACATGATGCAAGAATCAACTACATGGAATAGGAGGTAGACTTATATGCTTACTTAGTCTTCATATTATTGCACAATTATTTGAAGTTACTGACCTGTAGCACAGAGATTGGAAGCATCTTGATAGGACCCACTTTGACATTTGCATGTGTCTTTGCTTCCATCGCCATCAGTGTCCTGACATTCAGAGTTGGTAAGTGATCTGTCTGAGGTACACTGAGTGTCGGCGTTGCAGGTTGACCCAATTACTGCAAAAGAAGGAAGCTTGCTTTACAAGCACCCTGATGCTATGATTGCACATGATGCAAGAATCAACTACATGGCATAGGAGGTAGACTTTCAAGCCTACTTACTCTTCATATTATTGCACACTCATTTGAAATTACTGACCTGTGGCACAGAGATTGGAAGCATCTTGATAGTAGCCACTTTGACATTTGCATGTGTCTTTGCTTCCATCGCCATCAGTGTCCTGACATTCAGAGTTGGTAAGTGATCTGTCTGAGGTACACTGAGTGTCTGCGTTGCAGGTTGATCCAATTACTGCAAAAGAAGGCAGCTTGCTTTACAAGCACCCTGATGCTATGATTGCACATGATGCAAGAATCAACTACATGGCATAGGAGGTAGACTTACAAGCTTACTTACTCTTCATATTATTGCACAATCATTTGAAGTTACTGACCTGTAGCACAGAGATTGGAAGCATCTTGATAGTAGCCACTTTGACATTTGCATGTGTCTTTGCTTCCATCGCCATCAGTGTCCTGACATTCAGAGTTGGTAAGTGATCTGTCTGAGGTACACTGAGTGTCCGCGTTGCAGGTTGATCCAATTACTGCAAAAGAAGGCAGCTTGCTTTACAAGCACCCTGATGCTATGATTGCACATGATGCAACAATCAACTACATGGCATAGGAGGTAGACTTACAAGCTTACTTACTCTTCATATTATTGCACAATCATTTGAAGTTACTGACCTGTAGCACACAGATTGGAAGCATCTTGATAGTAGCCACTTTGACATTTGCATGTGTCTTTGCTTCCATCGCCATCAGTGTCCTGACATTCAGAGTTGGTAAGTGATCTGTCTGAGGTACACTGAGTGTCCGCGTTGCAGGTTGATCCAATTACTGCAAAAGAAGGCAGCTTGCTTTACAAGCACCCTGATGCTATGATTGCACATGATGCAAGAATCAACTACATGGCATAGGAGGTAGACTTACAAGCTTACTTACTCTTCATATTATTGCACAATCATTTGAAGTTACTGACCTGTAGCACACAGATTGGAAGCATCTTGATAGTAGCCACTTTGACATTTGCATGTGTCTTTGCTTCCATCGCCATCAGTGTCCTGACATTCAGAGTTGGTAAGTGATCTGTCTGAGGTACACTGAGTGTCCGCGTTGCAGGTTGATCCAATTACTGCAAAAGAAGGCAGCTTGCTTTACAAGCACCCTGATGCTATGATTGCACATGATGCAAGAATCAACGACATGGCATAGGAGGTAGACTTACAAGCTTACTTACTCTTCATATTATTGCACAATCATTTGAAGTTACTGACCTGTAGCACAGAGATTGGAAGCATCTTGATAGTAGCCACTTTGACATTTGCATGTGTCTTTGCTTCCATCGCCATCAGTGTCCTGACATTCAGAGTTGGTAAGTGATCTGTCTGAGGTACACTGAGTGTCCGCGTTGCAGGTTGATCCAATTACTGCAAAAGAAGGCAGCTTGCTTTACAAGCACCCTGATGCTATGATTGCACATGATGCAAGAATCAACTACATGGCATAGGAGGTAGACTTACAAGCTTACTTACCCTTCATATTATTGCATAATCATTTGAAGTTACTGACCTGTAGCACAGAGATTGGAAGCATCTTGATAGTAGCCACTTTGACATTTGCATGTGTCTTTGCTTCCATCGCCATCAATGTCCTGACATTCAGAGTTGGTAAGTGATCTGTCTGAGGTACACTGAGTGTCCGCGTTGCAGGTTGATCCAATTACTGCAAAAGAAGGCAGCTTGCTTTACAAGCACCCTGATGCTATGATTGCACATGATGCAAGAATCAACTACATGGCATAGGAGGTAGACGTACAAGCTTACTTACTCTTCATATTATTGCACAATCATTTGAAGTTACTGACCTGTAGCACACAGATTGGAAGCATCTTGATAGTAGCCACTTTGACATTTGCATGTGTCTTTGCTTCCATCGCCATCAGTGTCCTGACATTCAGAGTTGGTAAGTGATCTGTCTGAGGTACACTGAGTGTCCGCGTTGCAGGTTGATCCAATTACTGCAAAAGAAGGCAGCTTGCTTTACAAGCACCCTGATGCTATGATTGCACATGATGCAACAATCAACTACATGGCATAGGAGGTAGACTTACAAGCTTACTTACTCTTCATATTATTGCACACTCATTTGAAGTTACTGACCTGTAGCACAGAGATTGGAAGCATCTTGATAGTAGCCACTTTGACATTTGCATGTGTCTTTGCTTCCATCGCCATCAGTGTCCTGACATTCAGAGTTGGTAAGTGATCTGTCTGAGATACACTGAGTGTCCGCGTTGCAGGTTGATCCAATTACTACAAAAGAAGGCAGCTTGCTTTACAAGCACCCTGATGCTATGATTGCACATGATGCAAGAATCAACTACATGGCATAGGAGGTAGATTTACAAGCTTACTTACTCTTCATATTATTGGACAATCATTTGAAGTTACTGACCTGTAGCACAGAGATTCGAAGCATCTTGATAGTAGCCGCTTTGACATTTGCATGTGTCTTTGCGGACACTCAGAGTTGGTAGTATACTTACTCTTCATATTATTGCACAATCATTTGAAGTTACTGACCTGTAGCACAGAGATTGGAAGCATCTTGATAGTAGCCACTTTGACATTTGCACGTGTCTTTGCTTCCATCGCCATCAGTGTCCTGACATTCAGAGTTGGTAAGTGATCTGTCTGAGGTACACTGAGTGTCCACGTTGCAGGTTGACCCAATTACTGCAAAAGAAGGCAGCTTGCTTTACAAGCACCCTGATGCTATGATTGCACATGATGCAAGAATCAACTACATGGCATAGGAAGTAGACGTACAAGCTTGCTTACTCTTCATATTATTGCACAATCATTTGAAGTTACTGACCCGTAGCACAGAGATTGGAAGCATCTTGATAGTAGCCACTTTGACATTTGCATGTGTCTGTGCTTCCATCGCCATCAGTGTCCTGACATTCAGAGTTGGTAAGTGATCTGTCTGAGGTACACTGAGTGTCCGCGTTGCAGGTTGATCCAATTACTGCAAAAGAAGGCAGCTTGCTTTACAAGCACCCTGATGCTATGATTGCACATGATGCAAGAATCAACTACATGGCATAGGAGGTAGACTTACAAGCTTACTTACTCTTCATATTATTGCACAATCATTTGAAGTTACTGACCTGTAGCACACAGATTGGAAGCATCTTGATAGTAGCCACTTTGACATTTGCATGTGTCTTTGCTTCCATCGCCATCAGTGTCCTGACATTCAGAGTTGGTAAGTGACCTGTCTGAGGTACACTGAGTGTCCGCGTTGCAGGTTGATCCAATTACTGCAAAAGAAGGCAGCTTGCTTTACAAGCACCCTGATGCTATGATTGCACATGATGCAAGAATCAACTACATGGCATAGGAGGTAGACTTACTAGCTTACTTACTCTTCATATTATTGCACAATCATTTGAAGTTACTGACCTGTAGCACACAGATTGGAAGCATCTTGATAGTATCCACTTTGACATTTGCATGTGTCTTTGCTTCCATCGCCATCAGTGTCCTGACATTCAGAGTTGGTAAGTGATCTGTCTGAGGTACACTGAGTGTCCGCGTTGCAGGTTGATCCAATTACTGCAAAAGAAGGCAGCTTGCTTTACAAGCACCCTGATGCTATGATTGCACATGATGCAAGAATCAACTACATGGCATAGGAGGTAGACTTACAAGCTTACTCACTCTTCATATTATTGCACAATCATTTGAAGTTACTGACCTGTTGCACAGAGATTGGAAGCATCTTGATAGTAGCCACTTTGACATTTGCATGTGTCTTTGCTTCCATCGCCATCAGTGTCCTGACATTCAGAGTTGGTAAGTGACCTGTCTGAGGTACACTGAGTGTCCGCGTTGCAGGTTGATCCAATTACTGCAAAAGAAGGCAGCTTGCTTTACAAGCACCCTGATGCTATGATTGCACATGATGCAAGAATCAACGACATGGCATAGGAGGTAGACTTACAAGCTTACTTACTCTTCATATTATTGCACAATCATTTGAAGTTACTGACCTTTAGCACACAGATTGGAAGCATCTTGATAGTAGCCACTTTGACATTTGCATGTGTCTTTGCTTCCATCGCCATCAGTGTCCTGACATTCAGAGTTGGTAAGTGATCTGTCTGAGGTACACTGAGTGTCCGCGTTGCAGGTTGATCCAATTACTGCAAAAGAAGGCAGCTTGCTTTACAAGCACCCTGATGCTATGATTCCACATGATGCAAGAATCAACTACATGGAATAGGAGGTAGACTTATATGCTTACTTAGTCTTCATATTATTGCACAATTATTTGAAGTTACTGACCTGTAGCACAGAGATTGGAAGCATCTTGATAGTAGCCACTTTGACATTTGCATGTGTCTTTGCTTCCATCGCCATCAGTGTCCTGACATTCAGAGTTGGTAAGTGACCTGTCTGAGGTACACTGAGTGTCCGCGTTGCAGGTTGATCCAATTACTGCAAAAGAAGGCAGCTTGCTTTACAAGCACCCTGATGCTATGATTGCACATGATGCAAGAATCAACTACATGGCATAGGAGGTAGACTTACAAGCTTACTTACTCTTCATATTATTGCACACTCATTTGAAGTTACTGACCTGTAGCACAGAGATTGGAAGCATCTTGATAGTAGCCACTTTGACATTTGCATGTGTCTTTGCTTCCATCGCCATCAGTGTCCTGACATTCAGAGTTGGTAAGTGATCTGTCTGAGGTACACTGAGTGTCGGCGTTGCAGGTTGATCCAATTACTGCAAAAGAATGCAGCTTGCTTTACAAGCACCCTGATGCTATGATTGCACATGATACAATAATCAACTACATGGTATAGGAGGAAGACTTACAAGCTTACTTACTCTTCATATTATTGCACAATCATTTGAAGTTACTGACCTGTAGCACACAGATTGGAAGCATCTTGATAGTAGCCACTTTGACATTTGCATGTGTCTTTGCCTCCATTGCCATCAGTGTCCTGACATTCAGAGTTGGTAAGTGACCTGTCTGAGGTACACTGAGTGTCCGCGTTGCAGGTTGATCCAATTACTGCAAAAGAAGGCAGCTTGCTTTACAAGCACCCTGATGCTATGATTGCACATGATGCAAGAATCAACGACATGGCATAGGAGGTAGACTTACAAGCTTACTTACTCTTCATATTATTGCACAATCATTTGAAGTTACTGACCTGTAGCACAGAGATTGGAAGCATCTTGATAGTAGCCACTTTGACATTTGCATGTGTCTTTGCTTCCATTGCCATCAGTGTCCTGACATTCAGAGTTGGTATGTAATCTGTCTGAGGTACACTGAGTGTCCGCGTTGCAGGTTGATCCAATTACTGCAAAAGAAGGCAGCTTGCTTTACAAGCATCCTGATGCTATGATTGCACATGATGCAAGAATCAACGACATGGCATAGGAGGTAGACTTACAAGCTTACTTACTCTTCATATCATTGCACAATCATTTGAAGTTACTGACCTGTAGCACACAGATTGGAAGCATCTTGATAGTAGCCACTTTGACATTTGCATGTGTCTTTGCTTCCATCGCCATCAGTGTCCTGACATTCAGAGTTGGTAAGTAATCTGTCTGAGGTACACTGAGTGTCCGCGTTGCAGGTTGATCCAATTACTGCAAAAGAAGGCAGCTTGCTTTACAAGCACCCTGATGCTATGATTGCACATGATGCAAGAATCAACTACATGGCATAGGAGGTAGATTTACAAGCTTACTTACTCTTCATATTATTGCACAATCATTTGAAGTTACTGACCTGTAGCACAGAGATTGGAAGCATCTTGATAGTAGCCACTTTGACATTTGCATGTGTCTTTGCGGACACTCAGAGTTGGTAGTATACTTACTCTTCATATTATTGCACAATCATTTGAAGTTACTGACCTGTAGCACAGAGATTGGAAGCATCTTGATAGTAGCCACTTTGACATTTGCACGTGTCTTTGCTTCCATCGCCATCAGTGTCCTGACATTCAGAGTTGGTAAGTGATCTGTCTGAGGTACACTGAGTGTCCACGTTGCAGGTTGACCCAATTACTGCAAAAGAAGGCAGCTTGCTTTACAAGCACCCTGATGCTATGATTGCACATGATGCAAGAAACAACTACATGGCATAGGAAGTAGACGTACAAGCTTGCTTACTCTTCATATTATTGCACAATCATTTGAAGTTACTGACCTGTAGCACAGAGATTGGAAGCATCTTGATAGTAGCCACTTTGACATTTGCATGTGTCTTTGCTTCCATCGCCATCAGTGTCCTGACATTCAGAGTTGGTAAGTGACCTGTCTGAGGTACACTGAGTGTCCGCGTTGCAGGTTGATCCAATTACTGCAAAAGAAGGCAGCTTGCTTTACAAGCACCCTGATGCTATGATTGCACATGATGCAAGAATCAACTACATGGCATAGGAGGTAGACTTACAAGCTTACTTACTCTTCATATTATTGCACAATCATTTGAAGTTACTGACCTGTAGCACAGAGATTGGAAGCATCTTGATAGTAGCCACTTTGACATTTGCATGTGTCTTTGCTTCCATCGCCATCAGTGTCCTGACATTCAGAGTTGGTAAGTGACCTGTCTGAGGTACACTGAGTGTCCGCGTTGCAGGTTGATCCAATTACTGCAAAAGAAGGCAGCTTGCTTTACAAGCACCCTGATGCTATGATTGCACATGATGCAAGAATCAACTACATGGCATAGGAGGTAGACTTACAAGCTTACTTACTCTTCATATTATTGCACAATCATTTGAAGTTACTGACCTGTAGCACACAGATTGGAAGCATCTTGATAGTAGCCACTTTGACATTTGCATGTGTCTTTGCTTCCATCGCCATCAGTGTCCTGACATTCAGAGTTGGTAAGTGATCTGTCTGAGGTACACTGAGTGTCCGCGTTGCAGGTTGATCCAATTACTGCAAAAGAAGGCAGCTTGCTTTACAAGCACCCTAATGCTATGATTGCACATGATGCAAGAATCAACTACATGGCATAGGAGGTAGACTTACAAGCTTACTTACTCTTCATATTATTGCACAATCATTTGAAGTTACTGACCTGTAGCACAGAGATTGGAAGCATCTTGATAGTAGCCACTTTGACATTTGCATGTGTCTTTGCTTCCATCGCCATCAGTGTCCTGACATTCAGAGTTGGTAAGTGATCTGTCTGAGGTACACTGAGTGTCCGCGTTGCAGGTTGATCCAATTACTGCAAAAGAAGGCAGCTTGCTTTACAAGCACCCTGATGCTATGATTGCACATGATGCAAGAATCAACTACATGGCATAGGAGGTAGACTTACAAGCTTACTTACTCTTCATATTATTGCACAATCATTTGAAGTTACTGACCTGTAGCACAGAGATTGGAAGCATCTTGATAGTAGCCACTTTGACATTTGCATGTGTCTTTGCTTCCATCGCCATCAGTGTCCTGACATTCAGAGTTGGTAAGTGATCTGTCTGAGGTACACTGAGTGTCCGCGTTGCAGGTTGATCCAATTACTGCAAAAGAAGGCAGCTTGCTTTACAAGCACCCTGATGCTATGATTGCACAAGATGCAAGAATCAACTACATGGCATAGGAGGTAGACTTACAAGCTTACTTACTCTTCATGTTATTGCACAATCACTTGAAGTTACTGACCTGTAGCACAGAGATTGGAAGCATCTTGATAGTAGCCACTTTGACATTTGCATGTGTCTTTGCTTCCATCGCCATCAGTGTCCTGACATTCACAGTTGGTAAGTGATCTGTCTGAGGTACACTGAGTGTCCGCGTTGCAGGTTGATCCAATTACTGCAAAAGAAGGCAGCTTGCTTTACAAGCACCCTGGTGCTATGATTCCACATGATGCAAGAATCAACTACATGGAATAGGAGGTAGACTTATATGCTTACTTAGTCTTCATATTATTGCACAATTATTTGAAGTTACTGACCTGTAGCACAGAGATTGGAAGCATCTTGATAGTAGCCACTTTGACATTTGCATGTGTCTTTGCTTCCATCGCCATCAGTGTCCTGACATTCAGAGTTGGTAAGTGATCTGTCTGAGGTACACTGAGTGTCCGCGTTGCAGGTTGACCCAATTACTGCAAAAGAAGGCAGCTTGCTTTACAAGCACCCTGATGCTATGATTGCACATGATGCAAGAATCAACTACATGGCATAGGAGGTAGACTTACAAGCCTACTTACTCTTCATATTATTGCACACTCATTTGAAGTTACTGACCTGTGGCACAGAGATTGGAAGCATCTTGATAGTAGCCACTTTGACATTTGCATGTGTCTTTGCTTCCATCGCCATCAGTGTCCTGACATTCAGAGTTGGTAAGTGATCTGTCTGAGGTACACTGAGTGTCCGCGTTGCAGGTCGATCCAATTACTGCAAAAGAAGGCAGCTTGCTTTACAAGCACCCTGATGCTATGATTGCACATGATGCAAGAATCAACTACATGGCATAGGAGGTAGACTTGCAAGCTTACTTACTCTTCATATTATTGCACAATCATTTGAAGTTACTGACCTGTAGCACAGAGATTGGAAGCATCTTGATAGTAGCCACTTTGACATTTGCATGTGTCTTTGCTTCCATCGCCATCAGTGTCCTGACATTCAGAGTTGGTAAGTGACCTGTCTGAGGTACACTGAGTGTCCGCGTTGCAGGTTGATCCAATTACTGCAAAAGAAGGCAGCTTGCTTTACAAGCACCCTGATGCTATGATTGCACATGATGCAAGAATCAACGACATGGCATAGGAGGTAGACTTACAAGCTTACTTACTCTTCATATTATTGCACAATCATTTGAAGTTACTGACCTGTAGCACACAGATTGGAAGCATCTTGATAGTAGCCACTTTGACATTTGCATGTGTCTTTGCTTCCATCGCCATCAGTGTCCTGACATTCAGAGTTGGTAAGTGATCTGTCTGAGGTACACTGAGTGTCCACGTTGCAGGTTGATCCAATTACTGCAAAAGAAGGCAGCTTGCTTTACAAGCACCCTGATGCTATGATTGCACATGATGCAAGAATCAACTACATGGAATAGGAGGTAGACTTATATGCTTACTTAGTCTTCATATTATTGCACAATTATTTGAAGTTACTGACCTGTAGCACAGAGATTGGAAGCATCTTGATAGTAGCCACTTTGACATTTGCATGTGTCTTTGCTTCCATCGCCATCAGTGTCCTGACATTCAGAGTTGGTAAGTGATCTGTCTGAGGTACACTGAGTGTCCGCGTTGCAAGTTGATCCAATTACTGCAAAAGAAGGCAGCTTGCTTTACAAGCACCCTGATGCTATGATTGCACATGATGCAAGAATCAACTACATGGCATAGGAGGTAGACTTACAAGCTTACTTACTCTTCATATTATTGCACAATCATTTGAAGTTACTGACCTGTAGCACAGAGATTGGAAGCATCTTGATAGTAGCCACTTTGACATTTGCATGTGTCTTTGCTTCCATCGCCATCAGTGTCCTGACATTCAGAGTTGGTAAGTGATCTGTCTGAGGTACACTGAGTGTCCGCGTTGCAGGTTGATCCAATTACTGCAAAAGAAGGCAGCTTGCTTTACAAGCACCCTGATGCTATGATTGCACATGATGCAAGAATCAACTACATGGCATAGGAGGTAGACTTACAAGCTTACTTACTCTTCATATTATTGCACACTCATTTGAAGTTACTGACCTGTAGCACACAGATTGGAAGCATCTTGATAGTAGCCACTTTGACATTTGCATGTGTCTTTGCTTCCATCGCCATCAGTGTCCTGACATTCAGAGTTGGTAAGTGATCTGTCTGAGGTACACTGAGTGTCGGCGTTGCAGGTTGATCCAATTACTGCAAAAGAAGGCAGCTTGCTTTACAAGCACCCTGATGCTATGATTGCACATGATGCAAGAATCAACTACATGGCATAGGAGGTAGACTTGCAAGCTTACTTACTCTTCATATTATTGCACAATCATTTGAAGTTACTGACCTGTAGCACAGAGATTGGAAGCATCTTGATAGTAGCCACTTTGACAATTGCATGTGTCTTTGCTTCCATCGCCATCAGTGTCCTGACATTCAGAGTTGGTAAGTGACCTGTCTGAGGTACACTGAGTGTCCGCGTTGCAGGTTGATCCAATTACTGCAAAAGAAGGCAGCTTGCTTTACAAGCACCCTGATGCTATGATTGCACATGATGCAAGAATCAACGACATGGCATAGGAGGTAGACTTACAAGCTTACTTACTCTTCATATTATTGCACAATCATTTGAAGTTACTGACCTGTAGCACAGAGATTGGAAGCATCTTGATAGTAGCCACTTTGACATTTGCATGTGTCTTTGCTTCCATCGCCATCAGTGTCCTGACATTCAGAGTTGGTAAGTGATCTGTCTGAGGTACACTGAGTGTCCACGTTGCAGGTTGATCCAATTACTGCAAAAGAAGGCAGCTTGCTTTACAAGCACCCTGATGCTATGATTGCACATGATGTAAGAATCAACTACATGGAATAGGAGGTAGACTTATATGCTTACTTAGTCTTCATATTATTGCACAATTATTTGAAGTTACTGACCTGTAGCACACAGATTGGAAGCATCTTGATAGTAGCCACTTTGACATTTGCATGTGTCTTTGCTTCCATCGCCATCAGTGTCCTGACATTCAGAGTTGGTAAGTGATCTGTCTGAGGTACACTGAGTGTCCGCGTTGCAGGTTGACCCAATTACTGCAAAAGAAGGCAGCTTGCTTTACAAGCACCCTGATGCTATGATTGCACATGATGCAAGAATCAACTACATGGCATAGGAGGTAGACTTACAAGCCTACTTACTCTTCATATTATTGCACACTCATTTGAAGTTACTGACCTGTGGCACAGAGATTGGAAGCATCTTGATAGTAGCCACTTTGACATTTGCATGTGTCTTTGCTTCCATCGCCATCAGTGTCCTGACATTCAGAGTTGGTAAGTGATCTGTCTGAGGTACACTGAGTGTCCGCGTTGCAAGTTGATCCAATTACTGCAAAAGAAGGCAGCTTGCTTTACAAGCACCCTGATGCTATGATTGCACATGATGCAAGAATCAACTACATGGCATAGGAGGTAGACTTACAAGCTTACTTACTCTTCATATTATTGCACAATCATTTGAAGTTACTGACCTGTAGCACAGAGATTGGAAGCATCTTGATAGTAGCCACTTTGACATTTGCATGTGTCTTTGCTTCCATCGCCATCAGTGTCCTGACATTCAGAGTTGGTAAGTGATCTGTCTGAGGTACACTGAGTGTCCGCGTTGCAGGTTGATCCAATTACTGCAAAAGAAGGCAGCTTGCTTTACAAGCACCCTGATGCTATGATTGCACATGATGCAAGAATCAACTACATGGCATAGGAGGTAGACTTACAAGCTTACTTACTCTTCATATTATTGCACACTCATTCGAAGTTACTGACCTGTAGCACACAGATTGGAAGCATCTTGATAGTAGCCACTTTGACATTTGCATGTGTCTTTGCTTCCATCGCCATCAGTGTCCTGACATTCAGAGTTGGTAAGTGATCTGTCTGAGGTACACTGAGTGTCGGCGTTGCAGGTTGATCCAATTACTGCAAAAGAAGGCAGCTTGCTTTACAAGCACCCTGATGCTATGATTGCACATGATACAATAATCAACTACATGGCATAGGAGGTAGACTTCCAAGCTTACTTACTCTTCATATTATTGCACAATCGTTTGAAGTTACTGACCTGTAGCACAGAGATTGGAAGCATCTTGATAGTAGCCACTTTGACATTTGCATGTGTCTTTGCTTCCATCGCCATCAGTGTCCTGACATTCAGAGTTGGTAAGTGACCTGTCTGAGGTACACTGAGTGTCCGCGTTGCAGGTTGATCCAATTACTGCAAAAGAAGGCAGCTTGCTTTACAAGCACCCTGATGCTATGATTGCACATGATGCAAGAATCAACTACATGGCATAGGAGGTACACTTACAAGCCTACTTACTCGTCATATTATTGCACACTCATTTGAAGTTACTGACCTGTAGCACACAGATTGGAAGCATCTTGATAGTAGCCACTTTGACATTTGCATGTGTCTTTGCTTCCATCGCCATCAGTGTCCTGACATTCAGAGTTGGTAAGTGATCTGTCTGAGGTACACTGAGTGTCCGCGTTGCAGGTTGATCCAATTACTGCAAAAGAAGGCAGATTGCTTTACAAGCACCCTGATGCTATGATTGCACATGATGCAAGAATCAACTACATGGCATAGAAGGTAGACTTACAAGCTTACTTACTCTTCATATTATTGCACAATCATTTGAAGTTACTGACCTGTAGCACAGAGATTGGAAGCATCTTGATAGTAGCCACTTTGACATTTGCATGTGTCTTTGCTTCCATCGCCATCAGTGTCCTGACATTCAGAGTTGGTAAGTGATCTGTCTGAGGTACACTGAGTGTCGGCGTTGCAGGTTGATCCAATTACTGCAAAAGAAGGCAGCTTGCTTTACAAGCACCCTGATGCTATGATTGCACATGATGCAAGAATCAACTACATGGCATAGGAGGTAGACTTACAAGCTTACTTACCCTTCATATTATTGCACAATCATTTGAAGTTACTGACCTGTAGCACAGAGATTGGAAGCATCTTGATAGTAGCCACTTTGACATTTGCATGTGTCTTTGCTTCCATCGCCATCAGTGTCCTGACATTCAGAGTTGGTAAGTGATCTGTCTGAGGTACACTGAGTGTCTGCGTTGCAGGTTGATCCAATTACTGCAAAAGAAGGCAGCTTGCTTTACAAGCACCCTGATGCTATGATTGCACATGATGCAAGAATCAACTACATGGCATAGGAGGTAGACTTACAAGCTTACTTACTCTTCATATTATTGCACAATCATTTGAAGTTACTGACCTGTAGAACAGAGATTGGAAGCATCTTGATAGTAGCCACTTTGACATTTGCATGTGTCTTTGCTTCCATCGCCATCAGTGTCCTGACATTCAGAGTTGGTAAGTGATCTGTCTGAGGTACACTGAGTGTCGGCGTTGCAGGTTGATCCAATTACTGCAAAAGAAGGCAGCTTGCTTTACAAGCACCCTGATGCTATGATTGCACATGATGCAAGAATCAACTACATGGCATAGGAGGTAGACTTACAAGCTTACTTACTCTTCATATTATTGCACAATCATTTGAAGTTACTGACCTGTAGCACAGAGATTGGAAGCATCTTGATAGTAGCCACTTTGACATTTGCATGTGTCTTTGCTTCCATCGCCATCAGTGTCCTGACATTCAGAGTTGGTAAGTGATCTGTCTGAGGTACACTGAGTGTCTGCGTTGCAGGTTGATCTTATTACTGCAAAAGAAGGCAGCTTGCTTTACAAGCACCCTGATGCTATGATTGCACATGATGCAAGAATCAACTACATGGCATAGGAGGTAGACTTACAAGCTTACTTACTCTTTATATTATTGCACAATCATTTGAAGTTACTGACCTGTAGCACAGAGATTGGAAGCATCTTGATAGTAGCCACTTTGACATTTGCATGTGTCTTTGCTTCCATCGCCATCAGTGTCCTGACATTCAGAGTTGGTAAGTGACCTGTCTGAGGTACACTGAGTGTCCGCGTTGCAGGTTGATCCAATTACTGCAAAAGAAGGCAGCTTGCTTTACAAGCACCCTGATGCTATGATTGCACATGATGCAAGAATCAACTACATGGCATAGGAGGTAGACTTACAAGCTTACTTACTCTTCATATTATTGCACAATCATTTGAAGTTACTGACCTGTAGCACAGAGATTGGAAGCATCTTGATAGTAGCCACTTTGACATTTGCATGTGTCTTTGCTTCCATCGCCATCAGTGTCCTGACATTCAGAGTTGGTAAGTGATCTGTCTGAAGTACACTGAGTGTCGGCGTTGCAGGTTGATCCAATTACTGCAAAAGAAGGCAGCTTGCTTTACAAGCACCCTGATGCTATGATTGCACATGATGCAAGAATCAACTACATGGCATAGGAGGTAGACTTACAAGCTTACTTACTCTTCATATTATTGCACACTCATTTGAAGTTACTGACCTGTAGCACAGAGATTGGAAGCATCTTGATAGTAGCCACTTTGACATTTGCATGTGTCTTTGCTTCCATCGCCATCAGTGTCCTGACATTCAGAGTTGGTAAGTGATCTGTCTGAGGTACACTGAGTGTCCGCGTTGCAGGTTGATCCAATTACTGCAAAAGAAGGCAGATTGCTTTACAAGCACCCTGATGCTATGATTGCACATGAGGCAAGAATCAACTACATGGCATAGGAGGTAGACTTACAAGCTTACTTACTCTTCATATTATTGCACAATCATTTGAAGTTACTGACCTGTAGCACAGAGATTGGAAGCATCTTGATAGTAGCCACTTTGACATTTGCATGTGTCTTTGCTTCCATCGCCATCAGTGTCCTGACATTCAGAGTTGGTAAGTGATCTGTCTGAGGTACACTGAGTGTCGGCGTTGCAGGTTGATCCAATTACTGCAAAAGAAGGCAGCTTGCTTTACAAGCACCCTGATGCTATGATTGCACATGATGCAAGAATCAACTACATGGCATAGGAGGTAGACTTACAAGCTTACTTACCCTTCATATTATTGCACAATCATTTGAAGTTACTGACCTGTAGCACAGAGATTGGAAGCATCTTGATAGTAGCCACTTTGACATTTGCATGTGTCTTTGCTTCCATCGCCATCAGTGTCCTGACATTCAGAGTTGGTAAGTGATCTGTCTGAGGTACACTGAGTGTCTGCGTTGCAGGTTGATCCAATTACTGCAAAAGAAGGCAGCTTGCTTTACAAGCACCCTGATGCTATGATTGCACATGATGCAAGAATCAACTACATGGCATAGGAGGTAGACTTACAAGCTTACTTACTCTTCATATTATTGCACAATCATTTGAAGTTACTGACCTGTAGCACAGAGATTGGAAGCATCTTGATAGTAGCCACTTTGACATTTGCATGTGTCTTTGCTTCCATCGCCATCAGTGTCCTGACATTCAGAGTTGGTAAGTGATCTGTCTGAGGTACACTGAGTGTCCGCGTTGCAGGTTGATCCAATTACTGCAAAAGAAGGCAGCTTGCTTTACAAGCACCCTGATGCTATGATTGCACATGATGCAAGAATCAACTACATGGCATAGGAGGTAGACTTACAAGCTTACTTACTCTTCATATTATTGCACAATCATTTGAAGTTACTGACCTGTAGCACAGAGATTGGAAGCATCTTGATAGTAGCCACTTTGACATTTGCATGTGTCTTTGCTTCCATCGCCATCAGTGTCCTGACATTCAGAGTTGGTAAGTGATCTGTCTGAGGTACACTGAGTGTCTGCGTTGCAGGTTGATCTTATTACTGCAAAAGAAGGCAGCTTGCTTTACAAGCACCCTGATGCTATGATTGCACATGATGCAAGAATCAACTACATGGCATAGGAGGTAGACTTACAAGCTTACTTACTCTTTATATTATTGCACAATCATTTGAAGTTACTGACCTGTAGCACAGAGATTGGAAGCATCTTGATAGTAGCCACTTTGACATTTGCATGTGTCTTTGCTTCCATCGCCATCAGTGTCCTGACATTCAGAGTTGGTAAGTGACCTGTCTGAGGTACACTGAGTGTCCGCGTTGCAGGTTGATCCAATTACTGCAAAAGAAGGCAGCTTGCTTTACAAGCACCCTGATGCTATGATTGCACATGATGCAAGAATCAACTACATGGCATAGGAGGTAGACTTACAAGCTTACTTACTCTTCATATTATTGCACAATCATTTGAAGTTACTGACCTGTAGCACAGAGATTGGAAGCATCTTGATAGTAGCCACTTTGACATTTGCATGTGTCTTTGCTTCCATCGCCATCACTGTCCTGACATTCAGAGTTGGTAAGTGATCTGTCTGAAGTACACTGAGTGTCGGCGTTGCAGGTTGATCCAATTACTGCAAAAGAAGGCAGCTTGCTTTACAAGCACCCTGATGCTATGATTGCACATGATGCAAGAATCAACTACATGGCATAGGAGGTAGACTTACAAGCTTACTTACTCTTCATATTATTGCACACTCATTTGAAGTTACTGACCTGTAGCACAGAGATTGGAAGCATCTTGATAGTAGCCACTTTGACATTTGCATGTGTCTTTGCTTCCATCGCCATCAGTGTCCTGACATTCAGAGTTGGTAAGTGATCTGTCTGAGGTACACTGAGTGTCCGCGTTGCAGGTTGATCCAATTACTGCAAAAGAAGGCAGCTTGCTTTACAAGCACCCTGATGCTATGATTGCACATGATGCAAGAATCAACTACATGGCATAGGAGGTAGACTTACAAGCTTACTTACTCTTTATATTATTGCACAATCATTTGAAGTTACTGACCTGTAGCACAGAGATTGGAAGCATCTTGATAGTAGCCACTTTGACATTTGCATGTGTCTTTGCTTCCATCGCCATCAGTGTCCTGACATTCAGAGTTGGTAAGTGACCTGTCTGAGGTACACTGAGTGTCCGCGTTGCAGGTTGATCCAATTACTGCAAAAGAAGGCAGCTTGCTTTACAAGCACCCTGATGCTATGATTGCACATGATGCAAGAATCAACTACATGGCATAGGAGGTAGACTTACAAGCTTACTTACTCTTCATATTATTGCACAATCATTTGAAGTTACTGACCTGTAGCACAGAGATTGGAAGCATCTTGATAGTAGCCACTTTGACATTTGCATGTGTCTTTGCTTCCATCGCCATCAGTGTCCTGACATTCAGAGTTGGTAAGTGATCTGTCTGAGCTACACTGAGTGTCCGCGTTGCAGGTTGATCCAATTACTGCAAAAGAAGGCAGCTTGCTTTACAAGCACCCTGATGCTATGATTGCACATGATGCAAGAATCAACTACATGGCATAGGAGGTAAACTTAATAGCTTACTTACTCTTCATATTATTGCACAATCATTTGAAGTTACTGACCTGTAGCACAGAGATTGGAAGCATCTTGATAGTAGCCACTTTGACATTTGCATGTGTCTTTGCTTCCATCGCCATCAGTGTCCTGACATTCAGAGTTGGTAAGTGATCTGTCTGAGGTACACTGAGTGTCCGCGTTGCAGGTTGATCCAATTACTGCAAAAGAAGGCAGCTTCCTTTACAAGCACCCTGATGCTATGATTGCACATGATGCAAGAATCAACTACATGGCATAGGAGGTAGACTTACAAGCTTACTTACTCTTCATATTATTGCACAATCATTTGAAGTTACTGACCTGTAGCACAGAGATTGGAAGCATCTTGATAGTAGCCACTTTGACATTTGCATGTGTCTTTGCTTCCATCGCCATCAGCGTCCTGACATTCAGAGTTGGTAAGTGATCTGTCTGAGGTACACTGAGTGTCCGCGTTGCAGGTTGATCCAATTACTGCAAAAGAAGGCAGCTTGCTTTACAAGCACCCTGATGCTATGATTGCACATGATGCAAGAATCAACTACATGGCATAGGAGGTAGACTTACAAGCTTACTTACTCTTCATATTATTGCACAATCATTTGAAGTTACTGACCTGTAGCACACAGATTGGAAGCATCTTGATAGTAGCCACTTTGACATTTGCATGTGTCTTTGCTTCCATCGCCATCAGTGTCCTGACATTCAGAGTTGGTAAGTGATCTGTCTGAGGTACACTGAGTGTCCGCGTTGCAGGTTGATCCAATTACTGCAAAAGAAGGCAGCTTGCTTTACAAGCACCCTGATGCTATGATTGCACATGATGCAAGAATCAACTACATGGCATAGGAGGTAGACTTACAAGCTTACTTACTCTTCATATTATTGCACAATCATTTGAAGTTACTGACCTGTAGCACAGAGATTGGAAGCATCTTGATAGTAGCCACTTTGACATTTGCATGTGTCTTTGCTTCCATCGCCATCAGTGTCCTGACATTCAGAGTCGGTAAGTGATCTGTCTGAGGTACACTGAGTGTCTGCGTTGCAGGTTGATCCAATTACTGCAAAAGAAGGCAGCTTGCTTTACAAGCACCCTGATGCTATGATTGCACATGATGCAAGAATCAACTACATGGCATAGGAGGTAGACTTACAAGCTTACTTACTCTTCATATTATTGCACAATCATTTGAAGTTACTGACCTGTAGAACAGAGATTGGAAGCATCTTGATAGTAGCCACTTTGACATTTGCATGTGTCTTTGCTTCCATCGCCATCAGTGTCCTGACATTCAGAGTTGGTAAGTGATCTGTCTGAGGTACACTGAGTGTCCGCGTTGCAGGTTGATCCAATTACTTCAAAAGAAGGCAGCTTGCTTTACAAGCACCCTGATGCTATGATTGCACATGATGCAAGAATCAACTACATGGCATAGGAGGTAGACTTACAAGCTTACATACTTTTCATATTATTGCACAATCATTTGAAGTTACTGACCTGTAGCACAGAGATTGGAAGCATCTTGATAGTAGCCACTTTGACATTTGCATGTGTCTTTGCTTCCATCGCCATCAGTGTCCTGACATTCAGAGTTGGTAAGTGATCTGTCTGAGGTACACTGAGTGTCTGCGTTGCAGGTTGATCCAATTACTGCAAAAGAAGGCAGCTTGCTTTACAAGCACCCTGATGCTATGATTGCACATGATGCAAGAATCAACTACATGGCATAGGAGAGGTAGACTTACAAGCTTACTTACTCTTCATATTATTGCACAATCATTTGAAGTTACTGACCTGTGGCACAGAGATTGGAAGCATCTTGATAGTAGCCACTTTGACATTTGCATGTGTCTTTGCTTCCATCGCCATCAGTGTCCTGACATTCAGAGTTGGTAAGTGATCTGTCTGAGGTACACTGAGTGTCCGCGTTGCAGGTTGATCCAATTACTGCAAAAGAAGGCAGCTTGCTTTACAAGCACCCTGATGCTATGATTGCACATGATGCAAGAATCAACTACATGGCATAGGAGGTAGACTTACAAGCTTACTTACTCTTTATATTATTGCACAATCATTTGAAGTTACTGACCTGTAGCACAGAGATTGGAAGCATCTTGATAGTAGCCACTTTGACATTTGCATGTGTCTTTGCTTCCATCGCCATCAGTGTCCTGACATTCAGAGTTGGTAAGTGATCTGTCTGAGGTACACTGAGTGTCCGCGTTGCAGGTTGATCCAATTACTGCAAAAGAAGGCAGCTTGCTTTACAAGCACCCTGATGCTATGATTGCACATGATGCAAGAATCAACTACATGGCATAGGAGGTAGACTTACAAGCTTACTTACTCTTCATATTATTGCACAATCATTTGAAGTTACTGACCTGTAGCACAGAGATTGGAAGCATCTTGATAGTAGCCACTTTGACATATGCATGTGTCTTTGCTTCCATCGCCATCAGTGTCCTGACATTCAGAGTTGGTAAGTGATCTGTCTGAGGTACACTGAGTGTCCGCGTTGCAGGTTGATCCAATTACTGCAAAAGAAGGCAGCTTGCTTTACAAGCACCCTGATGCTACGATTGCACATGATGCAAGAATCAACTACATGGCATAGGAGGTAGACTTACAAGCTTACTTACTCTTCATATTATTGCACAATCATTTGAAGTTACTGACCTGTAGCACAGAGATTGGAAGCATCTTGATAGTAGCCACTTTGACATTTGCATGTGTCTTTGCTTCCATCGCCATCAGTGTCCTGACATTCAGAGTTGGTAAGTGATCTGTCTGTGGTACACTGAGTGTCCGCGTTGCAGGTTGATCCAATTACTGCAAAAGAAGGCAGCTTCCTTTACAAGCACCCTGATGCTATGATTGCACATGATGCAAGAATCAACTACATGGCATAGGAGGTAGACTTACAAGCTTACTTACTCTTCATAATATTGCACAATCATTTGAAGTTACTGACCTGTAGCACAGAGATTGGAAGCATCTTGATAGTAGCCACTTTGACATTTGCATGTGTCTTTGCTTCCATCGCCATCAGTGTCCTGACATTCAGAGTTGGTAAGTGATCTGTCTGAGGTACACTGAGTGTCCGCGTTGCAGGTTGATCCAATTACTGCAAAAGAAGGCAGCTTGCTTTACAAGCACCCTGATGCTATGATTGCACATGATGCAAGAATCAACTACATGGCAAAGGAGGTAGACTTACAAGCTTACTTACTCTTCATATTTTTGCACAATCATTTAAAGTTACTGACCTGTAGCACAGAGATTGGAAGCATCTTGATAGTAGCCACTTTGACATTTGCATGTGTCTTTGCTTCCATCGCCATCAGTGTCCTGACATTCAGAGTTGGTAAGTGATCTGTCTGAGGTACACTGAGTGTCCGCGTTGCAGGTTGATCCAATTACTGCAAAAGAAGGCAGCTTGCTTTACAAGCACCCTGATGCTATGATTGCACATGATGCAAGAATCAACTACATGGCATAGGAGAGGTAGACTTACAAGCTTACTTACTCTTCATATTATTGCACAATCATTTGAAGTTACTGACCTGTAGCACAGAGATTCGAAGCATCTTGATAGTAGCCACTTTGACATTTGCATGTGTCTTTGCTTCCATCGCCATCAGTGTCCTGACATTCAGAGTTGGTAAGTGATCTGTCTGAGGTACACTGAGTGTCCGAATTGCAGGTTGATCCAATTACTGCAAAAGAAGGCAGCTTGCTTTACAAGCACCCTGATGCTATGATTGCACATGATGCAAGAATCAACTACATGGAATAGTAAGTAGACTTACAAGCTTACTTACTCTTCATATTATTGCACAATCATTTGAAGTTACTGACCTGTAGCACAGAGATTGGAAGCATCTTGATAGTAGCCACTTTGACATTTGCATGTGTCTTTGCTTCCATCGCCATCAGTGTCCTGGCATTCAGAGTTGGTAAGTGATCTGTCTGTGGTACACTGAGTGTCCGCGTTGCAAGTTGATCCAATTACTGCAAAAGAAGGCAGCTTCCTTTACAAGCACCCTGATGCTATGATTGCACATGATGCAAGAATCAACTACATGGCATAGGAGGTAGACTTACAAGCTTACTTAATTTTCATATTATTGCACAATCATTTGAAGTTACTGACCTGTAGCACAGAGATTGGAAGCATCTTGATAGTAGCCACTTTGACATTTGCATGTGTCTTTGCTTCCATCGCCATCAGTGTCCTGACATTCAGAGTTGGTAAGTGATCTGTCTGAGGTACACTGAGTGTCCGCGTTGCAGGTTGATCCAATTACTGCAAAAGAAGGCAGCTTCCTTTACAAGCACCCTGATGCTATGATTGCACATGATGCAAGAATCAACTACATGGCATAGGAGGTAGACTTACAAGCTTACTTACTTTTCATATTATTGCACAATCATTTGAAGTTACTGACCTGTAGCACAGAGATTGGAAGCATCTTGATAGTAGCCACTTTGACATTTGCATGTGTCTTTGCTTCCATCGCCATCAGTGTCCTGACATTCAGAGTTGGTAAGTGATCTGTCTGAGGTACACTGAGTGTCCGCGTTGCAGGTTGATCCAATTACTGCAAAAGAAGGCAGCTTCCTTTACAAGCACCCTGATGCTATGATTGCACATGATGCAAGAATCAACTACATGGCATAGGAGATAGACTTACAAGCTTACTTACTCTTCATATTATTGCACAATCGTTTGAAGTTACTGACCTGTAGCAAAGAATAGAAGAGTTGGTAAGTGATCTGTCTGAGGTACACTGGGTGTCCGCATTGCAGGTTGATCCAATTACTGCAAAACGAGGTAGCTTGGTATACAAGCATCAAGAACTATTTGTTTGTCTGAAGTTCTGGTTGTGCCAAACAGTTGGTTGCCGACCCGGAAATAGTGGTTGTCCTTCCGGCATGGATGTCATTGCCTGACTTGGAGTTTGGTTTGTCATACAAATGTGTAGCTCCCTGTATGGTGTCTCTGCTTTTGTTGTCATGTTTTATGTCAATAAACTTGCTAAACTAAGACATGATGGACCACAGAGATTTGCGGTAAAAATTGAAAATTAACGGGATGTCGAGATACCTTTATGGGAAAACTCATAGATTTCCAGCTAAAGCCAAAGCTTAGCAGGATCGTAAAGCTATAAAGTTTCAGGGACAACCCTGTAACATGTGATGTTTGATGAAATGTGCATTTATAATACTGATATACATGGACACGTCACTAGGCAGTCTTATAAATTACATGTACCATTCTGTAGGTCATTGACCAAATCTAGAACAATTAGGCTCAAAGGAGTCTGTAAATGGAATACAATCACTCAAGAATTGAGTTTGATTGTAGCATTCCAGTATTTATAAGGAGAGTTAGATATTTTTTGAAAGAACAAGGTTCTGTCATTTTATTACTATGAAACATTTTTATCCATTTACAGCTTATTTGTATACTTGTTCATGTTGGATAGTTTACATGGTCAACGCATCCTTTTGTTTTATTTAGTCTTTGCCCCATTGTTCTGCACTAAGAAAATATTCTTAAGTAGGGATATATGGGAGGGCATATAATCTATGATTCTTGCCCTCATTGTCATAGTACATTACCTGAATGTATAATCAACAATTGTTGTACATCTATATTGTATTATTTTGTGCTGTGACAATAATAGACTTTCAACTTCCAACACCTACCCAGCTCGCATGTTCCCTCGTTGTTCCAGTGCGGGGATTGACATTGGCACGATCCGGATACACACACTGCAGGAGAGGTACAGTCACTGTCTATTGTGCAAGCTGCCGACGACAGAAAACAGGAACATATTGGTTCAACCATTCCCTGCATATTCTCAGTATTTTAAACATTCAATTTTAAATGAAGCCCCAAGATATTTATGGACTTTTTTTTTCTTTCTTTTTTGCCCATTGGTGCATCGCTCAAAGGGAAGCCTCCCTTTGTAATTCTAAACTGAGCAAACTACGTGGAGCACGACACGCAGCTTAGTCTGCCTGGGGGCCCTATTTCTACTCTGGCAAATAACAAAATAGCTGTATCAAATTACTTTACTTTTGTCCATGAATATAAGAAGAGTTCACTTCTCATATATATATATATATATATATATATATATATATATATATATATATATATATATATACAAAGAAACACTTTGTTGCTGTATTAAATACATGACTACTTTGATTACTATATGATTCTTTCTAAAGGGTGAAATTCTGTATGCCTAAGAAATAGATTACAGAAAGATAACTTAAGCTTCTACAGGTTCCGTACAGATAACAGTACCATCGATATGGATAATACAATATATCCCTTTCTTGTCTAAAACAGTCTATACTCTCAACAACTGATGAAACGACACAACTGCTATTTTGCTGAATGTAATTAGATTGTATACCATATTCACTTTTATGTAAACAGAATTAATGACCTGTATGGAAAATGAACATGCACATCCCAATTATTTGCAATATAGCCATACATATTTCTCGTGCCATGTTACGGTGGTTGGCTTAGGAATTCAATGATATGTTTATGTCAATATGGCCATCTCTGCACACGTGAGTTCATTGGACCGAACAGAGGGTGGGGCGCATTACATACGTATAAGTAACAGGATGTGTTTTGGAAATGTTGTCTCTCTTTCTGTTAAAACGCGAATATGAAAGTCAATTGAGGTTATGTGACGCAACTGTAGTGATCTTAGTGGGTACTGCGCATCAGTCCTGTACAAATAGGGCTGTGTATCAGTTTTATGAGGACGGTGCTTTGTGTCAGTCTTGTGAGAATGGTGTCGTTCATCTATCTTGTGAGAATGGTGCTGTGTATCAGGTCTTGTGAGAACGGTGCCGTGTATACGTTTTGTGGGAACGATGCCATATATTAGTCTTGTCAGCAACACATACGATCACTTACCATACGCGTGTCTGGTCAATAATACAATTGTTGTCGTTGTGATAGTCCAACGAAGTATATCTTTCATCTGAATTGAATAAAAGAAGTTCCCATATACTTCAATACTTCATTACACTAATTTAGCATCATGTCAACTAACCCTTCACCAATTAGAAAAGACCCAAACTGCCTTGAGGTCTGTTCAGGACCCATCGCCCGACCGCATGATTAAAGCAAACGAGATTCCATTTGGTCATGCTCTGCAAAAAAAAAACAAACAAACAAACCCACAACTGCTTTATATATAATTCATCTTACCCCACCTGTGGCATCTTTTTCATTCTCTAACATTGTCTTTATTGGTGATTGTTATACGGCGTTTCACTTTTAAGATGAACAGCATGAGGCCTTATTCAGTAGCCTGGGTTTGTATGGTTCCTAACACGATAGGCTGAAGAGTTGACCCTGCATTCTTACTTTGTTTTCTTACTTGTTTCCCCAAGCCCCCCCCCCCCCCCCGCCCCTTATGTATTATATAATTCATTCTCTGTTTCATTGTTTTAGTATGTACTTTATCTAGTGTATTTACCTTGCAGGGGATGAGTTAAGGAAATGATAATAATTTTCAAAATCATAAGATTTAGATTAAGGGAAAGCACTTGTCTTTGCTTGGAAAGTCAGCTCGCTAAGCTACAGCTTAATGTGGTTTGGTATAGAGTTGTATCCCATATTCGACGCACACGGGACGCCCAGTCATCAAAAAGGTAAGTTATAATAAGTCAATGCCGCCAACTTTGAAACTTTTGTACAAGTTTTAATTACTCCCCATTCTGCTTTTAAAAAAACTTCTAAAAAGCCTATTTTTTTCAGTATTGGTCACAAGTCCCTATTAACCTGTTCATAGTTTACCTAAAATAATGAAATTTCAAAAAAGACTCAAAATTCAGAAAAAAAAAACAATTCATCTTCCAATTTTCAAAATTTCCTTGGCTCGGGGGATGACCCCGTGGTTTAACTGTATAATAATAATAATAATAATAATAATAATAATAATAATAATAATAATAATAATAATAATAATGATTATATATATATATATATATATATATATATATATATATATATATATATATATATATATATATATATATATATATATATATATATATATATAAGTAAAATCTTCCGTTCGGTTTACATAAATGTTTAGTACACATAGCATATAAAGTAAATATATTTTCCACAGTAGATCTTCCTTCTCTATAAACACCCTGGCCTTCATCAATTTTGCCTCGCAATTCAGCCCAATTTATAAATTTATTTTCACACATTTTGGTGAAGATTTTACAAAGATATTCCTCTGTGACTATTTTCATCATCCTTTGAACCTTTCGTATGTAGAAGACTTATGATAGCATTGCACCAAGTATCTGGATAAACACAAAGGCTTAAAATTTTATTAAATGGTGCATGAAGGTATGGAACGGTGAATTCAGCAGACTGTTTAATCATCTCATATATTTAACCATCGGGTCCACTTGCTTTACCATTTGGAAGACTTTATATAACTTTTAATATATCTTCTCCAGTTATGTCCTCATTTAATACTTGAGGATCGTTAAGTATACACTGGCTACATTTACCATGCATAATTAAAAACTGCTCTACCGGTTGTTGGAACAGTGGATCTACTTCTGTGTTGTCATTTAAAATTGAACTTAAGTACTTAAACCATCTATCAGGTGATATGCTTTCGTTTCTACCACCACCTCCTATAAAAATTTAACAAATTTCCACAAAATATCTATGCATAAAAGACAATCTTTACATTTTTGAAATAAACTGGATTTACATAATTTCTTTTTTCTATTTGCTAAGTGCTTTAAAGCCAGACGTTATATTTACTAGATATGCTGTCAGATCATCAAAAGATCTGGAAATTCTAAATGTGCCAAGTAGCTCTAGCTGCAGTAGTTGTTCTACATTTTAGTTGAATGAATCTGTATTCTTGCATATTTCAATGCCGTATTTCGTGAATATAAAACTGGATTTAGATGTTAGATATAACAGCATAGCAAGTATCATGACATGAAAGAAATGAATAATTCTGTTGCTGGTTAACAAACATATTGAAAACACATCATTGAATTAAAATACCCACACCTCGGCCTTTGCTTTGGCATCATCATTTGACACGAATTGTGTGTGCTTTGATACTAAATCTATGCTTACTGTTGGGATCTTCATAACATTTCCCTTAACAAGCAACTGACTAATGCCTCAATGTAGTCATTTGCCTTGAATGATATACCGTAGTAACAACACTTTTTACCTTTTTAAAAATCTTGTATAATGAAAAAAATATATGGCCCTTTCAACACACAATTATAATTTATTTATTATTAATATACTACGACATCGTCACCTCATGAACAGAGTTCTATGTGTCATGGAAGTGGAATCTTCATTGAAATCTCTGCTTCGTGATGATTTTTTCCCCGACCAGCCTCTCTAATAACAATGATGCGTACGTTTTTGACACTAATTAGGGCCCTAACACACTGACCAGCCGGCCGGGCTCGTACGAGAGTCGTGCGAGTGTTCCAAGTCGCCCGCACTGGTGTTTGTTTAATGCGACTCGCCGCCGGCTCGATTTTGGAAAATCGCGCCGGTTTTGAAACTCGTACCAACGTCATACGGAATATTGTCGTGCGAGTCCAAGCCGATAAATGAGTCAGCCTGTTGTAGTTTAGAAACTAGTATTCAGGGGGTGCTCTTGTCTGTCATGTGACCATGTGTCTTTGTCATAAACGAGGAGAACGTGAGATCTTGATCTGACAAGATGCCTTGTGGTCGTGGAGAAGGAAGAACTCGTGCGACCATTAACTGAACCAAAATTAACGGAAGACGTCAATAAAACGTCGCCGGGTCCTGAGATTATGGTTACACCAGAAAAGCAGACCGAAATTCTCAAGAACGACACCAAAGTCTTTGCATGAATTCCAACGTGACGGAATCACCAATTTATGACATATTTTCATGTTTGACCAAACGTTTCTCGCCAATATTTAAAGTGCGTGTGTCAACACACGCTTTTCTGTTCTGTTCTTTCTTTCTTTCTTTCTTTCTTTCTTTCTTTCTTTCTTTCTTTCTTTCTTTCTTTCTTTCTTTCTTTCTTTCTTTCTTTCTTTCTTTCTTTCTTTCTTTCTTTCTTTCTTTCTTTCTTTCTTTCTTTCTTTCTTTCTTTCTTTCTTTCTTCTTTACCAGCAAATTTGTCCGACACTTTTCTCGAACACTATTATACATGGAAACTCCAAACTTAGCATGATTGTACCTCCATACAAGGAGTTTGACCGTTTTATACAAAGGAATGAAGATGTTTAAAATTATGCAAATTAGGGGCATTTGTTAAAACTTGAATATCTTCAAAAGTATAATAGAAAGAGATGTCATTCTAACTTCTACCAGTGCGCATCTAATGAATTTAAATCAAAAGTTGTAGCAATTTAAATTATGCTAATTAGCAGCATTTGAAATTTTAAAACTTGAATATCTTCAAAACTATTGTAGATAGAGACGTCATTTTAACTTCTACTAGATTATGAACCATTGCGCATGCAATGAATCTAAAACAAAAGTTGTAGCCATTAAAATTATGCTAATTAGCAGCATTCGAAATTTTCAATCTTGAACATCTTCAACACTATAATAGATGAAGATGTCATTCTAACTTCTACTAGGGGGTAGTTGACCATCGCGCACCTAATGAATTAAAATAAAAGTTGTAGAAATTTAAATTATGCTAACTAGCAGTATTCGAAATGTTAAATCTTGAATAACTTCAAAGCTATAATAGATAGAGATGCCATTCCAACTTCTACCCCGATGTTATGGAATAGTTGTACATCGCCATACCAAGATGCTTTGAAGACACACACACTGATTTGCTATGCAGCAATTCATCTTTCCTGGTTACAATATTTCTTCTATGATTATGCTGTATTGGAAGCATTTTTATGCTTCATTACTCCACCTAGATGTGCACGTGTTTTTAGAGTTATATTTAACACTTTTCCTGCGTGACGGAATCACAAAATCCTGCCATTAATAAATTTCACTTACTACATAGTACAAACGTTTAGCCCCCGGTGTTTTGATTTGCAGAGAAAATGGCTATGAATTGCAAAAGCAACTATGTTTATATTCAGTCATCACCATTGTGATGAAAACCAAATACTCATAATTGTGAACATGACTTAATGTAAAATATGTCACATGACGGAATCACAATTTGGTCGTGACTGAATTAATACAAAATTGACAAATCCACTTGCATAAAGCCCCAAAAATGTTTATTCAAAAGTGTTTAATTTCGGCTAGAGTGCACTTGCTGCCATTAATATGCCCAGCTGCTAACATTTGATAGCTGAACTTAGTTTCAGAACTGTATTTGGCCATTGTTATTTTAATGTATAGAAGATGTTTCAAGCCACCTGGAAAATATTGAAATTGACCATACAGTCATACCTTGCAAATGGAGAAGAGACAACAAGTATATATCATATAGAATATTATGAAGTAACATTATTATACACTCACTTTAACCAAGACTGAAACAGGGACAATGGACTTTTATTTGTATTGTATTTGAGTCTTTTTGTCCAGAACCACCCCCTAGTATTCACTACCCTATTTCGCAGTCCGAACTCTCTACTCTCCAAAAGCGAACCTGTCACTATTCAACCTTTCTACATACGGAAGCATTATTGTTTATATTGCGCACGTTCTTCTGTAGAATATTGACATACGCTGTAGTAGCCCAAACAAATTAAAGGGTCTTCAGCGAGCAATGACCCAAAACATATTTCGGAGCCTCCTATACCCGTACATGTCTCTCAGAGTAGCGGCTCCTTGTCCAAGCAAAATATTCAGCAAAGACAACCCACATAATAAGGAGTTAATATGAACGTAGCATATTATGAATAAGCTAAATAAGTGAAATTTTCCTAATAAATGCAGAGCCAAATAATCATGAAGAATGCCTGTCAAACCAAACATAATTACTAAATTTGTAAAGTACAAGTTAAGATATGAACGATTTGACTTACTCCTGAACCAGTATGTACTCTTTCTAGCTGGATAGCATATCTTAGTCAAACCACCTGCCAATGTACAACTGAAGTAGAAATGAACTGGGACATTATGTTCAGCCCCAGTGATTGTAAAATACAGTTGCACCTAGACCGCCTGTACAAACCAAGGGAAATCCTAACAAGTACTGCAACAATGGACATCCTGCACCATAAATGTAAAACAAACACCATGATGACACCTACTCCTCACTAAGAAAATCTACAAACAATAAAGATCTATTAGCTGCCAACCCTGAGTCAATGTTTCGACAAAATGGATCTGGTTTGTGACATTTGAGCAAATACTGTAAATTTGAGTAATATTTTTACATTGAGTAAATGTGTACTTAGGCATATCAGAAAAGAATGAAAGTCATTAGCGTTCAAGTCAAAAACAGGTTATCAGCTTGTAAATGTGGGTTTGTATTGAAATTTTTTTACATTTACACAAGCAATGTCATCAATATATCTTGCGTAGTTTGAATATTTTGTAGCCATTTCAAAGTCCTTTCTCATCAATTTATCCATATACTTAAATTCAAGCCAGATTAAATATAAATCTGCAAGAAATGGAGAGCAGTAGCTATCCATTGGAATGCCTTTTATTTGTTGAAAAACCAATGGTAAGCATTGAACAATAGTGTTATCCAAAAGAAATTTTATAGCATCTATCAAAGTTTCAACAGTGCACGATTTAACGTTACTTTTTGAATATCTATTGTGCCACCAACATGCTTTCTTTGAATAAGAATTAATATTTATGTAAGGTTTATCATTATGTTTAAACATTGTGCTTATTCATTCTGAAAGAGAACTTCTGACTTCATCTATAGTTATATTTGTGTAGAGTGTAGAAAAATCAAAACATGTCTCATGTTTTGCTTTTAAATCTTTGATTTTAGTATGAAACTTTGGAATTGTATTTGACAGAGTTTTTCCAAGGTTTTTGTATCCAATGATTTTTTTTCACTTTAACTCTTTATACTTAACTGGACTACCTTTTTGAAACATACCTCACAAATAAAGTAAATATGTGAGTAAGGGATCTGTTTAGTTAAGTCGACATAAATCAAATTATTCTTAACTGCTTCATTATCTGTATGGTTCATTTTCGGGGGTGCTTAAAGGTACACACACACACACACACAGACACACACAGACACACAGACACATAATACATATATATATATATATATATATAGCAAACCAGTTAAGACTTCAGGGTGTTACCTCAGTTATTTCCATCTACATTAAAGATTACATGGAGGTGGCAATGTATGTTTCAGCACAAAAGGCATGTGACCAACGTGTTGTTACTTGTAAATTTACTGTCAAAAACTTTGGACGTAAAGATAAGTAGGCTTACCTATTGATATGGGGGTAATATGAAAACCTGCGTGTCCAATATTAACTTATTGCATAAACTAATGGCAGGTACATGTATGAGCTATACCCATATTACCCCCTCTTTGAGGGAAATATGCGCACCTTTTCATTGATACTTTATATGCTTTTTGCATTATCAATTAAGCTGACGTACGATTCTGGAGATAATTTAATCGCTGGCAAAATATGGAGCCGTTGGTTACTCTCTATAAATGTTTTGATTAAAAATCTATGTACTTTTATTAAATTCCACTTGAAGTAGCAGAAACCAATATTACCTTGTGGCTATGCTCATATTACGCGGGAAAATGGGCATGTTTGTAATTTTCGTTTTTGCTCCAAAAATGAAAAATATATCTGTCTGCTGGTCAAATTCTTTAGGTCTTCAATGCTAAAGGAATGTAACAGGCTGGCTATTTTTTTAATCTATATGAATGTACGTTTTACTTTCCAAGAGAAAATCCACAGGGTGGACCATATTACCTCATGTTACCCTTACATCTAGAAATTGCATAAAAGTTTATTTGTGCACTTGCATTGCTCAGATTCCCCATTTTGAAAAGAAATTTCTATGTAACAAAATCATATTGTTCACAAAAAAGTGTTCTGATGGTTTCTCAAGCAGAAAATTTCCAAGACTATCTGTGAGCTAAAAAGACTTAAATATGGAAGTGTTCTCCAAAAGAAATATTTGAAAAAAATGTGTCTGGCAGTTTCAACGTACAGACCTCATTACTGGGAATAAAATCCAAAACATGAAATTAAAATTTATGTTAGGTATCAGATATACGGAAAGTATGTGGGGTTTAAAGATTTTTTACACATATGTGCCTGATTAATATAATTCAAATTGTACAACTTTTGTATTATGTTCATGCATTTTACCATCATCATAAAGCAAGAAAGAAAGAGGGATACAGGGACAATCAAGATATCTGCGTATGCCCACAGACCTATCAATAATTTAACGAAGGCATTTGGAAAATGTGAAAACTGGTTTTGAATAGCGCATATATGTGATCGAAATTTTACAACCACAAGTAAGTCGATATAATTCACTGTAAAGTTGCCAGCAAAAAGTACAATTTTTGGTTTCTTTACAATCAATTCAATGGCAATGTATATGAATATGTCAGCGAAAATTGCTGACGTAGCTTAGTGACTTTTCCTCTATCATTATTACAATTGTTGTCAATAAAATCTATAAACGCTGGCCGTATGATTACGTTTTTCGTAGTAGTTTACCATGACCCAGGTAAATATAGGCAAAATTTGACGTTTGGTATAGTCATGTATCCAAAGTGTGTCACTGTCAATTGAACGTCTTTACTTGCACCGACAATACTCGGAAAAGACGTGTTCAGGCTGATCTTAATGTTTAAGAACCGTCGCCAGTGTGGAGACAGATGCTTTATCATTTTCAATAGCTTTTTTTCAGTGTTAAATTTTCTCGAAGGAATATGCTTAACTGACGTCATAATAAAGCCTTCGACAATACGAAAAAGGTTTGTGAATCCATCATATTTGTATTTATTTATCATGCTCATGTAATTTTCAGTGTGGGGAATACTGTCAATTGTACAAAAGTTGAGGCATTATACGTAGGCCTAATGGGAGGATTTTGTTATCCCCAACTGTTTATTTGTTGAATATCTGCCCTACAATATTGCCTCATTAAATTGGCAGCATGCAACTGCTTAGCGCCTAATGTGAGGTTAACATATATTTACTTAAAATTGTACTTTCGTAGAGTGTTTTGATTGAATATGCTAGTTTCATGATAAAGACAATTCTTTGGTGATTCCGTCACGCACACTTTGGTGTATTCGTGACGCATATTATGCAAAATCTGGGGACTAAAATGAAAAATTCAATTTCAGGTTTTTAAACGTGGATTTGTTTCATCAAATAGAGTATAGGTTAGGCACTGTGGTTACCCTATGCGATTTTATACGACAGGAAAGAAACAAACGATGTGACGGAATTACGCAATAACCTGTGAAACAAAAACCTGTTTGCATTATGATTTAAAGAAGACAAGCAAATTAATTATGAAGAGGGATTTGAAAATACATAGATTATTGTAATCATTCAACCACACTCAAAACGGATTTTTTTATATCATTCGTATTTACTTTGCAGTATGCACGCCTGCATTAGGTGTAGTATATACAAAAACAGTGGGAGTTATGTGATTCCGTCACGCAAAGAAATGTGATTCCATCGTTTTTTTTCAGCTAGATATGGCTAAAATAAAAAGATTGAAAAATTCTGAAGCAGACCCGAATTTTAACGTTGAGTATGAAATACGAACAAATAACTAGTAAAACTGTAGCAATCAGCTTGAAAACATGTATTTACGTGACGGAATCACCGAATCAAACCAACACCACATGTTCGTTCATGGTAAGTATGTGATAAGTTGATCGCTTAATAAGTACAAGTACTGAGCAAGTAATAAATTTATTTTGATCCACCAGGTCCTACTCTAGCTTATAGTATCAAACTTACCACATAGTCTGTTATGTCTTTCTTCATAATGATTGTGAATGTTGAGTTTCATCCATGGCCTGTTTCGGCGGTGAAGCAGAAAAATACTTCCGGTAGTTTCGCACCTAAATAGACTTGCAGTAAAGTAGGAAATCACCCCTAAATGTTTTTAAAATGTATGTTTTTTTTTTAAATACGGAATTATAGCTCTCATTTTTATGTGGCAGAATAAAAAATATTGAAATGAATTTTTCTTTAAATCGCCTTTTTGCCTCCCCCCCCCCGCCCTTGTTGAATTCATGTTTGAAGAGCACAACAATGTTGTCGCCTGTGTGACCCCTGACTTACAAAATTATGACACTGAGGGCACATTCTCTTCTCACATCGGAAAATACACATCAAGGACAAGAAATCCTTGGTCTTTTAACAAAGAGAAGCAGCTCGTAGCCTTGGAGGGAGGGGGGGGGGGGGGGAGAAGAAATCCATCTGGATACGATCCAACACACAAGGATTACCGCAATACGGGCCTACGACTGGACACATTCAAGCGATTATCTATCATATCAGGAATAGGCCTAGATGGTGAGAACGATGCTTTTAGCCTTTAAGTGTAATGTAGCAAATTCACCACATAATTGTCAAATGCCGACTACAGGCCTAAGCATTATAATAATTAGCACAAGGCAAGATTTCTCTAGAAGCATTATAGGCCCCCTACCCAAAATTAACACTTCGCAAAGTTAGGCCTCAATGTAATTAAGGAAAACTGTAACCAGATAATGTGACAGGTATTAGAACAATGCTGAAAATCTATTTATGCTACATATAGATTGTGTGATCGAGGTCGGTGGTCACGTGAACAAACTCAGCGCCAAAGCAATTTAAAATAGGTCAAATCGAATCCAGTCTGTATATTTTTTATAAGATATACACACAGGGGCAACCAGCAGAATGGGTGTCATCCTATTCTGGTCAATACGAACCCATTCATACTGACCGGCAAAGTCACTGTCCACCGAAAATACTGATTGGGCCTAGAAGGGAACAAACAAAAATCGGCGCTCCCCCCCCCCCCCCCTCCCCGCTCCCCCAAGCTGTTTTCCTGTTTTAAACACCATCTGCCAGACGCATATAATCCATGTGTCAAAAGATTCGTCACAATGCACTCTCTCGATCCCTGTCTAATAATGACTAAATGAGTTGTCGCACATATTTTAGCCCACTTGGACAACTTTATTCCTCGCAAGGCGTTTCGATTCCAAATGAGCCACTCTTCGTTGAATGAGAGTGACCCCCGGCGTACGGACTTAACTTTCTCCTTCCCTTTAATTGGCAGCTGGTGAATAAATTTGTATTTTCGTTTACCCGACTATTTTATTACGCAAATGTGCACAATTTAGCGATTAAAGTAAACTAATTAGTGAACGAAAATACAAATTTATTCACTGGCGGCCCATCAGAAAGAAGGGAGAAATTTGAGTCCGATTTTTGTTTGTTCCCTTCTAACCCTAATAAGTATTTTCAGCCGGTCAGTAGGCCTATGAATGGGTTCGTATCGACCAGAATATGATGATAACCATTCTGCTGGTTGCCCCTGTGGATAAACAAGAGCCCACATACCCAGGCGATTGCGGCTAATCTCAGGATGCCTGGCTAAAAAGAATTGCATTGTGTAGATATACACGTACGACGCAAATACATGCACTAGTATGGAAAACTTTCGGCAATAGGCCTATTAAAAAAATTTTGATCGAATCGTACGTGTTTGAAAATCGGCGCGGATTTGCCACTCGGGGCGGCGCTGAAACTCATTGGCCGTTAAAAGTCGCACGACGTAGGCCTACGTAGGCCTACGACGTTCGTGCGAATCCTGAATCGGCCGGTTGAATGTCCGTGTGTGTTCAAGCTCGCTGATCTGTTTCATCACCGCTCCAAACCCCGTGCGTTTATAACTCGTACTAGTCGACGATAGCTTTTGCCGGCCGACAATTACTCGGCCGGCCGGGGCAAATTCCAATGTGTTAGGGCCTTAATCATGTGCACAGACAGTAGCCCAAAACTCTCTTGGGGCTATGCTACTGTGTTGCCGCCCCGTCAGAGACTGCACCCGGTAGACATGCAAAGCGGATGCAGCGATAGCTATGCGCAGGTCACTCACGGTTACGGTGGCAGGGGAAATTACATATTCATAAGTTTCCATATATGGTACATGGAGAACCTGTCAAGCTTATTTCTGGTCCAGATCGAGTTGTTTTGATTGCACAATACACATGTCAGACCGCATGGGCTTTGTGTCAAAATGTGCTCCATGTAGGCTGCGTCCACCATGCAAAACCGGGATGGCAACGCCAATAAAATTATGCAAAGAAATTGCAACAAAATGTCTCCTGTGCTCAAAGGACTTTGGCAAAGATCTCAAAAAATGCGGGCAGGAAGACAGTTCTTCATCTGTACAGTCCCAGATACCGCGGTCTCCGGCGAAGCAAACGCAATTTGGATCTCGCCGTTTCTTATCCCATCATGACAATCAACATCTCCAGCATAGGCAGCTTTGGTTCCATGAGTTTGAACTATTCATTGCATTATAGTAAACACCAAGATATAAAACTCGAGTCCAAACCGACTAACATCGCGCTCGCAAATATCCCCAGAACTTCTATTTCGACAACTTTCAAGCAAAACGATTTGGTGGTATCTCCTCGTATTATGTGAACGTCACGGCGGATTGAAATCAAATCCTATGTTTGTCAGTGCAAAATGAGATTAAATAGCTTTTTTCAATGCACATGCCACGCGAATCCTTTCAGGTCGTGCATTTCTGTCAGTATTTTGCTTCGCTAAACGATCTGATTGGTCACCATACCTTATGTCAAAGTTCAAGCTCCATGTGTCTCAGGGGCGTTATGCATTAAACTGTATGCATGTTGCTGCACGGCAAATTCGAAGCATGGATATAATTTTTTTATGTGCGTATTGGATGAATACACGTATATTCTATCATGATCGCCAATACCCTCCTTATCTTCATAATGACACAACAACACTAAGTATTGTATTTGTGTCTTTTTGTCCAGAGCCACTTCCTAGTAGTCATTACCCTATTCCGCAGTCCAAACTCTTTACTCTCCATAAGCTAACCTGTCACTGTCTAACATATATATAAATATGGAAGTACTATTGTCTATATTGCACACGTTCTTCTGTAGAATTTTGACATATGCTGTATTAGCCCAAATAAATTAAAAAGGGTCTTCAGCGCGTAACTCCTCAGAACATGTTTCGGAGCCTATACCCGTACATGTCTCTCTCTGAGTAGTGGCTCCTTGTCTAAACTAAATAGTCAGAAAAAGACAACCCACATAATAATGAATAAATATGAACGTAGCAAATTAAAAAGTTAGCTAAATACGTGAAGTTTTGCTTGTAAACCCAAAGGTTCATTGTGAAAGAAGAAAATCTGTCAAACAAAACATAATTTAAATTTGTATAGTACAAGTTAAGATACGAACAATTTGACTTACCCTTGAACCAGTATGTACCCTTTCTAGCTGGATAGCTTATCGTAGTTAAACAACCTGCCAGTGTATAACTGAAGTAGAAACAAACTGGGGCCTGCTATTCAGTCCCAGTGATTGTAAAATAAACAGCTGCAGCTAGACCAGCTGTACAAACCAAGGGAAATCCCAACAAATACTGCAACAATGGACATCCTGCACCAGAAATGTAAAACAAACCCCATGATGACACCTACTCCTCACTTTGAAAGTCTCCGAACAATTCAGCTCTATTTCACTGCCAACACTGAGTCAATGTTTCAACGCAATGTGTCAGGTTTGTGACATTTGAGAAAATACTGTCAATTTTGAGTAATTCTTTAATATTGAGTAAATGTGCATTTAGGCATGTCAGGAAAGAATAGAAATCATTAGCTTTAATGTCAAAAACATGTTGTCAAAACATATTTTTTCTTAACATGATTTTAAGTACAATAAGGCAAACTGTTAACTTTCGTCGGTCGCAGCTTGCCACCAATGCCCCCCCCCCCCCCCGGAGGGGGGGGGTTAACCTGACAGAAAACATGTAAGCCTAAAATGTCTGAAAATGCTTACTAAAACAGAATGATACCAAAAGATAATATTTAACTAGCAAAACAGGCAAGTCTAAAAACTGTAAAATTATTGTAGCCAATCTCTCTAATAATCTTTGGATATTAACAGCAAAATTTGTAGGGCAAGTCAGAAAAGAATGAAAGTCATTAGTATGTAAGTCAAAAGAATGCAATCATAATATGACATTTCTTAACCAGGTATCAAGTACAATTACACAAGCTTGTAACTGTCGTGGGTAGCTGCCTGCTACCTATAGCCCCTGGGGTTTGACCTAACAGAAAACAAACCAGCGTTAATTGTCTGAAAGGTGAATATTAAACTGAATGATGTCAAAAATAAATTTAAGTAGCAAAACGGAAAAGTCTAAAATCTCTAAAATTACTAAAGCCAAACTTTCTAACCATCTCGGGATATTTACAGCAAAATTTGTAGAAATATTTGATCAAAAGTACATCTTTGAATCCTCTTGACTCAGGTTTATTGTAAATAAATTTGGTTCTAGATGCAAAATCCTGAAATTTAGAACAATTACGACAAAATCTCAAAATTTGTGACAAAAATATATTATATCAAATAGTTTCCGAAATAGTACAGTCCAGAAAAGGATAGTTAACTACCTCAAATTTAAAGTCATTTATTTTGTGATAGACTTTGAAACCTGTCGTTAGCGACCTGAGTATCTAAGTCCAGAAATACATCTTTGAAACCATCGGAATTGTCACCCTCCAAAGTGATATCTTTTGGGTAAACTTCTTAAGCAATTTCACTGAAATTGTGTACATGCACACAAGCAATATCATCAATGTATCTTGCATTGTTTGATAATTTTGTAGCCATTTGAAAGTACTTTTTCATCAATGTATCCATATACTTAAATTCAAGCCAGGTTCAATATAAATCTGCCAGTAACGGAGAGCAGTTGTTACCCATCGGGTTGCCTTTTATTTGTTGAAAAACCAATGGTCCGCATTGAACAAAAGTATTATCCAAAAGAAAGTTCATAGCATCTATCAAAGTTTCAACTGTGTAAGCTTTAACGTTACTTTTTGAATATTTATTGTATGACCAATATGCTTTCTTTGTATATGAATTAATATTTATATATGGTTTACCATCATGTTTAAACAGTTTTTTTATTAATTCTGAAAGAGAACTTTTGACCGCATCTATGGGTAGATTTGTGTATAGTGTAGAAAAATCAAAACATTTGATATTGTTTGCTTTTAAATCTTTGATTTTAGATACAGACTCGGAATAATTGGTAATACTCCAAAAACAATTGATTTCACTGTTTTTAGAGACTGCATTATAGTATTTACGGAAATGATTCCTAATTACAGTCAAACACAATGCTACTTCCTTTGATAATTGTTTTGTTGTACATTTTGACGCACCAGCTATGAATGTAAATTTTAAAGGGTTTTTATGTAATTTGGGTATCGAGAAGAAAAGTAGAATAGACGAGTCCTCTTCAAAAATTTTGATATTGAATTTCCTTTTCATCTCATCTTTATGTGTATCTAGCAAATTACCAATGGATTGTTTGTGTAATTTATATAAGTCATTTCCTCTTATGTCTGAAATATTGTTTATACCAAGTTCATTTTTCAAGACATCCAGATAATACTTTTTGCAGATTATCCCAAAATTGTTACCTGCCTTATCAGTGTTAGTGATTACAAATCTTTCTTGTAGTTCTTTGACTGCTTTTGAAACTTTAAGCTGTGCTAGATCAACCGTTTTGAAATTCTAAATGTGGGATTTGTAACGATAAATTCTATTTCTAAAGACTCTTTTCAAGTTTGATAACCATCCTTCAAATTTATGAACTTCCATTTTTTCTTTCTTTGCCCATTCCATACGGTAGGAATCAAGTGCATCACATGCATCCTGAAAAATACTGTCAATATTCACCCTAGGACATATCCGAAATTTTGTACCTTTTTTCATCAATTCTTTTAAAACTGAATTTTGTATTATATCCAAATTACCTGTAAATACATGTTTGTGGTATGCATCAACAAAATTAGAATATTTATTGCTACACATACGGTCACAAGTGTGATTCGCTCCGATATCCTCAAGAGTAATTGAAACCAGAAATTTTTCTTGTCATTCATGATACTTTGTCCACTATTGTTGCCATACTTATAGGAAACAAGTATATAAGAAATTCAATATCAAAACGACGTGGTGCACGGTTTGTTGGCACTTGTAAAGTGAATCCCAAAACAAGTCTGTTTTTCAACAGCTGTTCAATGCCTTGTTTTGTTATTTTACTATTGATTTTCATAACAGCTATCGGTCTAAGACTATTAGAATTTTTGTTTAGGTGAAACGCTATCTCACATGCCCAAACACAAAACGGAGCCCGACAAAACATTATATATATATATATATATATATATATATATATATATATATATATATATATATATATATATATATATATATATATATATATATATATATGTGTGTGTGTGTGTGTGTGTGTGTGTGTGTGTATACATATATTTCCCGAAGCATCATCTTAATGTTCACCAAACAGCATAACAGCATGAATGAATGACACAGTGTGAAATGAAATATGAAATAAACTTTATTGACTGTATCACAAATAATACAATGTGACATTTTGTAAATACAAACACACACACACATACATACAAATAAAATACAAAGGCGCCTTACATAGGCGACCATTAAGCACCTATGTGCGTTAATGCTCATACAGACTAAGTTAAAAAAGAAAAAAAAGCTGTCAGAACTGTCCTCTGGTGGCGATAATGGAACCAAAAAATTTTGCAGTGTTATATATCAAATCATTATCGTCCAGTTTCATGATAAATAGATTTTTTTCTGAGTCCGAAAGGGAAGAAAACAAGGGAAATATTTTAGTAAGTTGTTGAAAAAGGTTATCACGTTGTGTTGAGAATGTTTTACAAGATATTAACATATGTTCTTCACTTTCAATTTGTCCACATGTTTCGCATAATCCAAAGGAATTTTAGTTGGTCTTTTGTGACGCCCAGCTTCGATTTTAAGATTATGGGCGCTGATCCGAAAACGAGTAATACCTTTTCTAATCTCATATTCATTCACTAAATATAAGTATAGTTCTGGTCCGAAATCATGTTTGAATTTTACATATGTCCTTAATTTCTTATCAGAAGTTGTGAATAGACGTGTAAAGATAGCATTGACTATAAAGGTAATGTCCAACCTGGAAAAGTGACTTCATTTCCACGCCAAATATCACAGAAATATGCATCCGTAACATAATAAACCTATGTGCTCAATTGACCACAAGGCTTTGCAGGAATCTGTCTGCACTAAAAATGGAACTCAAAATTCAATGTTGTATAAACAGAACATTTTAAATAGCTTTTTTCAATGTACATACCACGCGAATCCTTTCAGAGACATTTGGTCATGCATTTCTGTCGGTCTATTGCTTAACCAACCGATCTGAATGTGAGTAACGTTGATAACAGCACTTTTAATTGTAATAAAACAAAAATTGGGGAACCTTTATTCAATACAAACAAACAAAATAAATAAATGAACGGACGAACGAACAAACAAACAAACAAACAAAAAATGAATAAATAAATAAGTAAATAAATAAACAAATAAATAAATAAATAAATAAATAAATAAATAAATAAATAAATAAATAAATAAATAAATAAATAAATAAATAAATAAATAAATAAATAATGAAACGAATTGATAGATCTGCCATGACACGATAAATTTTGTATAACAAGTAAACAATCACAGATAAATAAACTTAGTTAAACTGTAACGAGGGATTAAAAAACCCAAGTAAGACTTATGGGTCCCCTCAAATTATATATGCAAAATTGTGTTTACACGTTACATTTCTTGATGTAGGTTTAAACTTATTTTATTTCTTGAAAGAAAAAACGATTGGGGAGCAGGCAACACCTATATGAACCCCTCTCGTGATGTTGCAATTGATGTTAAAATTTTGGCTTAAGTTTAAATCAGCTGTCCATATACATGTATATATATATATATATATATATATATATATATATATATATATATATATATATATATATATATATATATATATATATATATATATATCCTGGACATTAAAGAAATAAATATGGGCCCTATAATGGAAAAAAGGACGACCACGAGATTCAGACTCCATACTTTCTGTTTCAAAGACACACGCTCTACCACCACGCTGCCAGTAGTTCTACATGTTTATGCGTATTGTGTGGCTCGGATACATCTACTCGAGACTAACATTGCTCGTTTACTTTTCTGTTTTCTCGCTCTGCCATGCAATTCATGGAAATTTTGTTCTTAGGCAACCTGACTTATAAATGTGTGTCAGTGGTGAAATATAAATAGCCGTACATGTCATAAATGCTAACGCTCAGGTATGAGCGAATTTATGGATAGGTGACTCCAGTGTTTGACAAACTTTCAAGCTGGAGCATGGGCATAAAAGTGGTGGGGCAGCATACTACGATCGAGATCGGGATATGAATTGCATCATGATTAACATTAAGTTTACTGTAGGTTTTTTTCAACAATAATCAAGTAGGAATATGCTTTTGGTGAATTTAGACATAAGCGAAGTGCAAAAGTACATTCTTCTTGTTCCCTACAATGGGTGAAAATGAATGGTTCCAAATCCTTTGACGTTTCTCGTTTCGTTTCGCTCTATTTCGCCATATGCACCTTTTCTCGCTCTTTTCCGTGAAAACTATGAAGCAGCCCTACTAATAATATAATAATTATAATAATATCACTGTGGCCCTCCAGTTATCTGCCGTGGTTCTGTAAGTAACAGATGGCCTTTAAAACAAAAACGAATGCAACCCCCCCCACCCCCCAAAAAAAACCATGATTCCCGGGAACAGAGCCGAGGCGTAAGGGCCCCAAATACTCTCTCACAGTAGTGGAAGCCCCCTGTTCCCGGTAATTTCCCCCACGATGGCCCGCCCGTTACATTAAGCCCTGCCTTTGTCCCTATCCCCGCCTCTAAGGCTCAGGCATTCCATGGTCTGCACGTGCAGCTAGCTGCAGCTACAGTCATGGCAGCCCTGAAAAGGGCTATCACCCTTCCCTTCCATACCCCCTTCTCACCCGTTAGTTCACCCTGTTTTTTTCCCATTCTAACAGTTCCCTCCTTTTATCCCAGCACCTTACCAGGTAGTCTTGTACAGTTTTAACACCCTCCTTACACCCTGCAAAATTTGTTTTCAAGCCCAGAAACCAAGCAACACGGTCCACCTCTTCTAGTCCCTTTATTTCTTCTAAGCCCTTGCAGTTGTAGTCCTTATCCTGCCAACTTCTGAATACATTTTCCCTCATTTCCCTGTATGCATCACACCACAGTAGCCAGTGATCTACTGTCTTATCTGCCTCTGCGTACAGACTCTACATTTCCCATTGCTACCCTGTGTCCATTTCTGACGTCTCTTCTCCAAGTTGATAACCACCGCCCTACTTTGGAAAAAAAGTTTAGATCCCTTCCCTCCATCCCAACATGCGCTCCTTTTTGGTTTATCTAACACTTTATAGGCTTTTAGTTTGCTTTTATCGTTCACCCTCTCTTTCCATTTTACTTGCCATCCCTCTGCAACTGTTTTCTTAATGTATGACTTCCATTCATCAACTTCGTCAAACTCTTTCATGTCATATTTTTCTGCTAATTTGTCTATATTTTGGACCCACTTTCTTTGTGCCTTTACTGCCTTCATGTATATTTTACTGCACAATCTGTCTTCACTAGTTGTTTGTAGGTATCTCCAGTAATTTAAATTGGCTTTGGCAATTCTATCTGTAACAGTACTCCACCCCAATTCCCCTGAGACCGCTTCATTTGCTGTACCTGCTGGCGCCCCCAGAATCCACCTACCCATCTCATTCTGTGATTTCTCCATATTTTGAATGTCCCCCTCATTTACCAATATTACATCCAAACCATACATCATCCCAGGTATTACAACTCTATCCCATAACACTCTGGCTGTAAATGCTCTATTGAAACTGTTCAGTGACGTAACTTTGATCATTCCCTTTGTTCGGTTCACCTTTTGCTTTATCTTCTCCATGTGATATCTGAACATGCCTTTGCCAGTTGCTACTGAAAGTTCTGGGGATATTTGCGAGCACGATGTTAGCCGGTTCGGACTCGAGTTTCATATCTTGGTGTTTACAATGAATGGGTGTTTACGATACAGTGCGCGCATGCATTTGCCCGCGGTCTGCTTCAAGCGTCTGTGATTTAAACATATTTATTTCAATTGGATTTGCCCAGGTGTCACACTACGGTGCTAATTTAGGGGCTCTCCAAAACATACAGAGTACACACAATATGTATACAGTAGGCACAAGACAATACAATACAAAAGGAGTGTTGCTACAATGCCAACACAGTGCTCATGTACTATAAGCATACCACATACATGTGATAATATAACATAAAGACCAAGCTTAATACACAAACGTTCTAGTTTGCATTATAAATTGCTGTACTGCATCAAAAATTTGGTTTAAACACATTTATTGAAAAACAAGCGGGAAACCGGGCAGTGCCCTATATTAATTCCTCCTTTGCATGAAATGAAAGAGGGGTTGTACAATTCACAATAATGAAGGACAAGATACATTATGTAGGAATACATCACATAATTTGGACTGATAGGGTGGCATTGCCGTACATGGTTAAGAAGGACGCCACCTGACGCCGTACAGACAGATATAAAGAAACTGAAGTACAGATACATAGTATACATTTTACTTACAATATAATAGGTACAAAAATTGGTTCATTAAGTATATCAGAATTATCTTTATTCAAATCAAAGCTGAAAGCAACACTACTAGCAGTGGATCATGTTCCTGTTTACTATACCCAAGGACACAGATTTGCCAACACTTGTCATACCCAGCTTCGTCTTGGATTCTCGAGACTTAACTTTGATCTCTTTAAAGTCAACATCATCCCACAACCTACATGTTCGTGTTCCTACCCCACTGAAGATCTGCGACATTACCTGTTCTTTTGTCGAAAGTATTCAACTTATAGAATTAGACGACTCAACTCAACATCATAAAGCTGGTCAAAGAATTTCCTTACTGCGTAGGTTCAAGTATAAACTGTCACGCAAATCCCTGGTCAAACTATATTGTTCTATGATCCGTCCAATCCTTGAGTACGGCTGTGTTTTATTCGACAACTGTGGTAAAGTCCTGTCTGATCGATTGGAATCGATTCAGTATAATGCCGCTAAAATTTGTACAGGTGCCTTGAAACATACATCACATGTTAATTTACTTCGTGAACTTGGCTGGTCAACTCTTGCAGACAGACGTAAATACTTTAAGCTTGTCCTCTTTTACAAAATGTACCACAAACTGACTCCTTCTTATCTATCTAATCTAGTACCCCCTCCTCCTGCTGGTCGTGCTCTCCGACATTCAATGTCGGTGGGCCCCATTAGATGTAGAACATTGCGTCTGTCTAACTCTTTCCTCCCAGATGCTATCAAACAGTGGAATAACCTGCCTTCCGACATCAGAGATTCGCTTTCTCTACATATATTCAAATCGAAACTTAAAGCTACTCTTTTAGCCACAGACACTGTTCCCGAGTTCTATCTCCATGGTGACAGATTTGCTAATATTTGCCACACGCAATTACGCCTAGGATTCTCTAGACTAAACTCCCACCTTCACAAAATTAACATCCTTCCTGACCCATCCTGTGCCTGTTCTTATCCCACTGAAGACTCCAAGCATTTTCTACTCTTCTGTCCCTATTACATCGTTCCGAGAAACAGATTACTGAATACTGTTATTCCTTTGATTGCTCCGGGGGTTAGCCCGCATCTTATAATTCATATTGGTAGTGATAGGTTAGTTGAAATATTTCTCCGTGGCAGTAACGAGCTTTCGAGCTGCCTGAATATCCAGATCTGTGATGCTCTCCATCAGTACATTATTGATACCAGGCGCTTTAACGACTAAATGTTTCCGTTACTGTTACTGTAGTATTCATCGGTTGGACTATGCAAATTTATTTGTATCATACCTTTTTTCTTTAATGGGTAAATAGTGAACTCAATTCATATTGGTTTAACTTGTATCTTAAATGTAATCAAACTTTGATATTCGTACAGAGTTTACATAGATATAATTCATTGGTAACATTTGTTCTGTCATGTGTGTCTTGTATATACTTACTGTGTGTCTCCATGTTCTGGAGAACCCATGTATTAGTCATTTCGATGTACTATAGGGCTATCCAGACTAAATAAATACGTTTAAACTAAAACTCCATCATCCCTATTATTGCTCCCGGCGTCCACTAGACTTGCTCAAGTCTCACTGGACTGTCTTCCGTATTTTATTCAAAATAAAATTAATTGCAAAAATAAATTTTTCAAGTAAACACGCGCCGAAGCGTTATTCGGTTACCATACAGGTAGGCCCTCAAACCTGGCTAATTGGCGTGGAACGTGTCTATAACCAGATAACACGGACTCCAGATGATTAGCGCCGGGCGGTCTGCACTGTGTTTCTTATCACACAGACATGCGAGCGGTCATAACGCACCCTTCTTCAGAAGCTGTTAATTGAGCTACTGTGTAATGAAGTATCAATTGCACTGCCCGAGTCAGGCGGAGGGCGTCCAGTAGCCGGAGGGAGACGGTCAGCTTTGTCTCGCTTGAGTGGCCAGTGACTAGCCATGCATTCATCGACGACCACTTTCCACTTAAGTCTTATCACAATGATAATGGGATTAGAATTGACCATGACTCAATAGCTGCTACTGTGCACGGCGGCAGTGTCGACCAGTTTAAAAAAAAAAAAAAAGAATGATAACAGTGGGACCTACTTAATAACACCCTGTAGTTGGCATAATAATAATATTATGCAGTTAACTTTGTAGAAGGGAAATTGTAACGCACTTCTGGGTGGGATCGCGGGATGGGAAAATAGGGACATGCACCAGGGACTTGTGCAAGTCTAGGCGTCCACCCAAATCTGATTATACACACGGCGAGTGACAGACTAGCTCATATTCTTCTCTTTGGTAGCGACCAATTGTCCATTCCCTTCAACATACAAATTTGTGATGCTTTCCACAGATACATCGTAGATACTAGACGCTTCATATCTTAGTTCTGTTATGCATAAGCAGTAATTTTCAATTGAGTTAGTCGCTGATTTACATAATTCTTACTTCCCAAATGTCCTTTATGAAATTTCCTACCGCTAGTCCGTATTATTGTGAACAGGTGTGTATATGTGTACATTCTACCTGCAGTTAACTATTTTGCTTTGTTTTGCATTTTGATGACTACTACTACTGTGATTTTTGTACGCAGGGTACAAATCTGAAGCATGTGTACAGCTTCTCTGTTGGTTTAAACGTATTTTATTTCCAAAAGAAAAACAATTGGGAAGAAGGGCAAAGCCCTATATTAATCCCTCTTGAGGAGAAAAGACGGAAACACAGGACTGACTTGACAGCACAACTCCAATGAACCACCGTTCATCAAGTCCAAGGGGACTTGATGAGCAGCGTGGTCGGAAAAACAAACGGAAGGATAGACGCCACCAGAACAAACACAGATAGCGGGGCTCATAAACTTGTCAATATTGCCAGTATATATGATTAATTTGCATTTTCGAATTATCGATATGAATGATTAAGTTACAGTTTCACCTTGGAATCGTTTACTTTTTTCAATAAACTCTTGAACAGATAAAAATATGATAATATTGTCCTCGAGACTGCAAGAAGCACTGCCAAACAAAATTGTGTTAATGGAAAATGGAGCCAAACGACCAATGGTTGTATGTAATGCATCTCGAGCGACAATGTAGTTTGGACAGGTGAGAAAGTAGTGCCAGATACTCTCGGTGGTGGCGCCACATGAACAAGCTGCTGAATCTTTTACACCAATCTTAAAAAGATGTTCGTTCAATTGGCTGCGGCCCATACGCAAACGAGAATGTAAAATAGACAGATATCTTTTGCCTACATTAAGAAGTTCGGGAAATATAACAGAAATCTGTCTGGGAGTTGAAATTTTCTTCTCAAATTGGAACAAAGTTGGAAGATTTCTAGTTTCCGATGGGAGAAGGTTCCACAACGTGATAGCAGAAGGGAAAAAGGAGTTTTCGAATAAGACTGTTCTACAATTGAAAGAGGGTAAGTCTGAGCGTCTGCTTTGATCGAGTTGTGCCCTAGTATTACGGTGGAATATTGGAATATTGGGGAGAAGAGAGTACAAATAGCTAGGGGTTAATTTATGAGCTATTTTATACATCATGATTTGTTTGGATCTTTCTCTTCGTTTGGACAGGGTCTCCCAGCCAGTTTCTTCGTATAGCTTTTCTATAGGGGTGGTTTTCATTGCTCCTGTCACGATGCGGGCCGCAGTCATTTGAATGTCTTCCAAAAGTTTTGCATCATCCTGCGTGCAGCCATCCCAGACTACATTTCCGTACTCTAAAATAGGTCGAATGAAGGAGGTATAAATCGTTTCTAGTGTGTCCCGGTCAAGGCGATACTGTAGAGTTTTCAGAATGTTTACTTGTTTACAGGCTTTAGTTGCAACTTGTTTAACATGTTCATTCCATTTTAGATCTGATCTTAACGAAAGACCCAGATGCTTGTGCTCTAAAACATTCTCTAATTGATGACCTTGGAAGATCAATGGAGGGTGATCAGGGGGATTTCTTTTTAGAGAGACGAGCATGGTGTCTGTTTTAACAGCATTAAAGGATATAAGCCATTCCCTAGACCATTCGTCCAGGGAGGCCAGATCATCGTTCATGACAGTAGCAGCATGAACAGGATCTTCAATAGTAAGATAAAGGGACGTATCATCCGCAAAGAGTTTGACTTCTGAATTTACAACGTTGACTATATCATTAATATAAATCAAAAAGAGTAAAGGACCTAATACAGAACCTTGAGGCACACCAGCACTTATAGTTCCCCAGCTAGAGGATTGACCATTTAAAACGACGCGTTGCTTCCGATTATACAGGTAATCTTCAAACCATGTCAGAAGATTGTCAACGATGCCGTTTTTTTCCAGTTTATGAATAAGACCTTTGTGCCAGACTTTATCAAAGGCCTTGCTTATATCTAGGAAAACAATTCTTACTTCTTTTTGCTGATCAATGGCTAAACATAGTTCATGGTATAGGGAAAGTAACTGGTTGACTGTTGAGTCACCAGGAATAAATCCTGACTGGTTTTCTGAAATGAACATATTGTCCCGAAAAAAATTGAACACATGTTTAAAAATTACTTTTTCCATTACTTTCCCTGTACAACTTAAAAGGGATATAGGACGATAGTTATTACACAGGTTCTCGTCGCCCTTTTTGTGTAAAGGAGTCACGTGAGCTTCTTTCCAAATAGACGGGAACTGTTTCTGATATAGAGATAAATTGAATAGTTTAGTGAGAGGTCGATAAATAATGGGAGCTGCTTCTTTCAAAAGTCTAGTACTAATCCCATCTGGGCCCGTTGCTTTAGTAGTATCAAGACTTTTGAGTGTGTCCAGTACTTCACCTTCAGAAATGTTTAAACCTCCGAGTGTATTTAAGGGGTGGTCAGGCGGTAGAGGATTTGTAATTGAAGATGAGTCTGTTAATTGGGTAACTTTGTTCTTGTTTTGTCCTGTGTGTTTTGTAATAGACATTTTGTGTGTCACTCTATGTTCTGGAGAACCCCCCGATTAGTGACATCTCGATGTACTATAGGGCGATCCAGTTGAAATAAATATGTTTAAATTAAAAAATTACCATGGGTCAGGTACTTAAGAATATCAGACGAAGTGAACTATTAAAGTGGGATTAACTCCAGGTGTCAAAATTTTGCAAACAGTTATTAAGAGATGTGTTCTAGGGGCTGCGTAATGGAGGCATTTAAAGACAAAATGAGAGACATTTTTACATGGGTCATTACAATCACATGCGGGAGACGTAACGACATTTATCTTGTGAAGATGAGAGCTAAGTCGAGAGTAACCAAGACGGACTTGCGTGTGGCAAATACTAGAGAAACGATTTCCACATGAGAAATAGTGCGGTACAGGTCTACAGACAGGAGACCACTTTTCGGTTTAGATTTAAATTGCTGGAAGGATTCTGATTGGCTGATAAATCATTTACACAGTTGTACTTACAATATATTAGGTTCAAAAATACTAGTTGAGAATTGTTAATTTACCAACCGATAGTCTTCTGTATGACGCATATTTATGTAATGTCACGATGTCATTAGAAGGGAAAAGTACGTGGTTGCAAACTATTTCGGACATGCTACATCGTATAGACATAAAACATTTATGGGACAACTGCGGAAACAAAAGGGGTTGTTTTCCGGATAATATATTAAAAAAAACGTTCCCAATTTTTATTTTCGAAACAATGGAAACAGGAAATGAATAATAATGAAGCAGTAGATAAAAAATTGAGAAGCTATGTTTTATAAAAAAAGAGAATTTAGATTCGAAAATTATATACATATCAACAAAGATTTTACCATAAGGAAGATATCTCAAGGCTAAGAATCAATGCACATAATTTGGCGATCGAAAAAGGAAAGCACAAACGTCCTTCAAAATTGCCCATAGAATCAAGACTTTGCGAGCAATGTAATCTCTTAGAGGACGCGTGTCACTTTGTTGTCGTCTGTCAAAAGTTTCGTGAGCCCCAAGAAAAATTGATAAATTCAATTTCGGACATGTTTCCAGAATTTTCTGGTTATACTGATCTGGAAAAAATTTATCTTTATTATGGAATCATCAGATTATGAAGTGATCAGAAATTTTGGAATTTATATGAAAGAAGTTATGGCTATCAGAGGAAATCAGTTATAAAAAATATATGTATTTCGATATCGGATACTTCCTCTCATGTCGGCCCTATTTACAAAATCACTAACAATGTTTGAATAAATCAGAAATCTCTCTTTTATTTCCTTTGTCAGGTGCGAATGGTAGCACTTGTCTACTGGGGTTGTCTGATGTGTTTGTAATTTATTATCACTTTTCTTTTTTGTCTCAACACTTTGTTTATACAGGGGTTGGTGTTGTTGATGTCGTGTTTCTATGTTGTAATCAACGTGTGAAAAGTTTGTTTTTGTTTCGCTTGGCATACTACCGCACTTTTTGTATACTATGGTGCAGCAATAAAGTTCATTCGTTCATTCATTTACGGGTTGGTTCTGAAATTAACTGAAATAAGTTATTATTAGATACGAGGTTGACCAAACGCAAATCAAGTTCACTGTCGGTATGTTGAGTGTTCCAGTTTTGACAGCGATCATTAAAATCACCGGTAATAAGAAGAATTCTAGGGTTCAATTCCACAGCACTAGTAATAGAGTATTCTAAGTCAGCCATAAAAGTATCTCTTTCTTTGGCTAATTGGCCAAGTGAGCGATAATATACACCTAAAAGTATCAAGCCACATTTTAAACCTAATTCAACCCATACAAACTCGCTGTTGGAATTGTCCAAATCCAGAAGCCTATTGCAAGGTAGGTTATCCCTCACGTAAATTGCAACCCCACCTCCGGTGCCTGTTTCATTATCCTTACGTAATGGTGGGTGAAAACCTTCAAGGGACAAAAGTTCATTAGGGTAGCTATTGCCCAGCCAGGTTTCCAACAGAGTAATTAAATCGAGTTTGACCGATTCAGCCAAGTTAAAAACATCTTCAAGTTTTCCTGTAGTCTTTATACTTCTGACATTTGCGTGGCAAACTGAAAATTTCTTTATACTTAATTTTCGGGCCCCAGATTAGGGTGAATATTAGAGGCAAGTACCTTATATAAGTATAATGTGATATGTCAAAAACCACAAAATATTTTCAACATGTGAGAGACAAGTACCTTACATAAGAACAATACAATCTGTCACAAACTCAAAGATAAGTTCAAGATAAATATAAGGAATATCACCGCAGCCAAGATAAACGAAGGCCTAATGGTGTCATGGAAGTCTGAAGTGTCAATTCTAATTTTTGTAATGTGTTACAAACAAATAGCAAGTTTGCGCCAGCATTCAAATGGGTGGTTCAACCAAAGAAAATATGAGTTTATTACATTTTTTCTAAAATATTAACTATTTTTCGACGAAGCATGAATGACCTGAGTGAATCAAGAAATCAAATTTCATGCTTTACTTAACGATATATTTGAGACCACTGCACGCTTTGAAGGAACACGTTTTTACCCCAGCTGATTGACAAGTCAGCTGAGGTTATGTGGTGCACTTTTGTCTGCCGTCCGTCCGTCCGTCCGTCATTCATCGTCCAAGATTGACATTTTCGACGTCTCCAAAACTGTCAGCCATGTTCACTTCAAACCTAGTGGGGATGTACCTAGGGTGAATCGCTGCCACGTTTGTTCAAATGGCCATGCTCCATTGATATTTGTTATTCTAATGATTTTTTTAGCTCATTTTTTGGCAAAATCTGTACATATCTTCTCCTTCAAAATAGCACGGCCAATTACTGAGAAATTTCATAGGGACACATTTTGTGATCTGTAGACCTTATTTGTATGACTGATGGCCCTATGATTTTTCTATCTCTTTTTTACAATTTTTGTGTGCTCATTATTTTTCACCTTTCCAAAAACCCTCGGTCATATTATGCTGAATCTTGACAGAAATGTACCTTGTGGAACGATCAGACAAATGTAGTTACCAGGTATTGGTGGTTCAGATTACGAATTTTTAAATCTGGGTACTTGTCGGTTGATGCATTCACTCCGACTGATTACAATGCACGTTCATAGGGATTGCAATGGTATTTGACGTATTTGACCTTTCTGGAACTGTGAGCCAGATTGACTTCAAACGCGGCAAGTATCTATCTCATGTGGATCCATACTGAGTGTATTCAAATGGTCACACTTCAGTGATATAATAATAATAATAATAATAATAATAATAATAATAATAATAATAATAATAATAATAATAATGATAATAATAATGATAATAATGATGATGATGATGATGATGATTATCATTATTGATAAAAAACCTCTTTAACAGCTTGGCTAATTGCTTGGGCAGGTTGTTTGCATAGCTGTCTTGTTAATAATAGAGCTCACATTAAAAAAATCTATCCACTCTAATGAATGTGTTATATTGTACCGAGGAGCATTTATATAGCCTCATAAAATGCCTTGATTCTGCAGCATCAGCAGTTATGTGGATGAAAAACAGTGTCAACCAATACATGAATAATTGACGGAACCAGGAGTGTTTAACGGGCCTGAACAGAAGTGGGCTGTTTTGGACCACTGATCTTTAGAGCGCTTTCTCCTTCACAACAGCCTTCTTGATCATACAGGTAGGCAGTCCGGCAAATAATTGCAAGATTTGGGCTGAACCTGCATTTGTTATCTACAGTTTGATTTAACTGATTTTGATAGACGTTGGTCTATACTTCCGAAAAATGCCGGGTGACACCGTGTCACCCTTGAGCACTTTCATATTTTGCCTTGTTTACCCCCCGCCCCTCATTTATCAAAAAAACAAAACAAAACAAAAAAAAAACAAAAACAAAAAACAACCCCCCCCCCAGAAAATGTCTAAGCTTGCGAGAGACAACCATGTACCACAAACCACAAAACTACAGTTTTGGGTACATGGGAACTATTTAACCATTTGTACCTGAAGTGACCTTGGCCATTACATGAGATTAAGGTCAAGGAATACATGTTCCGATACTGGGCAAGCTGATTGTTAACCCTAATAGATCCTATAATATTCATGTACCGACACTAAACAAGCTGATTGATCTCAAAATGTCAACAACAAAAAATGTTTAAACGTGCTACAAAATTAGAGTGTAGATGGTCATTTAGAATTTCAAAAATGCATATTGGAGTTTAAACATAAAACAGGAAGATCATAATGATTCTGTGCTCTGCTGACTGGAATCTGCTTCTGCAAGTCCAGACCTAACTAATCTATACATGAACTGTACTAGTACTTATCAACAGTTGACTGAAGGTTTGATTATTACCAAGATATAGGCCAATATGTCAGTGTGAGCTTTGAAGGTCATTCAAAACGATAATTAAGAACACCAAAACAAAACCCATGGGAACATTTTTAGTAATGTTCAAGATTAACCATGGGCCCAGGATCCACCATAATAAAGATATTAACCAAAGTGTCTGTTTGGCCTTCCAAGGTCACTAAAGATCAAAATCAATAAAACCATATGGGCATTTCTGTTAGTGTTTTGTAGTAGCCATGGGCCTAAGATCCACATTTACCAAGATGTAAGCCAATATATAAAACTCGTGGAGTCAGGAGGAAAAAAGGCTTGGAATCTACTGAACATTCACTGTCAAAAGATACACAGTTTTGCTCGGCCATCCCTTCACACATCTGATGAATGTTAGCCCGAGCAACATCTATCTGCCTTAAAAGAAAGCGTTCCATACAAGTATGCTTCATGAGTAAAAGATTTTTTTGGGGGGGAGGTTGTTGTTGTTGTTGTTGTTGTTGTTGTTGTTGTTGTTGTTGTGTGTGTGTTTTGCAAAAACGCTTAAAATTATGAAATTTAAATTGATTATTGCATTGTTATCTTTTTTCGCAAACTTGGTACAGAACCAACTGGGGAATATCCATGTGCAAAATCAAATAGAAAAAAATATTGCATCATCATCATCATCATCATCATCATCATCATCATCATCATCATCATCATCATCATCATCATCATCATTGTCGTCGTCGTCGTCGTCATCATCATCATCATCGATGGAACAGGCTCACCTAGGAAACAACTGTCTTAAAATCAAAGCATTCCACGAAACCATATTACAACACATTCAGTGTATTGCTACATGCCTGCACAATTGTAGTGCTACCGACACATTGTCACAAAGTCTGATGTCCCACAGCTTCATCATAGATTAACATATCCTCATTATTTTCACCAACTTGCGTCATCTTCAATAAGATTATATCATGATAACAGCTCGAACAATTCGATAAAGCCATTCTGGAGATAAACACAAGAATAGTCTCAGTGCACCAAATTCATATAAAAATAGGAAAACACGCGGCGCCACAAATTGTTGAAACTGTGAACTACATGACCTTCAATGATTCTGTATGCAAATCAAAGCAATTGGCTTCGTGGTTTTTGAGAAGAACTTTCATTTTTAAATTAAATAAAGTAAAAATATTCATGAAAAAATAAGAAAATATTACATTATCATCTCCTTCTCTGGAAGAGAACCGTTTATGAATCATCCATTTTCAAAATCAAAACCCTGCATCGATTTTTTAGAAGTGGAAAATGTGAAAAATCAAACGAACGGACGCAAACAGATTTCATTGAAACTTAAAATGAAAAAAGTTATCTTTTCTACCTTTAAATAAAATGGAAAACACAATATACATTGCAAAACAAAGGGAGTTGTTTAAGATCAACTCTAAATATTTTACAAAGCCCTTTTAGAATTGTCACATAATATTTTCGTAGAGACAAAGGTGTGCTCACAATTAATACTAAAATCCGAAATACATATCTATATTTGAAAATACTATTTTTCTTTGGTGCAACATTCCTAAAAATATAAAAAGTTCAATTGCAGAAAAATTTCAGATTCAGCATCAGTCCATTTCATTTCTACAGTTACTGTGCTACATGCCTAACTGCAAGCAAAAGTTCAAGCCATAATTAGCTCAATAAAAATAGCGTTCACAAGAACGGATTTCCCTCCGCGCCCACCATATTTTTTTCCTCAATTCTGCATTTTCTGAAGTTTCATAAAAAGGTTTATCAACATACCAAGAGGAAGCTGGTTTTGAATAGGAACCTATTCCATCATAAGATGCATTTCTGACAAAAATACAGTAAAGCTGTGGTCAATATTTTTGAGATATCGCTGTAACGGTTTCAGGGTTCACGCCACTCAGACAGCCTTCAAATAAATACATCAAATGTTTCATTAAAAGTTACAAAATCATCAGAGGTAGCTGGGTTTAAATAGGGACTTGGTCCATCAAAAGATATATCTCTGATAAAATTTTGGTAAAGCCGCAGTCAATATTTTTGAGATATCGCGGTAACGTCATCAGGGTTGACGCCACTCAGACGGCATTAAAAAAACATTGAAAGTTAAAAAAAAGGCAAAAAATAATCAGAAGACGCTGGTTTTTAATAGCAACCTGGTCCATCATAAGATGTATCCCTGACAAAAATTTAAAAAGCTGCAGTCAATATTTTTTGAGATGTTGCAGTAACGTCGTCAGGGTTGATGCCACTCACACGGCCTCCAAATGAATAGATTAAAGGTTAATTAAAAATTAAAAAAATGATCAAATTAAGGTGGTTTCAATGGGAACTTGCTCCATCAAAAGGTCCTTCTGTGACAAAAATTTGGCACAGCTACGGTGATTATTTTTTGAGATATCGTGGTAACATTGACAAACCGGACGACCCAGGGGACGACAATGCCCTACGGCACCTTATGTCCCGAGGGTAAATAGTTTGACAGTACTGTAAACCTATAAGCTGCATGTTTACAATACTGATTGCGTAATTGGCTACTGCAACTGCTTACCTGTAAGAAAAACAAAACTTATTTGTCAGCCACTACCTTTTCACCAGCAAACAAAGCAAACATGTTTTGTCATATCACAAAAATGCATGTGCCTGGAAATCAACTTTTGAAGATTGAAGGCCTATCATAAGTCATGACCAAGGTCAAGGTCAAAGAGAATTTCTAGTTTTATACTAAATGTATCAATTATTTTACATCTATACCTAATACACGTACAAAAAAATGGAAAAAAATAGTCCCAAACTTATAGAACAGTTAACAGGTGAAGGTCAAGGTCACTTTAAGGTCAATTTTTTGTTTTGTGCCATTTACTTGGAAGTAAGAAGTCATCCAATTATTAATTTAAATGATTATTTTGAAATATATTGCCAGTGTGTGGTGAAGAAAAAGCAAATGTGGGGTAGGGGGAGGGCTAAATGAATAACTATCAATGTTTTAAAATGCCCAAGGGGTTACAAGATGTCACCCGGCATTTTCGGACTTTGTGTGACCCAGTAGTCATAAACCAGGCCTCCAACCAGGAAGAAAGTTCTAGGTTTCCGGCCATGCGTCATCATTCCTGAAGTATGGTTCCACAAGTGCGTTTGCTTAACCGCCATCTTGCCACTTGGGAAATATCTGCTTAAGAAATGCTTAAGACACGCGCAAGCAAAAACACCTGTTCGTGTGCAGACAAGGCATTCTAGCATTGGGGGAGAAAATGACAGCTGAAACAGTACTTAAGACAGACTTGTGACTGTCATATAATAGCTATACTAATATAGCATTTCGTGTGGTTAATACAGAACTGTAAACAGCTTCCACTAGCATCGAAGTTATATCGTTTATCTTATTTTTGTGTTTTGTTTGTTTGTGTGTGCGTATGTGTTTTATTATGTAGTAGGCCGTTGCACAAGATGTCTTTTTACTCCTCTGCATATATTACAAGAAAGTATGGGGATGATTAATTGCACGTGTAATTGTGCTTACACGAAGTTCCACTGTATGTGCTGCAAAATACAGATTTGCATGGGTTAACTGATATTATGGTTTTTAATCTACTTACAATGGTCTGCTGTTACCGACATTATCACACTGCTGGGCTCAAGTCAAGACACAGCTAGTATAATTTTGGTAGTGTGTTAGCATACCCCATATAAATGATAAACGAAAATTAAATTTGAAATTGCATACTTTCAAGTTCAGATATGTGCAAACAGTTCAGAATAATATGACCCATATTCACAACTTTCAACCCAACAATGACAGCAAAGAGATTCAAAAGTTAGCAAGACATCAAAATTCATCTTCCATTACCAATGTGATGAAACTGATTTCACTCCTGACTTGAGACAGGCAGTCACTCGTAAAAGGTACCTGGTGGCTTTAAACCGTCCCTCTCAACCTTTGAAATATTCTTCATTAGCTACACGCTTTAGTTTTTCCAAAATATATTGGCCCAACGACTTAAAACCCAAATTCCATCCCTTGTGCCAAAAGTAAAAGGAGATATGGTAGGCCTGTAGCTTTTTGGTTCTTCCGACTTGCCAGTCAGCGGAGTCTATAGCAAAAGAAAGAAGTAGGCCTACGTCGCTTTTGTGATATTTATGACTCTGGAACATTATAAACACACTCTACCTTCATCATAACTATGAGTCGGAGACCACTGCCCACAGCACCACATAGCCAATAAAGTATTTATGAAATAGTTCAGAAAAACATTACCTATATTCATACATTTCAACCCAACCAAGAAAGCAAAAGATTCAAGAGTTACCAAAACGTCATTATTGATCTTCCAATACCAATGTGAAGAAATAAAGCTTACTCCTGACTGGAGACAGGAAGACACCTATAAAAGGTAACTGCAACAATATTATTTCATTTTACTGTGACATAATCACTGAAATGTATTCCATAGGAGTAAATCAGCAACAGTACCACTGTAAAAAGGACCTATCATCATCATCATCATCATCATCATCATCATCATCATCATCATCATCATCATCATCATCATCATCATCATCATCATCATCATCATCATCATCATCAACACACACAGGCTGTAGCACGCTCCTTATGTATCTATCATCTGAACCTTACGTAAATGAAGTAAGAAGTAGAAAGGTCAATGAGGAGAAAACCAAGTTGATAGAAACAAGTTGACCTCACTACGTAAACAATGTATAGAGTGTTCGTTTGAAGGAGATATGATTCTTCGAACGAACAACTCTTTCTGGGAAGCAATCCGACCATTCTTTACCAACAAAACAAACTTTGATTGAAAGGTACAATGACACTTAAGTAAGAAGATAATCTTATTCAAGAACCAAACCACAAGTAACAGCACAAGGTATGTGAAATGGAGCTGATCTTTCGTACTGGTGGTAACAATATTTGACATTTTACCATATATAAACATTCACCAAATGTACAGTGGTATGATTATTTACTTTACATATCAAAACAGGTCCCGCATATACAAGGAAATTGATTTCCATTGCGACTTACACCTCCGTTAAACTATCCCCCTGGCAGGTTTAGAAATCTAGGGCAGTTTAAGGCCATTTACACCATGGATCGAGCTATACTTATTGCATACGGATTCTTAAACTAGGTGTAACTTCACACCAGGGGTAACTTTGCAACACCTTTATGCATACGGATTAGACTTTATACCATGGTTGTTCCCAGCAATAAGCTAAACCCCAGCTAAACCACCTTTACGCATACGGGACCTAGTGTTTGCACGTATGGCCTACAACTTACAGGAACGAGGTGACCTACGTATCTGCATGTATTGTGGACCTATTATTTTGACTTTGCTGTCTAACTGGTTTACTAACGTGGATTAAGCCTATCGTCAGTGTGCCATCTTAAGAATCCTATTGCAAGACGAGGTAAGCAGGAAGCAATGTGGATCATAACATACGTAGGATGAATAAAAAAATTTTTGCCACAGACTCTCGTGGAAGAGGATTGCAAAGTTATATTGATAAGATTGAGCCTAAGAGTAAAGACAACATAAAAAATCAAAACCATAGTGAGAGGAGGAGCTTCAATCAAAATATTACAGAAAAGGGTAATTGAATATTTAGAGAAGCTTGATCGTCACAGACGTTCCCGTCTAGTTGAGCTAAGAATAGCTACAGGAATGTATAATATTACAGCCAAACTGGACACAGGGGAAATAGCTTATCACAGGAAACCAACTTCATCCATAATGAGCGAGATGAGAAAATTTAAATCGACAATGATGAAGAAGAATGTCAATGTTTCGATTGCGATAATCCCCCAGTGAGTCTAAACAAAGCGATGCAATATAATCTTGACACATGAAAGTTACAATTGGAGAATAGGGTGACTTATGATAATGCTTTAACTCACAAACAAAAAAATTAAAGATATGAGTGACATCTATGGGAAAATAGTGGATCTGACTAAAGCTACTGGGAGCAAAACAATATTTGTGGCGAAGTCCGTCACAAAAAATTCAAATAAAAACTTGGCAAAAGTAAAAAAAAAGGAAATATACCAAGAAAATTGTAAAATTTTGTGACTCGCATTTAAAGGACGGTGTGCGAGCAGATGATGTATTGAGAGAGCAACGGTTTAAGCTCCTTTGTGAAGGAACATGAAGTCACAACAGTCATCATAACTAAGGTGTTTTAAAAGGTAGTGTATGGGAATATTTATGCCTTCATGGTAGCCTCTATGCTCACTGCAGGTAACAATAGTGGCTGACGGTGAACGTGCAGGCAAACTCGAACATCTACAAAACGACCCGTACTTCAGCCTCGTTGACATAGGCCTACAAGAAGGCCAACCACAAGAAACAAGCCTATAGGTCTAATGCTGCATGTGATGGTGATGATATCATGTATGTTCACTGTAGGCAACAAAAAGTGGCTGACAGTAATCATGCAGGAAAAACTCGAACCTCTACATAGCGACCCGTACTCCAGCCTTGTTGACATAGGCATTATTTATGTAGCACTCATGAGTCTAATGAGGGTGATAGACGGATGGTTATGTATTGTATATCACAGGTCTTAAAAGATTATATGCTTACAGGGTGCTTCAAGCAAGGAGCTTCTGCACATTTTTGTTAAAGAAGCAAAAACCCCGCACGACTGCAATACATATTTTATTTTTACTTTGTTTTTTTCGTATTTTTTGATATGTTGTATACAATGAAACACAGTCCGTACACGCCATACAGAAATATTTTGTACCAGATGATTTATGACGGTGGGAATCGTATCATTTAAAGCTAGACGATTAGGGGATTTTAAGAAAACAAGAGAGGTGTTTACGTGGCTCAAAAAAAAAGAGAAGTATTCAATTATATTTTTACAAGAAGTCCATAGCTCAGAAAAAGTAGAAAAAACATGGTATGCTGAATGGGGGTACAAAATGTTTTTTAGCCACAGGATCAAAACGCAAGAGGTGTCGGCATACTTTTTTAAAATAATTTTAATTTTGAAATTCATGAAATAGTTTCAGATAGTGAGGCTCGATACATTATAATGGATATTACAATCGAAGGAAAAAGATACACTTTATGAAATGTTTACGGTCCAAATCAAGATAACGACAAATTTTATCAAGACTTATTGAAAGGATAGAAAGCCTACCAAATGATAATCGAGTTATTGCAGGGGATCTTAATTTTGTTCTAGGCGTAAATATTGATAAGCAAGGAGGGAATCCAGTTACACATAATAAAATACAAGGATTCTTTAAAAATTTGATGGAAGAAACCGATTTAGTTGATATTTGGAGGAAAAATAACCCTGACAAAAACTCTTTTACTTGGCGAAGGAAAAATCCAACATTAATAGCATGTAGAATAGATTTATTCCTAGTTTCGTTTGGCCTGTCTGAAGAAGAAATTATTCCGGGTTTCCGATCCAATTATTCTGCTATAACATTAATAATAGATGCACAAACAAATAAAAGAGGACCTGGTTTCTGGAAACTAAACACTTCGCTATTGCGTGAATAAGTTTATGTTAATTACATTCCAGATAATATTCAAAACGCATGCGAGTCAAATGAAAACCTAGATAGTATGATGTGGGAAATAATAAAAATGGAAGTTCAAACTACAACAATTCAATACTCTGCACGCAAGAGTTTACGGTATATAGTACAAACGAAATAAAGGTGAAAATTACACAATTGAAAAAAAAAATAGAAAAAGAATACGATTGTATAGCTACGGGAGCTATTATCCGATGTAAAAGCAAAAGGTATGAAGAGGGTGAAAAACCATCGAAATACTTTTTCAATAGGAGACATTCATATTTAGCTGCGATCCTGCTCACTTCCTGTGTTGCCGGGGCAACAGACTGATGCTTCTACTATGATCAGGGCAGATTTGTATTATATACTACATAAATATCCATAAATAACACCTTTTCTATCAAAAGAGAGCCCATTTCTAATCAATGTAGGCATCTTTTATGTTTCAAATATACGTTAATACGTTTTCTTAAGATTATTCTGTGTTCGTGTTGTTCATTTTATTGAGAAAGTACTTTTGACCATGCTAAATACTTGGATCTGCCCTGATGCAGGTGGCTCACTCTTTTGCTCAATAGGTGCTAGAGTAGGACCGCATTTACATATGAATACATCCTATTTAGAGAAAAGAAATTATAATGACAAAAATCTTAACAGCTTGCAAGTACAAAATCAAATGGCTACTGATCTGCAAGATATTCTAACAGAGAGAAGATTTTATTCACAACTTTACACAAAGAGAGAAACAGACGCAACATTAATAGATCAAAACTATGAATTTTTTTCACATGATGAAAACATTCCAAAATTGTCAGAAGAAGAGCAATCACTATGCCAAGGTAGAATCACTGAAAATGAACTTTAATTAGCACTGAAAAGTACACAAAATAATAAATCTCCTGGTTCTGATTGGCTTCAGGCAGAATTTTACAAGGTCTTTTGGACAGATATTAAACATTTTCTTCTAAATGCAATTAACAAATCGTACGATAATAAGAAACTGTCCATAACACAAAGGCATGGCATTATTTCTTTACTGTCAAAGAAAGACAAAGCTATACTGGACATTAAGAATTGGAGACCAATCTCATTATTAAACCAAGATTATAAACTAACAACAAACGATATTGCAACAAGAATAAAGAAAGTATTGCCAAGTATTATTCATGATAATCAAACAGGCTTTATGAAAGATAGATATATTAGGGAGATAATTAATACAATTTTGAATATCATTGATTTTGCCGAAAAAGAAAATTTACCAGCCGTTATAGCTTCATAAATTTCGAAAAAGCTTTTGACTACCTAGAGTGGGGCTTCGTAGATAAGTGTTTAGATTTTTTTCAATTTTGGGACATCTATTAAAACATGGGTTAAAATTCTTATCACGATATAAAAAGCTGCGTAATTAGCAATGAGTGGGCATCGGATAGCTTTCAGATAACAAGGGGAGTATGTCAGGGATGCCCACTGTCCCCATATATATTTATAATAATGTGTAGAAATTTTAAGAATAATTATTAGACGAGAAAATCAAATCAAGATTATTACAATAGATGATGTCGAACAAAAATATCGCCATATGCCGACGACACAACTTTAACAAGTATGTGATTCAGCAATACATACCAAGGAACATTGTCTTTGGTCGGAATTGACTTGGATTTATTTCATTAGGACTACGGTTTGGATATGGTAATGACACTGTCTAAAATGTTCACAGAAGAAAACCTTTCTAACCTATTTGATATATTACAAGAATTTAAAATTATCTCAGGATTGAAGGTTAACTGCCATAGAACTAATATATTAAGAGTTGGAAGTATAAAAAAAATACCAATCTTATTTTGAATAAAGATTTAAAGCTGAAGTGGACAAACGACATAATTTCTATCTTGGGAGTAAATATAACTACAGGTAAGGATAAATTATTAACCATGAATTACAGACCAAAAATAGATAAAATCAAGAAAAAATTTAATATGTTGGACAAACGACTATTATCTTTGTTTGGAAAAGCTTTAATAATTAAAAGCATGGGTATGTCACAACTTATTTATTTAGTATCAGTGATTCCAAACCCACCTGTAGATATACAAAAACAAGTAGAACAAGGTATACATGTATATGGGTAGTTATGGGATCAGAAACCAGATAAAATCAAAAAATGTTATCTAAGAGAATCAAACAAACTAAGTGGACTGGGTATACATATACCACAATTTACAGCACAGATCGATGCTTTCAAGTGTGCATGGGTGAAACGACTTTGTACTGAATCAAATGCAGCATGGAAAACTCTTGCATATAAACAGATGGATTTTCAACCATTTGATATGAAAATGTAATTTAAATGCAGTAGACGTAGAAAGTCTAAGTGGAAGGATAAGGAGTGAGTTTTGGAAAGATGTATTACTACGTTGGGCTAAATACAACTTTTCTAATCCAACAGATGTAGGAGAAATTAAGGAAGAAATATTATGGTATAATCCACACGTTAAAAGAAATGACAAGTTAATTTTCTATAGGGAATGGTAAAATAAAGGAATAATGAAAGTAAACAATTTGATGAGACCAGATGGAAATTTTTATAGTTTTGAATTTAAAAACAGATATGATTTGAATGTTAACTTTATAGACTACTATGAAGTACTGCAGCTGTCTGTTGTACAAAGCCAATGGAAAAATGTATTAAAAATAATGGAGACAGTGACGATTTCTTTGAAACAAATTTGGATAAAGTATTGGAGGTAGCGAGGGTCTCAAAATGTACATATTCTCGATTGGTACAAATTTACATTGCTTCTGCTATACCTTTAATCCTTAAATGGGAAAGATCTTAATATAGAGATGGATCTTACTAAATGGGAAGAAGCTTTACAAACATGTATAAAGCAACAATATCATCCGATCTCCGAAGTTTTAAGTTTCAATTTATGTATAGATGTATATGTAATAACGAACGATTATATAACTGGAAATTAACAGACAGTAACTTATGTTCCTTCTGTGGAAGAGATATAGAAACTATTGTACATTTATTTTGGGACTGTGGTATTGTCCAAGCCTTTTGGAATCATGTATTTGCCAAATGTAAAATGAGAGATGTCGCAATAGTTAGATTTTCCAACAAAGAAGGCACTATTGTGTTAAGTGACGTAGGAGAACTTTATAATTTGATTTTTATTTTCGGATAAAAACATATTTACAGGTGTAAATATAATCAATTTTTACCCGATTATAATACATTCATGACAGATTTGTTAAAGCTTAAAAATATAGAACAGGGAATTACTGAGAAAAGAAACAAAGTATCCACACATGATAAAAAAATGGAGTAATCTACTTATTTAATAATTTGTTAATCCTCTCTTCTTTAGACTGAAGGGCATTATTTTACTTGATTAAATACATGTAGCCACCAATCTAGATGAATGGCACATGTACGGAAAATTAAAAAAAATATATACCCCTTTATAGCGGGGGCATCAACAGGCCAGGGTAGAACCTGTGATCCATCCAAGATAAAATGAGTTACAAAATACACGTCAGATGATATATATATACATCCAGGATAAAGTCAATCATACACATACATAATACACCATTGATAAAGTCAGATAGAACACCGAGGTAGTGGTTATGTCCCGGCCATCAAGGACTTGCGAACAGGCCAAGCGTCTTTAAGGGAACGCTTACATGCACCATCACACATATTAATAACCGGAATATCCTGCTCAGTTGCAACATCTCCAAGGAGTAAACAGAGTTCAGTAACAGAAGATGAGCCAATGAAATGCTCCCAAATATACAAACTGTTAACATTGTTTAATTTTGTTTCAAGTTCATTCCAAATATGTAAATTATCTTGAAGAATCAAACATCCTGGGCACGCCATCAACTGCTGGCGGGCCGACTCAAAAGCATTTATAGCAAACAGGCAATCTTCAGGATAGGATGATCTCATCAACAATAAACCATTCAAAGATGGTGATTTCTTATTATCAATTTCATTAAAAAAGCTGTGCACATAGTTATCCAGGGACCACTTAACAATGTGATACTTTTGTAGCCACTGCTCATCTTGGTCATGTATTTTATTATCCAATCTAACTCCTGTTAAAATCTTATCAATTTCTTCCATGTATGGCCAAGAAGCATGTCCACCATTAACAAAATTTCTTTGCAATTCTAGTAAAACTCTGTTGTCATTGTTGGGTTTGAAATTTGTGAATATGTATCATGTTTTTCTAGGCTATTTGATAAATACTTCATTGGCTATGTTGTGCTGTGGGCTGTGTTCTCCGACTAATAGTTATAATGGAGGTCGAGTGTGTTTATAATGTTCCAGATTCACCAATATCATAAAAAAGATATAGGCCTACTTTCTTCTTTTTCTGTGAACTCAGCTGGCTGACTAATCAGTATAGTAAAAAAATGATCTATAGGCCTACCAGGTCTCTTTTTATTTTCGGCAGAAGTGATGAACTTTGGATTTTAAGTGGTTAGGCCTATACATCTTGGAAACACTTTAGTCTGTAGATAATGAAGAATGTTTCAAAGGTTGAGAGGACCAGTATAAAACCACCAGTTTGCCTTTTTTCGGTGACTGCCTGTCTCAAGTCAGGAGTGAAATTTGTTTCTTCACATTGGTGTTGGAAGATGAATATTGATGCTTTGGTAACTCTGGAATCTCTTGGCTGTCATTCTTGGGTTTGAAATTTGTGAATATAGATCATGTTTTTCTAAACTATCGCATAATCGTGAATGGGGCAAAGTATATTTAAGTCTGTGGAAGTAATTAATTCTTGCTTTGCCTAGCAATAAATTGAGCGGCAGCCACCCCAAATCCTCTAAAGTGGCCACCATGGCGGGCGTACTTTTTATGCGCAGTAAAGTGCCAGCTGTAATATATTGTACTGACTTGATAACACTAGTACTTTCTGTGGCGTTGCAAAGCCAAACCGCAGACCTGTGTGAAAGGGCCAGCATAATTAAACTTCTCCACAAACGGTCGCCAAATGATACTCTGTTGATATTTTCGTGACCTGCATAGAAGCTACACATATAACCATTGAGACGGGTAGCCTTGGGTTTAACATGCTGTTTAACATGAACACTGTCAGCTAGCGATTTGCTGAAAAGAATTCCTAAATACTTGTATGTGTCACACTCTACCAAGTCAACATGTCCTAACTTCCAACGTTTGTTTACATCTAGACGCTTCCGATAACTATTACTTTTGATTTATTTCCATTGACTTTCATGCCCCATTTACTTACAATCAATTGACTACATTTAACATAGTCTGAAGTGTTTCGCTTTCAGCAAGCAAAACAACATCGTCTACATATAAAAGTGAAGATGTACGTCCATCCCTAAACCAGATCCCCAAGTTTCGGTCATGTAACACAGACACTAAATCAGTCATAATTACAGAAAACAGCGTGAGTGACATAATGCAGCCTTGTTTCAGGCCGTTATTTACACCAAACTAGTCACTGTCATATAGACCAAAGATCCCTTTATTACGCATGTTTTCGTAAAGACCATGTACCAAACGCCACGCTTTACCATGTATAACACTTTTCCACCGAGTGCAAAACAAGCGATCTTACGGAGCCCCAGAGGGGACATGAGAGAAAAAAAAATTTGCGTTCCCTCGCAAAAGTTTTACGTTGCCTCCGTACGCTATCTATTAACAGTGTCAAATCCTTTGCTGATACCTAAAAAAGCACTTTCTTATTTACGTTTTTCCTGAGACTGCAAAGGGCATTAAGGGCAAAGTAATCATTTTCCAGGCGCCTCCCCTTTCTGTATGCACCATGCAATTCACCCAAAAAATCGTTATTCTTAAAAAAGTCATCATTTGATTTTCCACAATTGATGCGAATAGCTTATACTCATTTGATGTTAGAGTTATGCCCCGATAATTACAAAGGGTCTCTTTATTTACATCCTTATGCAGAAGTTTTATTAACACCTTGACCCATTCAATAGGTAAGGTTTCCAGTAATTTAAAAACGTTGAACATAATAACAATTGAATTTAACAGAGATAATCCTCCATATTTCAGAAATTCGTTGGGTATATTATCGACCGCACATGATTTACCATTCTTTAATTTTGGGGTGGCTTTCTCAACAGTGAGAGTGTTAATGTGTATGTCACATAGGCCGTCAGGAGTTACAGTACTGTTACGTAAATTTTCAAGTTCCTCTTTTAAATTAATATGCTCCTCAACCAGAGAACCTGAGGTTGAGGTACCTAAATTTCGCCAGTATTCACCTAAAATTATGTTAATCTCTTTAGGGTCATCCATTACTCTGCCCATGCCATCCGGGTGTATAATTCTTAGGGGAAAACCATTGTTCCCATTCAGGCGGTTAAGAGTCCGCCAATAGGCCCGTGTATTTTTAGTACCTTTGCTTGAATTACGCATGATAACCTGAAGTGTGCTGTTAATCCGTCCCATTCTGATCTTCTCCTGAACAACGTGCTTGAGGTCAAGATATTCATTCCATATAGCCTGTAACACTTCAGTATCTGCACACTCATTTTTGCCCAATATCTGAACAGCCTGTTTGCAGTTCTTCTACTCTAATGGTCCACAACGGAAGGCTGCTATGAGCGCCCCTGTAGTGTTTTCTACCAATTACCTTTTCAACGCCTTCGAGAATTTTTTATTTTCAGCTGTGCCACACTTCATCAGCCCAGTGACCGTTGTTACAGTTCCAACCAGAAAATTGTTAACTTAATTCCCTTTGGAATTCATGCCAATCAGTATCATAAGTAATATTGCATTTTGAAAAACTTTGTGATATTGTACATTTTTTGTCTTTTTTGGGGGGTGGGGGCACCGACATGTGAATCAAAGAGAATGAAAATAATGTTATGATTGCTACCTATGTCATATTAACCCATTTCATCCACTATAACTGATGTTACAATGTTATACAATGATTCGTTACAAAGTGCATAGTGGATTTCAGATTACCTCTTTGCCATGTAAAAATGCTAGTACATACAGGTGACTCATCAAGTACTTTAATACCAGTAGCCTCCATACACTCTGTACGTAAGAGATCACCGTTAAAGCTTCGTCTCTTATCATTTCTAAAAACCGGGACTTTACCATAAAAATCTCCAAACAAAACAAAATCTTGATCTTTGCTTTTTAACACAGATATATTTTCAACCAACTCGCTGCATAAAAAGCGCTTCTGTCTTGATCAATATTGTCATTCGGAAAGTACACTATACCAATAATCAGAACTTTAGAACCGAATTTAACTTTTATCGCATTATTTTGAAATCATCTTTTAGGCTATCAAAATGTTATAATTCATCAAACACACATCTTTCCTAAACAAAAGTCCCAGGCCGCCAACACTAGATTTGTATTGGCTGGACCTAGGTTTATCAACCCAATAGGATGTATTCATATCTAAATGCGATCCTACTCTAACACCTATTGTGCAAAAGAGGGAGCCACGTGCATCAGGGCAGATCCATGTATTTAGCATGGTCAAAAGGGCTTTCTCAACAAAATAAACAAGACAAACACACAATAATCTTAAGAAAATGTATTAACATATATTTGAAACATAAAGAATGCCTAAATTGATTAGAAATGGACTCTCTTCTGGTTGAAAAGGTGTCATTTATGGATGTTTATGTAATATATAATACAAATCTGCCCTGATCATAGTGGAAGCATAAGTCTGTTGCCCCGGCAACACAGGAAGTGAGCAGGATCACAGTTTAATATGAATGTCTCCTATTGTAGTTTGGATGCACGGATTTGAGTATTTTGTCGCTGTCCTCTTTATGGAAAGTTTCGGCCATGCCAAAAACCGTAAAGTGCTCAGTATCCAACAAATTAGACAGTTCACTCTTTCTCTAAGCCTAGGTTCTGAACATTACAAAACGCTAATGATGGTTTAGTAGTCCTTAATTTACACTTTTTCACTTGCCTGCCTCCTCTTTTGTGTCGCCTTGGTCTCTGGGCTCTACACGCTCTCTCATCTTGGCAGGACCCTTAAAGAGTTTTCAGTTTTTTGCCAGCATCTAGATTGCTTATGTCCCAGCCTCCCGCAAAAATGGCATTGTATTTTACGTCCATAACGGCAAACATTTGAGGTATGTGCCTCACCACAGAATGTACACTTTACTTGTCGGTAAGTATTGTTCCCAGGTATAATGATTACCTCCGTGCGGCTACGCAGATCTTCGCTTTGTCATCCTGCAGTCTGCGTGTTTTCTTTGCCTGCCGTAAGGAATGGTCACTCCTCCCATCATCCGTGTCTAGATTTGTTTGATCGAAATTTTTATTTATTTATTTATTTATTTATTTATTTATTTATTTATTTATTTATTTATTTATTTATTTATTTATTTATTTACTTACTTATTTTTATTTACTTCTTTTTGAAAATATAATGTGAAAAATTGGCACCTTGGTCCAATAATCTTTGCGCGAATGTGACTCATTCACTTTCTCAACATTGCACAGTACATGCCAAAGAAAGAGTTTGATTGGATAGTGAGCAACATGTGATCAAATCCACCCAATGAGAAGCCTAACCGCATTTATAATGAGGGAAATGAAATAGATTTCCATTTTGGGCCATATTTTGCGAGATATCCCAGGAATATTTTTTTCTGAGCCAATAAGAGAGCTTCTTGTATAGAAAGACAAAAAACTAAGGATTCTGGAAGTATAAAACATAATGGCAGACTATGCAATACATCGTAACCGCAAAGGTGCAAAGTCACAAAGTTTCGGGGCTAACTTTTATAGTTATATCATTCAAAATGTCGTGAAAAACGGGCAATTGTTGGCTTTTTATCCGTTTGATAAGAATATATATTAGACAATCCATGCTATAAACACTAGCGTTAGCAGTGGCATCCGTTGTAGAAATGAAGGCGTGGGCCACACTCGGCCACTTGCTGATAAGACAATTAGGCCAACAATGCGATGCACAATTAATTACGGTCCGGAGAAGTTCGCTACAACTCGGTATGAACAGGTCCATTGTGTACAAACTTGGCCTATATCTCCCCTTTTGTACCAGTCAAGTCTGGGTTTCTTTTTTAAAAGGAAACATGTTGTATATCTATCATTATTGTATATAGAAAATTCATGTAATTCTGTATTAACAAGAGGAGAGGGACTCGGATTAGCCTTTGGCTATTTTTCTGGTCATCATTGAAGAAACAGTATATTGACGAACCTGCTTCCGGTACCGTGACACATAACCGTGTTGATATGGCACTCTCACTTAACTACCTTCACTGACAAATGCTTTTTTCTTTGAATGTGGATTTGGTCGAGTGGATATGTGCGTTTCCCATTTCAGCTAGGCGACTGGTGCCAAAGGTTGCAGGTTCCAATCCCGCTCGCTCCGATCATAAAATATTTACCAAGGCAACAGCTAGCAAAGGTACAATTTTACTTCTCATGTGAACGAATAAAAAACTTTGGTCAGTTTTGGTCCCTGCTCTGTCTTTTTGAGCTGTTTTTCTGGTCAGTTGAATCACTGGTTTTGACGATCTTACGATTTAATGGCTATAAACATATGTATCGTGTGAGTGAAGTTATTGTATATATCATGCTCATTTCAATTTCACTGTCGAATAATAGTGTAATATTTTATAACATTGTACCACTCGACTTTAAATAAAGGTTATTATTATTATTATTATTATTATTATTATTGTTATTGTTATTGTTGTTGTCGTTGTTGTTGTTGTTGTTATTATTATTATTATTATTATTATTATTATTATTATTATTATTATTATTATTATTATTATTATTATTATTATTATTATTATATTGATACTATATAGGTAGGCACCGCCCCAAAACCATATTTTCAAGATATATCACTGTTTAATAACCTTTGTCACAATATGAAAATTTTTTATCTCCCTATTTTATTTCAAAGCGGTTAGCCCACGGGATCCCATTATTTTATTTTCTGTTCGGAGTGTAACGATGTAGAGGAAGCTGCTTTCCGTAGTGAGATCTAATGAAACTACTCAGAGTTACACATAAAGTGCCAGAGGGTATTGTGGTCTCCTGCGTCGTCGGTCCGTCCGTCTTGTCGACGTTACCTTGGTATCTCAAATCATATTCCCCGTAGCCGCACCAAAGTTTTGTCAAAGAAGGACCTTGTAATGGGCCAGGTCCCTGTTGAAAACCAGTTTCCTCTGATTATTTTAAAACTGTTTATGAAACTTTTAATGAATTTATTTGAAGGAAGTCTTAGTGGCGTCAACCCTGACGAGGTTACCACGATATCTCCAAAAATATTGACCCCAGTTTTACAAATGTTTTGTCAGAGATGCATCTTATGATGGACCAGATTCCTATTCAAATATTTATAAACTTTTTATGAAACAGCAAAGTATTTATCTTCAAGGCCGTCTGAGTGGTGTACACGGGCACGACGTTACCATGATATTCTAACAAGGATCCAACATAGCTTCATCATTTTTTTCAGAGATGCACGTTATACTGGACCACATTCCTATTAAAAATCAGCTTCCTGTTATTATTTTCAAACTTGTTATGAAACTTTTGAAGTATTTATTTGATGGCCGTCTGAGTGACGCAAAGTACAGTAGTCTCTGTCACCAGATCTTGCCCCAAGAGCACATCCAAAAGTGCTCTTTCATTTCATGGACAACAATATGGAAATTATATGTAGTGCATTCTACCACAAAGTCTAAAAAAATTGCAGAATTGAGGAAAAAAAAGAGGGCGCCGGCGGTAATCCGTTCTCTGAACGCTATTTTCTTATTGATACAGTTCTTGTTGGGTCTGTATTCCCTGTCCTCGGTGGAGCCTACGTGTACTAATGTCGAAGGAACCGCTACCATCACCACCACTCTGGGCCCTAGTGCGGCTGGTTTTTTTCCTTCGGATCTGCACATTTGGTTAAGTTTTGGAATGGGGAAATCTGCATGTATGGGAGGCAATATAGGTGCTTGTTTGATACAGTAAAAAGACTCCGATAATAACATTTTTTTTGTGTTAATGACAAACATAGGTCTACAGCTGAGGTTACCCGCCATTGCTATTCCTGGACTATGTGTATATGATGGTTAAGCTTTCTAGATGTAACTTATGAAGCAACACAAGATCAGGAGGTAATATGTGCTGTGTATTAGAACGAGTTAAATTGGGTAAAATAGAAAAGATATATATTTGCTCTTCACGTTAATCTCCATGTTATCTTCCTTAAGCATCTGTGGTATGGTCCCCTCCATTTTGTGTATGTGTAATTTGTATTAAAAAGAAAGACATATTGCAATGAAAGAAATGTTGTTCCAATTTAGAGTAATTTGAGGGTTCATCAAATTTTTGGGTACACAGAGAGTGCAATTTTCTTTTCTTTTTTTCATTCCACCTCCCTCTCCTCCCTCCCTTCTTGCTGCCAATATTGCCCCTCATTCGCTATGAACATGTTTTATTCAAGAAGATAACAATTGGGACGGAGGGTTATCCCCCCCGCCCCCATCACCGTGGCTGCAAACATGCACAAAGACGAGAACACCACAAGGCAAAGTAAGATTATCCCCACTGGGTCAAACAAAATGGTTATAACTGACATAATTGATCACATATTCCTATGTAAATATTCTCGATGACCTGTATTACATGGACAAACAAAAAAAGTAGTGCTGGGCATCTTTGATGCCTTGGCCAATACATGTACTATAATTGGATGAGTTGCATGCACCTACTTTGAATAAACGAGCATTTTGCTGGTTGCTCCCATGTGTTGTGTAGCGTACAAAACAAGAAAACGTTTGCCAACATAATAAACCTCAACTTGACTCTTTCAGTGCCAATCACGTCTAAAGTCGATCTACTAATGTCAAACTAGTCTGAATTATCATTTGGATCTCAGATTCGTATTCCTCGTAGAAAGACCTTTCATTCAAGTACCAGCATGCCCATAGTTCCAGAGAAAAAATCCCAGGTCAACAGCTTTTCTCGGCGCCCATTGGCCGCATTGCGCCGAGAAATACTGTTGACTCTGTCCAAAATTTGGCACTTAAAAAGTTATTTGAGAGGTCGCAGAAGAAGAATGGTAATTTTTCTCCTGAACTTAGTCAACGATTTTAAATTGACGATACTAACTAGGAGCTCATTGCATAGCCTCGTGGCAGAGAAACAAAAAGAAAGAATATTCAGACAAAACTACCCTTGTCCTTATAATAAGTAATTCGGTTTGCCTGGTATGTGCGTGTCTTTCAAATTTGTCAGCAAAAGGAGACATATCGCTCAGGTAATTGCGCACTAAATTGTTATTTATCTTCTACAGTTGGATAAACTTTTGAGTTTCTCGACGTTTAGCCAGTGTAACTGGTCCAGTTTCTTCCTATAACGTTTAGTCGGTTGTAGCGGACGTATCCCTTGTAATTGTACGGGCCGTTGCCAGTTGGGCTCTGTCCAGTCATAGCGTGTTTACTCCAGTGTAGACACTCCTAGCGAGATGATCAGGGCTATTTAGCCTGAATGGAAGGCCCGTTAAAAAAAAAAAATCCGTTACCGCTATGTCAGTTGTGAGCACGGCCACTTTTGTCACAATTGGCAATAAAATAGTTCTGATATAATGCTGTCGACAGTGAGGTACAACTTACAGCTATCGTAATAAAGTTTTTGGCAGTAGGCGCTGTGAGCCCTTTTGCGAGCGCCCGCAATAACTTATATCAAAAGCAACAGAATGCCAGTTTTCTCCAGAGTATAATGATTTGACAGGGTGGTCAAAACCGTCAGGTTAAAACAGTTTTAACAATATTTGTGCGACAGACCTTTCCTTTCAGTCGAACTTCGTGCTGGAAAAAGGGAAAAAAGAAATTTTAGAATGCTTTATTTCCCCTGAAAGATTACTTAGGTAAAAAAGATGATAAAGTTAGAGAAGTTGTTGTTAACATATGACCTACTTTAGTTTTATGAATAAAGAATATGTGTTAGGTGAGGGGGCACAAAATTTTAGTGGGGATGGGGCGGGCGTACATTTACAAGAAGAGTACGGCATTGTGGGGCATCCTGCCAGAGTGGCCTGTGGAGAACATTGCATATAATTTTTTCATGGGGGAGGGAGGGGGGTATTTTTCTGTAGCAAGAAGTCCGTAACTTTGTTCTAAATAGTTTGTTATCGTTTGCGATTAGTTGTCACGGTTTTGGGGTAGCTCGCACATCTTGTTTTCTCGCCTCTGAAATGGCACATCGACGCATTACGTCAACTCTGTGCAACCTCCGCGGAATCCGGCTGTCGCCCCACTTATACTCGTGTCTGCTTTTCCATGTCCCTGTCCAGAAACCGCTACTCCCGCCACTACCAGCACCAAGTCGTCCTTTCTGTTTAAAACGCCCACATGAAAAGGCGCTAAAATCTGTATCAGTGAAGCCCTGTCAGTCGCAGGGGCTTAACTATAGAGTAAGATTTGCACTTCAACTGGAGCGACGAAAATGTGTTTTAATTCTGAATGATAAAATGTTAGTTTTGATTTATCTTTTATCGTGTGCCTAATTCAATCAATATATCCGTTTTAAAAGCTTAACCCGCGTTTCATTTCATCTGTTCCTTGACGCTTGCATGAAGTCAGTCATACAAGCAAAATGTTGAGTTGTTAATTAAGGTTAGTGTAATGGGATTCGCGTATCTTTGTTCAGCGTGCATGCTGAATGGTTCGCCTGACTCGGCCAAGTCTGGTAGATCCATTGCGTAATAGGGTTCATATAATACCAGTCGCGTGCGTGCGAGAAGTTGCTTACAATTACAGTAAGTCCTGAGCTGTAATCCATTTACATAACTTTGTTACTCTCCTGTGCCATTCTGAAGCTTATGACATACAATCACATACAATAAAGTCAAATATGTGAGGCAGATAATTATAAACAATAAAACAAAAGTCGATATTAGTTCTGTTAGCTTATGCATGTATAACATTTCCCGTCTCCAAATATCTTTGCATATTTTTAGATTGCGTATTTTAACTATTGCGCTCAAAATCCTCCTGACCCATATTTTAATTATAACACTAACACCAGAAACAGAAATATTCCATTTTATAATTACGACAAGTTTTATCGGATTATCGGGTTGTGATATGTAATAAAATGCAGAGAATGACCTGTTATTGAGTTGTGAAGCATTTGTGATCTGTATGTATTTTGTTGCAATTTACCTTCATGCCGGGGAAGGGGGGAGGCAATAAAATCGCCATTATTATTTAGTTGAAAAAAAATTGTATCCTTCCCCCTTCAACCCGCGTTGAGCCAATCTGAAATGTCATCTTTATAAAATAAGTGTACCTAGTATAGATGTAAACTGAGTTTCTCCCGTTGCTTTATGCCCGACTGTAGACCCTCCAAGACATCGTCTCAAACCAGAAGAACTTTCCTTTTTGTCCAAATATCCTTATGGCGCACCCATTTCTTTCACACGACTTTTCATCTTGTCTATAAATTAAACTCCATGAATAGTCTTCATGGTTAAAAACATGTGTCATTTGTTCACACTTTTCTGCAGGCTGGAAACGTGAATGACTGTATCTGATGTCACTTACCTTGTAAAAATTGGTGCTTTTTCTTTTATTAGTAGAAAAAAATCCGCATGGCGTAGTGTGTTAGATTTCCTATAATTCCAGGAATATGTTGTTCGCGGACACAACTGACGAGCTGGAGCATGGACCTGTTGTTAGCCTATACAACGGGTTGCACATCAAACGGGAAAGCCTACTTTATCGGAATCTCAGTCAACATTCCCATGCGTCTCAGCGGACGATTCCAAGTTTAGCGTAGAGGTAGAGGGCTGTGTTACATAAAACAATTCGTTTGTAAGTATATTTATCTATCATTATATATTTTACTACAAATACTTCTCGACTTTATTTTCGCTTTTTTGTGTGTGTTAATTTTGGGGCGTCAATTTAAAAAATGTTTATGCAAAATCAAATATCACCCATCCCTTGAATTCCTAGGTGTGAATATTGTCAAGTATAGGTTGACTTCTAAACTTACATTTGGGGCATCAACCTGATTATAATCTTTGTACATCGCCAGGTTGAATATTCTATAAATTTCAAAAGATATATCTCAAAATTACAAAGATACCCACGACGAAGGTTTGGCGTTTGGTACAGAGATAATTTCATCGGCGAATCAGGTATCTTGTATAAAAATACGTGCGACGGGATAATCAGTTAAATTGAGTAGAGGTGTTAAAGAGTTAAAAACTGTTTTATAACTGTTGATTGCAGTCCCTAAAGAACAGCTGGTATTGCAATGACGAGTAAATCATAATTAATGCATAGACAAAGACTAAAATTAATTTCATAAGATGATAGAGTGACCTCAGTTACAATGACTGGTTATATGGTTCACGGATGTTAACTTGATTACCGGCAACTAATTTATTTATGATGAGAATAAACGTGGTGATCTCTTTATGTAATGGCGACTACATGTGCGAAATATCGGGGAGAGGAAGTTATACGAAAATAACGTACTGCCAACCACTATTGCTTTTAATTTTTGTCAAAATCTCGGCATCTATCGTGACTTTATTGTTACCCTAGTGATTACGTTGACGGAAGCACCCATGTACCTGCAAAACGTCCAAAAGTACCGAATACCAGTATTTCGTGTGCAGAAGTGTCTATTGGGTGAAAGGACCAAACAAGCAAGTAAGCAAACAAACGAGCATGCAGAGTGCTTTTCTAACGTACACGATTCGAGCATGCACAGTGCTGTTCTAATGTACACCATACAAGCATGCAGAGTGCTTTTTTAACGTACACCATACGAGCATGCAGAGTGCTTTTCTGACGTACGCCATACGAGCATGCAGAGTGCTTTTCTAACGTACACCATACGAGCATGCAGAGTGCTTTTCTGACGTACGCCATACGAGCATGCAGAGTGCTTTTCTGACGTACGCCATACGAGCATGCAGAGTGCTTTTCTAACGTACGCCATACGAGCATGCAGAGTGCTTTTCTAACGTACACCATACTAGCATGCAGAGTGCTTTTCTGACGTACACCATACGAGCATGCAGAGTGCTTTTCTGACGTACACCATCATGCTTCTTGGGTCTTAAAAATATAATTCGCAAAAGTAAATTAAAATAAAATAAAAATGATGTTGGCACCAACAAACACCACAGCTTAAGTTACGGAAAACAACAACAAACTGACACGATTAGACAGACAGACAGACAGACAGGTAAATAAATAGACAGGTAGGTAGGATGAATGGATGGATGGATGGATGGAGGGAGGGAGGGATAGATAGATAGATAGATAGATAGATAGATAGATAGATAGATAGATAGATAGATAGATAGATAGATAGATAGATAGATAGATAGATAGATAGATAAACGGGTGGGCAAATTTCCTCTCAGAATGGTACTTGAGGACTGGTAGAATATCAAGAGTATGGCATCGTGATTATGATATTCTGTTGTTTGTTCCCTCTGAATCTGACTACCAATCCGTTATTTATGCATTAACGATGTTATGTTATGGCATAACGGCATTTATCAGATTAGTTGACTAATATCATTGACGAATATCAATCCATGGCAAATGCGAGATAAATAAATTCTTGTTACAACTATTACACTTAGATCGGACCAAGTGTACTGATTGCATTACCACTTATTATTTACAGATGCATAATTTGTCTAGATTTCCTGTTGACCTTGTCGGAGCAGAGCAGATTATCCGTAAAGGATCATGCATGAAGCTGAATGATTGTATTTCCCTCGGGAAAAAAAAAAAAAAAATCAAGTACCCCGGTTGTGATCACATAAGTGCATCAGGTTTCTTTTTATGCAGATAAGTGCCTCCGGCTGTGCCCAGGTACAAACGAAACTAACGTCAAAGGAAGTAATGTGTAAAAGGGGAAATAACATCCATGTTTCAACAAATGTCAGGGTTAATTTGATTTAAACAGATTTTATTTATTTCAAAAGAAATACAATTGGGAGGAAAGGCATTGCCCGATGTTAATCCCTCTTGCAAGAAGACAAAGACAGGACGAACGTTACAAGATAAACTCCAGTGAGTCACCGCCAGTCGAGTCCCGAGAGTGAGGGACTCGACGAGCGACGACGTGGATAAAACATGGAAAAGAAAGACACCACTTGTACAAGGACAGATAGAGGGGCGCATAGCCAACAAAATACCTATGACAATTATGAAATACATTTAAGAGCTATCATGTTACTGCTCCAGTTTGAAACCGTTTGCTTTTATAAATAAATTCTCGTACTGCCAAAAAATAGTAATATTGTCTTCAAGACTACAAAGATCGCTACCAAACAACAATACTGAAAGGTGCCAAAGAGCTAATGGATGTATGGAGGACATCTCGAGCAGCAGCATATCAAGGACAAGTCTGAAACGCAAACGCGAATGCAATATGGATAAATATCTCTTACCTACGTTAAATAATTCTCGGCATTTAACGGGACATGATGTAGGAGCAGATACTTTTCTCTGAAACAACGAAAACGTAGGTAAATTTCGAGTTTCTAGAGGCAGAAGATTCCATAGAGTGACAGCGGAAGGAAAAAAAGGATTCACTGAAAAAGGCTGTTCTGGTCTGAAAGGAAGGTAAATCAGCACGAGAGCGTTTATTACAATTGGCCATAGTGTTAGGACGAAGGTTGTTCTCGAGAGTTGGGACGCTAGGAAGAGCAGTAAATAAATAGCTGGGGGTTAATTTGTGAACAATTTTGTACATCATGATTCGCTTAGACCTTTCTCTCTGTGTGGACAATGTCTCCCACCCAGTTTCTTCGTACAATTTCTCAAGAGGTAGTTTTTATTGCACCCGCTACAATACGAGCCGCAGCCAATTGTAAATCTTCTAAAAGTTTCTGATCACCCTGTACACAGCCATCCCAGACCACACTGACATATTCCAAAATTGGTCTAATAAATGACATATAAATGACTTCTAAAGTCTCCCGGTCAAGACGATACTGCAAAGTTTTTATAATGTTGCGCTGTTTGGAAGCTTTAGTCACAAGTTCCTTTTAGTGAGATTTCCATTTTAAATCCGATCTTAATGCAAGTCCTAAGTGTTTATGTTCTGGAACATCATTGAGCTCTTTGTTTACGATTATGAAGATAATCCTCGAACCATGCCAGAAGATTATCAGTAGCACCATTTTTAAGAGACCCTTATGCCAAACTTTGTCAAAAGTCTCGCTAATATAAAGGAAGACAGCTCTCACTTCTTTTTCTTGATCAATTGCTACACATAATTCATGATATAGTGATAATAACTAGTTGATGGTTGAGTCACAAGGAATAAATCCAAACTGATTGGCTGAAATAACCAAGTTGTCTCGAATAAAGTTAAACACATATTTAAAAACTACTTTCTCAAATACTTTTCCTGTACAGCTTAGAAGAGACACAGGCCGATAATTATTACACAAGTTATCATCACCTTTTTTGTGAAAAGGTGTAACATTGGCTTCTTTCAAGAATGATGGAAACTGCTTTTGATTTAACGACATATTGAACAATTTTTAAGTGATTTATTAATTACAGGGGCGGCTTCTTTCAGTAGTTTGGGAGCTACTCCATCAGGACCAGTGGCTTTAGATGTATCAAGACTATTGAGTATATCTAATACTTCATTTTCACAATGTATAAATTTCCAATGGTATTTATCGGATGGTCGGAGGAATAGGATTTCGGACTGTTGTTGTGTCAATATTATTTTGTCTCCAGAAGAAGGTGTTAAATTGTTCTGCCATGGATGCATTAGCAGTGATATGTTTCCCTTCACAAAACAAAGATGGTATAGTTTGACGGTGATTTCTGTTCAAAATTATTTTACGTTCCCCCACCAAGCTTTATTTTTCTTCTTAGGATATTTTTAGGGAATAAGTCAATTTACTATTATGTTGCTCTTCAGCTATGCAAAAATGCTCATTATGGTGCTCTTCAGCTATGCAAAAATGCTTAGATTATGCATTCGGTTATAAGTAGCCCATAATTCTTTACTATGGGGACCATTGTTGCCTGTCCAAGTTACCTGAGGCCCAACAAAAATCTGTGTGGTTGTGGACACTCGCACAAAAGACCATTTGGATATCTAAAACAGAATCGTGGGCAGGTGTTCTCAGCACTGTCTGCAATGTGCATGGATGAAAATAAAGAGGTCGACTAAACATAATCAAACGTAATAAAAATTGCACTTGGTCGTATTCGATCCTAAAATGCTTGTCACGTGGTCTTACTCTGTTCGCTGACGATCGTTGTTTATTCATGGTCCGGCTTGCAAATGTTTTCCTAGCTAGGATTGCTGGATAGTAAGAGGACCAATAAATAATATGCACCATTAACAGCATAGATCATATCATTATTCATGCCATAGAATATTGGCAAAATATATACTTTTGGTTTTGTATATTATAACACCCACGATGGTTCCATTACTATCCTCATTAACAAACCATTGGGTGTGAAATCCACAATTTTCAAAATGGCAGCCAAGTCTGTGTGGGTTAGTGTCGATTGGATATTTTGAAGACGTAATATCCAAAATATATGTGTGATTAGTGTTATGGAAGGTTAATTTGTCGAATGAATGCAATGTACAATGTATAATGGGACTTTTCCAGTGTGAGCATTACCCAAAAATGTAAACACAATAATGCCTTGAAGTTACCAGTTGTATGCAGCAGTTGGCCCCAGAATAGGAATATTGTATCGGACACTGTAGTTGCTCCCAGGCTGTAAACTGAGTGGCAGCACTGGGGAGAGGAACCTAGAGCATCTGCTGGGTCAAAGATGGAATTTAGTGGAGAAGGTTTCCCAGAGAGTCAATATAGGTCCTAAACTACCTGTGGGCATTTATAGTAAAGAGAAACTTTGTTTCTATTAAATAACTAGTTTTAATTTAGCTCAATGCCTCTCTGTCTCTCTCTGATAGCATTCTACTTTGCAATTTTGTAATGATGATTGGTGTATGAAACGTCTCTGTATGGAAATATCACCCAGCGTAAACGGCGAGTACTACTTTATCCTGTCAAAATTAGCCAAGCTCCTTTACATTAAATGCATATCATAAGCATATTGACGTCAGCGCCGACTCCAATTTTGATTTGTTGTGCACTTTATTATTTCAAATTGTGCTGTGAACTTGAAAGTTTTTTCTTTGTGTGATTGACGCATATTTTATTTCTTTTTATGTATTAGTATTTGCATGCATCTTATTCCTCAAAATCTTAACTACGGTTGTTTGGTGAAACAGCATAGCCATAGCCCTGGTTGAAAGATTTTATTGCGAAAGCAGCCCTCATGTTCCGTTATTTTGCAGTAAAATCAACTCCAACACAGCACTTCACTTCAATTTGTTTGGAGAGGTAACTTGGGCCAAGGAAACAGCATAGTTGCAGAGCCACGGTTGTTCAGGGAAACAGCATAACCCTGGTTGTTCAGTGATCGTTATCATATTATATTGTAAGGTTCCAGGTGTCCGTTCTCTGAGTTATCAGGGCAAACGGTTGTTAAAGTGCTTTTAAAGCATGACTTACTATCTTAACTTTAATGTGCCTGCTTGGTTGTATCTGAAGCAGCTTTCATCGTCAGTTATAAATCCAAACGCTACATGATACCATTTTGAGCACGGCGCACTGCATTGCAGCACAGTCACACAAAAATCAGTAGATTTGGATATCAAAGTGAAACGCGGCCACAGCATATAACATGTATAATGCAACGCCATGGAATGTTTTGGTACATACAACTCAGTATTATCGGCTTCAAATTATTTGAATGATGAGGCACTTGCCAAGTTGGTACTTCTGACAATGGCATACTAGTCAGACCATGGAGGAATAAAATGGATAAAAATGTCTTATTCCTCCATGACCAGACACTCGTTTGAATGGCACTGGACAGAATTGGTTTTTCCACTGTCAAACGTAATAATGCTCTCGCGGAAGTAGATTTTCCTTCTGATAATCATGAACATTTGTTTTTTTTTTTCTTACCATGTGAGCATTAACTTGCAGCCAGAAACAACAGTTTTCCTCTTCTTCTCTGTGGAAATTTTCACACCCCGGTAATGCTGTGACATGTCTATGAAAATTTTACATCTTGAAACATTATTTACAGTGGTACATGAACGGAAGGTTCGATATGATTACATGACAAAAGGTTAGTACCGCTTGTCGTGTGCAAAAATCCAACATGACCAGGACAGGCTTGAATGTTTGGTGTTATGCATAACCATCCGTTGCGAATCCACATTTAGTGCCCCTCCTATTCATACATTCAAAATTATATTACATAGACCAGAAACACCATGCACAATCATATTAAAAAGCTAGAATAGCTAAATGTTAACATTTCTTAAATATGAAGGAAATTAAAAGAAATGTTTAAGCAAAAAAAAAAAAAAAAAAAAGGATATTTATCAACATGTACAATAGTGTAATCAGTGCATAAAAACGCACTGCTTAGAACTGATCAAAGAGTGAAGCAAAACTCAAAGGTTAACCTGAATTCTAAATAGGGCGAACATTTGCTCTAAACCATTTTATGAAAAAAAATCCAGATGCAGCAGCAGAAACCACTCACATGCAAGCTGCTGAGCAGCTTTTGGCACTTCTATAGATGGCAACAACAGGATGAAGGTGAAAGTGCCAATATTACAATAACACCTTGCTCCTATCGTCTCGGGGATCATAGGACTAGTTTCCCGTGGTTTTTTTTTGACCATTCTAAAAACTATAGCCTACAAATTAAATCATTATGTTTGTTTCCCTAAAGCCAGGGGATTTGATTCAAGAGTACCAGTAGACTGAAATAAAAAGCAGCACTGCTAAAATAAGGTGCAACTTCATAAGCATGTTATTTTAGCAGTGCTGTCACTCTTTTGACACATAAATACCAACCTAAACGTCACCATTGTGATCTATTGCCTTATGTGTCATCTTATACTCAGTTCATTGCTACTGTTAGAGGAGAGCACAACTACATGTACATGTTCACAATGTCCAGTAAGAGCAAAATCTTTTATCTCACTGAAAAACTTCAAGTCATACAGGCTTGTACTTCAGGGGAACTTCCCTAAACCGAACAACTACCTGTACCAAACAGTTTTGTTCTGTCCCAAGGGCGTTCGATATGGGGAGTTCTTACTGTAGTCTTCACCTTATTTCTAATTTTATTTTAAGAATACTGGTATCCTGAAGGATTGATTCAGTTTGTACTTTTTAGCTATTATTTAAAAGAATGAAAGAAGAAAGAAAATGTATTCCTGTGAGATGTTATATCCATATTTCGGGCACAAGATGTCATATAATTTGGCTACAAATATCGGTTAAATAATGTGGCCACATCATGCCACAATAAATAGTCTGTGGCCATGTTTTTGCTCGATAACATAAGACTCTCCGAGCGTGCCAACACATTGTGTAATGGACATATATACTCCTGGCCATAAAAATAAGGCACCCCCATTGGCCTGACATTGGCTCCTCCAAATATTAGCTTTTGCAGAAAATATGAGCGTCACATGCACTGGTATGTAACATGGACAGGATAGCTAAGAGTATGCTCGGGCAGTAACACAAAACCAAAATTTCCTAGGAATGAGAGAACTGCCATAAGGTGACGAAAAGTGTGCATGGTATTGGGGTGTCTATAGGTATTATTAAGGGCCATTGGCGACACGGGAATAATCCATAATGCCACAACATACAGGTTACCTACAGCTCTCTGCCAGAGGCAGGATCATTGTCATGCTGAGAGCTGGCCTTTCACGGTTTGTGGCTTCCAGGGTAATAGAGTTCTCCAGGTCAGCGGAACAGAGGTGGTGGGACCGTTTTCAAGAAACAAGAGGACGCAAGAGGAAAGCTGGACGAAGACTTTCAGATGGGAGGGATGACTGTTACCTAAATGCAATATGCGAAGAGACACAGGTCTACAACATTGCAGCATAGAGGAAGCACAGGATAGTATGCTTACCCTATGATTGCAGCATCACGCGTACAATTAATAAGAGACTGGTGTCGACCAAACGAGGTCAAACCGCCCTGCCATCCGCATCCGTCTCAGCCCTGCACACAAGGATGCACGGACACCTTCTCAGGAACATGCTGATTGCACCAGAGATCAGTGGACGAGTGTGATGTGGTGGGATGGGTCAAGATTTTGTCCCAATTTTCATGATGGGAGGATACGGGTCAGACGTACGGTATGCAGTGTCTTAAGAGAGATTTGTGCATGGATGCATGGTGGAACGTCACTGCTAAGTGCTATGGAGCGTCATGATGGTGGGTGGGCAATCCCGGTGACGGAAAAAAAAACAGAACTCATCAGGGCACATGGGAAAAAATACTGTCGACAGTCGCCGAATGGTTCCTATAACATCCTGGGCTACTGTTCCAGACAATTATGCACGGCCACATACTGCATGATTCTGCATGCTGTATCACAACACATCACCCAAATGTTACCATTGCCAGTCCGGTCTCCTGACCTGTCCCACATTGAACATTTATGGGATGTGCTTGGCCGTCGAGGCGAGAACAACGAACCTGCGGTCACCCTGGACTGAGTGGCAGAGCCGCTCAGAGACCAGTGGAGCAAAATTCCCCAGGTTTGAGATAGCAAAGCTCAGCAGCATCGTGCCAAAGTAGCTCCAGGCTTGGTTGAAGCATGGACCTACTATCTGATAGTAGGTCCATAGTTGAAACTCGCTGCTGGTGCATGCATCCTTCAAACAAACAAATGTAAAAGGTGCTTTTCAAGACCACCCTATCCTCCCAAGAGAGCTAGGTAATAAAAGCAAAGGTACAATTAAATAAACAAACTCCCCACACCCACCCTGACACACACACACACAGACACATACACATATCCAATGTTGACTGGGGATGCCTCGTTTGTTTTGGCCAGGAGTATAGATAAAACACATAATCAGAATCAACCTGTCAACGTACACAATGCCGGTGGACTTCTGGCACGCATGTTTCACACTCACGGCGAATGCCGTGACCGGCAGAAGCGAGTCCTTGTGAAGCGACCACCCTAACATGTATCGCATTAAGGGTAGACAGACTTACATGTACACGCCACTGAATCAGTCTGTTTTGTTTGCTCATCATTTACAAATCTCTGTTGCCTTTAACGTTTTATTTATGTAAATATCGATTGTGAGTTGAATGAATATTTGACGACAGAAAAATCAAAGTGTCAATAGTTCACAGTTGAAGCTCTGATACATATTAGTCATTAATGTGCTGCATCTTTCCACTACTGTATTATCCTGTGTGAGCTCTATGTGTCCCTTACCGCTTAATCACCCGTGGATGTTGATTGAATGAACAATTTGTTTGTTTCTTTGTTTGCTTGTTTACTTTTTAGTATCCAGATGCGATAAATTATTGGAACCCATATATATTTTGCATCATATCGGGCGGACATATGGGACAAGATGGTTGGTTAACCCTCCTCCACGTTGGGACCAGTCACAGCAACCAGTCATAACATCCAGTGTTATCAATGTGGGAGTCATTTTTTCTCAAATTTTTGGTTTATTTTTGGAAGAGGTTCGATGTCCATCAATACGCCATCAGCAGAGAATCTTATATCTTTATGCTATTCAGACATTTTCATTTTTATTTTTCTGTAAGTTGCAGTTGTTGCCTACTGTATAGCATGGTGGCTCATTGGTGCCAACATTATGTTATTTTTTACGAGTTACTATCTTGTAATTACGAGATAGTAACTCGTAAAAAATAACAGTAGGTTGGCACCAATGAGCCGCCATAAGATATATAGAAGCTGGTAGTTTAGAACTTTTGCACGCTTTTCGACTGAACAAATAAATTTTCGGACTGAGTGACCTGTAGGCTGACTTGAACAAGCACACTGTTTGTATTGAGCTCCTCTTCACTCCATCCTAAGAAATCCAGTTCATCATTTTATCCATCATGCAGAGACCGCGAGGAAAAGCAGTGTGCACAAGCTATATTAAAGCTTATTACTTGACCTTCCCACATGCAGTATGAAGATAATAAATAAATGTAGGTTCTACACATACATTTTGTTGATCAGGTTAAACTTTTATAGCAGCTCTTTTAAGTACGAAACACTTTGTACTGCTTCTTGGCATGAAATGCTGCCAGCATAAATCGTGAAGTTTCAAGAGGAAGTGTATATTATCATAAGGTTGATCAAAATTGAGGTCAAGCGGGCATTTATTTATGGCGGGAAGAGACCTAAATACATGTATTGCAAATAGTTTGATGTGCATTCCTTGTCATAAATCTCAGTATATATTTTTCATAGGAGTCGCTGCGTTGCAAAATATTTGTTACTGATTCAAGGCATGGAAAAGGTTTTCAAGTTATTGGTGGTGGGTGATTCTGCTGTGGGTAAAACGGCATATATACAACGTTGTGTGCAAGGGGACTTTAAGGATAGTTACTCGGTGACAGTTGGGGGTAAGTCTTGTACACCGTGTATGTCATGATGCACTTTCTAAATGGTATGTCGAGGCAGCATGATACTTAACGTACAACACTGTCGCAGTATTCAATTATGTTGACTTCACTTTCGTAAGTATTCAATTATGTTGACATCACTTTCGTAAGTATTCAATTATGTTGACATCACTTTCGTAAAATATCTGTAATAAACATATGCAAGATATAAACGTTTCACACAAAATATGCAGCCATTGCTTATGTTATGCAAGTGGTCTGCAACAAACATGACCAGTTTTATGCGCAGGGAACGGCAACAGTATTTCATCAGAAACATAATGCATGAACGTATCTGGTTGCAGGTAAAAATCAAATCAATATCTCAGCTGAGCATGCTTAGTGGGGCTTACTCTCCATTCAGGTTGCAAGTTATCAGAAACAACTTTCTCTAACATAACAAAGAATGCTCAGAGGTCAAAATGCAAAATTACGAAAAGAACTGTTCTTTGTCAGAGCTTAGCTTATTAAAGGGTTTGCTAATAGTAGTTATTATCACCAGACTGCACAGGCTTTTATTACACAAGTGCCTCCGGTTGTGGCCAGGTGACAAATTAAACTGAGGTCAAAGGAGGTAATGTATAAAGGGGAAATAACATCCATTTTAAACATGTTTCAACAAATCTCCAAGTTACCTAAGCCCTAACAAAAACATATGTGCGGTTCCGGTAACCCGACCGACCCCACTGACAAGGCCCGACCCTAAACAAATTTTATGAAAAATTAAAAAAAAAAAATAGTTTCAAGCCTTTCTTCCCTAATACAAATTGATCGACCCTGGCGGAAAGATTTTATCGAGCAAACTGGCTGTCGTGTGCCGTTATTTTGCAGTTAAGTCAACACAGACACAATACTTTACTGCAACTTGTCTGCAGAATTAACTTGGGCCAGGGAGCTAGCATGGCCTCATGGCCACGGTTGTTCGGTGGAACAGCATAAACCCAGTTGTACTGTGATGGTTATCGTCATATTTTGCCAGGTTCCAGATGTCCATTCTCCGAGTTAGCATGGCAAAGGGTCGTTAAAGTACTTTTAAAACATGACTTACTATCTTAGCTTTATTCTGCTCGCTTGGTTGTGTCCGAAGCAGTTTTCATCGTTAGTAAAAAATCCAAATGCGACACGATACCTTGATCCGGCAAATCAGGCACGTTGGTTAGCACCATTTTGAACATAGAGCATTGCATTGCGGGACAGTGGGAGGGGGGGGGACAACAAACAAAACATTTGATTTGGATATCCAAGTGAATTGCAGTCACAGCATATATCATATCATAATTGATGCTTTGAACTATTTGCAAAATATATCCTTTGGTTTCATATATTACCCCCCCCCCCCAAGATCGTCCCATTACTATCCTCATTTAGAAACAATTGGGTGCGGAATCCACAATTTTCAAAATAGCAACCAAGTCCATGAGTTAGTGCCGATTGGATATTTTGCAGAGGTAGTATTTAAAAGATATGTATGATAATTGTTAAGGGAAAGTTAATTTGTCGAATGAACGTAATGTAAAGTATATAATGGGACTTTTCTATTGTGAGCATTATCTAAAATGTAAAGAATGCCTTAAAATTACCAGTTGTGGGACTCGGCGGTGGGCCCCAGAATAGGAATATTGTATCAGAGCCTGAAGTCATCCCCAGGCTATGAATGGAATAGTATCACTGGGCACAGGAGCCAAGAGCCCTCACTGAGTCGAAGTTGGAGCTTAGTGGAGAAGTTTGCCCCGATGGTGGATATAGATCCGAAAGTACCGGCGGGTTTTCATATAATTGGTAACTAATGTGACGGGCGACATCTTTCATTTCATATAAATTGTCTTGTCTCAGAGGGCACCGCAATCCGTCTTTAAGGTGTACTCTTGGAGCCCCGCAATGTACTCATAGAGTCCGGAAGAAAAAGATATACGACTTCAGTCTCCTGGCAGTCTCATGGAGGGAAAGACCAGCCTCCAACATGCCGATGATTCTACCTCTGTCAATTGAGAGACCTGGTTTGATCCGCACGCCATAGCATTGTGGATTCACATTGATCTCTGAGTTGTCAATAATCCCTTATAAAGCTCATAGGCACCCAATACCAGACCCATTTTTGTAGCCTTCTGACCGCTATCTCACTTTCAGGACACTTTCACTTTCCTGTGCGACAGGTCTAGCATAGCCCTCGGTATCCTGCCAATGTTATCCTTCTTACCATCAGTTATTTGTTTTTAGAACGACTTACCGCCTGCCACTTATGATGCTGAGTTTCTGGAAGATTTTAAAATAAAATAAACTATAATAGGTTAAAAGTAAATCCATTATTTTACGTTGGCACCAGGCGAGTCTTATTCGCGCGTTTGTGCATGAAATGTGGCATGCTTAAAGTAGAATGAAAAATGGTCTTGTTGACACCCCTAGGTGTGCCTCTGGCAGTGCAAAAGAAGACGCTTTTATTAGTTTTGCGAATGTGCGCATAGGACAGACCAAGATAGACTGCAAAATATTGCAATCTCTTTGGCACCATTTACTTTCTTTTTAAAAACACTATACTTTTAACGATAATGAAATAATTTTTAACGCCATACATTCGTATATCCAATCAACAGGCAGGCCTGTGGCAGTCAGGTGATTTGTAAAAGCACCCATAAGCGTGTAATGAAGTAAGTATTCACTATGGCATACCCCATTACTCTTTTATTCTATCAGTGATGTCTTGTCTTGTCAACCTTTCTCCTCGTGTGGCTTTGCCGATCTATTTGTCTTCGTGCAGTGATGTCTACTCTGGGTACCAGCGTCTTTTTGTTGTATATCGTCTCCCTCGCTTTTACTTTTTCATGTGCGAAACGGATATATATGGTGCTATGCCCTTTCTCCTAATCGCCTTTTTCGAAATGAAAATATGTTTAAATCAACATTCTATGTTACACCTATATTTTCTGTTCAAACTAATATATAAAGAAGCCTATTTTAAACCATAGGGGGGATATTCCCGCGCAAACCTGCCAATGACGCCAAGGTGTCAAAATGTGACCTGCTTCATCAAATAAGTTTTCCTTTACCTTTCTTTGATGAAAAGAATAGAATAAGATCTATAGGTTACACCCATCAGGACATTACGCCTCGACTCCAACTGTTTCCGTGGTACCCACACGGAAGAAAATCGTTGACTCAGTCTCATTCTGAACAGGGAGAGGTTTAGATCACCGTGCCTTCCTGTCAGTTCAAAGCCCTTGATCCGTTCTTTGACGGGTGTCAGTGTCTTGTCAGAATTTTGCCGCCAGTTGTCCTTCCTTCCTTCCTTCCTTCCTTCCTTCCTTCCTTCCTTCCTTCCTTCCTTCCTTCCTTCCTTTCTTTCTTTCTTTCTTTCTTTCTTTCTTTCTTTCTTTCTTTCTTTCTTTCTTTCTTTCTTTCTTTCTTTTCAATCGTCGAAATGGTGCACGTGGATGCACGGTATTCTGGATAATGACGTATTTCATTTCGCAAAAAGGGAGAAACACTATTTTATTTTCTGAAAAATGGGAACGGGACAGGTATGCGAACTGTGAGATCAAAAAATTAATTATGGAATAGTTCCCGAAAACTGCTGATCAACGTCCTAGGATCTGTTACCCCCCCCCCCCCATTCATTATATGCTATGTTCACATGACCGTTACAAATGATATAGCGCATCTTTGTATAATCCCACCATACCAACTCTCCCTTTCAACGGGAATGAATGTGCAAATTGAGCGACTTTGTGAAACGGGTATTGTTTACAGGAGTATTGTTTCAGTTTCTTGCGTCGTGTCTTTTTATTCTTAACCACATGTATTCGCCACTTCTACACCATATATGAAATATTACAGATAGTTACTCTGGCAATGTATATTATATGACTATTTTCTGTGTAAGATGTCGCAATTAGGGTCTAATTGGGCCCAGCTTTAATTTGCAGACCGTGGAACGGATCGATATGGGTGCTGAAGTGAATGTTAATGCAAAAGCGCCCAGCAACCGTCGATAAATAATTGAAGACGGTGGTTGTTTATGCAATGTTATAATTAAAGACACGCGTCAAACGGATCTATATTAAAGTAGATTACTGCCTCTACTACACCAGGCCAGTAAATAATAGTAGGGGCCAACATGACAGAAACCTAGAGCGCCTGCCATTTACAGCAGTCTTGTTAAATGAAGGCGGGCTAGCTGGGAGGCTGGCTTATGGCCAGCCTTCCCTGAGCACAAGATAGGTATTTATACCAGGTAGCCAAGGTTTTATTCTTCACCTATCTTATCTCTTGTAACTGATGTATCCATTCCTCCATTTGTCTGACCATGACCGAGAATATTGATGTCAGAACAGACAGTGAGACAAGCGGTAGACTCGCTGACTAATCAGTCCGATTGGAAGCTACCTGATGATCGTTCCCACACACAGGTGGCATTTTGCTGTGACACAAGTGGACAGAGATACTAATTGACTTGAATTACTATTTGTTTAAATACAAGTCGTCCATCATTTACCTTGAACTATTACATGTTTGGATTTACAAATTGTCTACCATTTGTTTTTAACTATGGCATATTTGGAGATACGAATTTCCGATCATTGGTTAAACTTAAAGCTACAATGCTGACTGCAATGTCTGCATTGGCTCTCAAACTGAGGGACTTTCACTAACCGTATTTTTTAAATTCGACTGTAAAATTGATGACTGCATAACATTCAACATGTGATCCCGGGTGAGTTACATTGCGCTCTTGTATGTACTGAAATAACTGTTTCATGCTTGCTGTAAAATATAATGCATTTGCAATATTTAATACAAAGAGAAACTTAACAAACCTAATTCTGTAGGCCAAATTGTACCGTTTGAACACTATCAAGTACGATATTCTTAAGAGCAAAGTCCTATTATGTACCATTCACTGAAAAACTGCATAGTTCTAAATCATAATAGCAAATTAATTTATAAAAGGAACAAATCATATTCATAAAATTTGAAATTTAGAAAAAAGTTTTAGGCATTATTAGCCTTTATAAAACCGGGTCATCAGCGGGGAACCAGCGCAAGACTTGTTTCCGTGCCATTAATCCCCGGGCAAGTCATTCTGCTAACTGGCGGCACCATGTTTGCATATCCAATACAAACATCCCGAGCTGATGTATTACGGAATAAAGCGAATATGATGCTCCTTTCTTAATAGGCCTACTTAAAAATGTAACCCATATTACATAAATATAATGAAACTACACCTAACATTCATGATTAGGCCTACCAAAATTATATCATAAAATAATAAACCCCACACTTACCTGCAGTGCTTGGTCTTACAACAGACCCGACTAGGCCTACCTGACGGAGTGATCAGATCAAATAGATTAAACCAGTTCTTCAACTTCAAGTAAAACGCAAATGTAATGATGTGACGTGGAAGAGTCACGTTATCATTTGCGTCACACCTGAAAACTGGTCAGATCAACGTTGTTCTGCTTCAGTAATAAAAATAGGCCTATTTTTTTTTATAAACTCGCTGTATCTCACAGCCAATGATATCACTATTATATGACTAGTTCTGTATTAATAACTCATCAATTATGGCATTGATTTGTGATTTTTCTTATCCGTTGTCAATGGTCATCTACTAACAGCATAGTTTGGAATTGCTGGTTCCTATCAGCACACAAGGGGACCCTCGAAGAATGAGACAAGATAACCCGACAAGATTACTGCAGACTACAATTGTCGTATTTAAGTGGATTAAGCCAACATTATCAGCTCCTACGCGGAGTGGATTTAAGCGACATGTGTGTGTACCGCAACAAAATTTCCTTTGGAGTTTTGCTTGGAACCGTGAAAACTTTTTATATTTTGCCATTGTTAGCAACAAGGAGACTACACGAAGCGTCCTTGTTAGCAAGAAGATTGTGATATTTTCTTTTTTGCATTGATTCTTTTGTGGTTGATGTCATCAAATTTCCATTACTAATATCAATGGACGCTTAGTCACGGTGGAGAAGGTTGCGCCGGTAGTGGATACAGGTCCAAAAGTACCGGCGGGTTTTTAAGTAATTGGTAATTAATACATGTTTTCAACCTGTCATGTGCATTTCTTAAATACGTCCACATTTTAAAGGTTTCTAAAGGTTTATCTATCATATGGGTAATGCATGAAGTTGCAACTAGAGTTCGTTCGTGAACAAACTTGACATACGACATATGCACACACATATAGGCCTACACACTCGCACACACGCACACACACACTCATATATATATATATATGCGTGTGTGTATGTAAAGACTACAAACAACAAGATCGTTTGGGGGGTTTTCTTTCACACTCGTCGGGGTATAAGGTCGCTCGTGTCTGCCCCCTATCCAGCCAAACAAAAAAACAAAAAAACAAAAACAAAAAAAACAAAAAACAAAAAACAAAAAAACAAAAACAAAAAAAAAAAAAAACCAAAAAAAAAAAACCAAAAAAAAAAAAAAAAACCAAAAAAAAAAAAAAAACCAAAACCAAAACCAAACCCCCCCCAAAACACCACCACCACCCCAAAAAAAACCAAAAAGCCAAAAAGCCAAAAAGCCAAAAAAAAAAAAAAAAAAAAAAAAAAAGACATGACACAAATGATATGATAATAATGAGGGATCGGAGAAGCTGTCTTAGTGAGCGCGTTGGGAATGTCAAACCAGTCGTTTGGGACTGTGTTTTGCCACTGGTCTTGTTTTGAGAGCAACACTAGTCAACCATGTTGCCTGGCTGCTAAGTTTCCTGACAAAATATGTTAGTGAGATGTAAGGTGACTTTACAATCTATTCTATAGTGTTGATGGAAATAAAACCTAATAATCGGTGTCCTATATTTTCATAACCAGTTGCCGTAAATAAAACGTTGCACCATATGAGCTGAGAGTCGGTAAGAAAATGAAGGTTAAATATCAGAATTGACAAAATTTGTTTCTTGCAAGCTTAACTTATGTGAATCATTTCGACCTACTTTTCCTGATTACAACCACACAAACCACATTCAAAAATGAACAACATGCATGCCTTAGGCTAAACGAAAACAGCATAGAAATCTAAATGTTTTACATGCTGGGATCAGGATGGGTTGCAGCCAGTTGAATCAAGACATGTATAAAATAAGACTATTAGGTTCCCCTGCCTGCACATGTGGTGGGCCTGCTGAAACGTCTTTTCATTATTTTCTGAATGCCCAAATTATATTATACAAAGAAATAGATTACAATTAATAATCATACCACCGGCACCTTTCACTCTAAATACCTTATTGTATGGAGGTAATAATTGTTCGAAAGCAAACAACAAATTATTTTTGAAGCAACTCAAAATTTTATTTTTCAGTCACGAAGATTCAAACCACCTTTAATTAACAAAACCATTTATAATCCCGATCAACACAACAAAGTTTTAAGTTTCAATATTGCTATGCAATCATAGGTTATTGCATCTATATTTCTGATTAAGCAACTGGAAGTCCGTCCATCTGTCCCGTACATGTCACCAGCCTAATCTTCGTAATGTTATGTCCCTGTTACTGTGTTGTCCTGTGATTTGTAATTCTTTCTTTATTTTTCTCTTTTCTCTCTCTTTTACATGCCTACTGTTATTGCACATAATATGATAACACTTAATTATCAAGTGACTGAGTTATGCACGATGCATCTACCATTGTGTTCCTGATTATAACAGAGGTTTAATTGTATTTCAACAGTAATAATTGTAAACATTTACATTTTTATTCCACGAGAGGAATTTATATACTGATAGTGCCTGTTTTCCGATCGTTTTTGAAATAAATATGTTTAAACCAAACGAAAACAGCATTTTTTGTCCAGTAAACAGATGTTCTTTGGTGCAAGGGAATAAGGAAATAAAGGTATGTTGACTGGGAATATCGCATGATAATACAGAGTAAAAACAGCTGAAATGGAGTAACAATGGGTCATAAGTCAAAAATAAGCCCTGATGGTGGATATGATGGTAGTTGATGAAATTTGTAGTGATGTTACCATGTCTTTTCCTGCAGGTAGGTGTGTACATTGCATATTCTTATGGGTGGCACCTGCACAATGTAGGACACAAAACCTGCAGCATTTTGCTTCACATTTAGTTTGCAAATTGCAACTGACACAATGTCGTATTTGATGCCATGGTAAAAACATAGTTTTAGTTAGATCTTTTGAGGCAAACAAGATTTTCTTGTGAAAGTAAAACACTTTACCTCCCAACTGGTGCAGACCTTTACAGAAAGGTGGTGGCGCTGTCCACGTCCCTTCGGACGGATGTGCCCGTTCACTTCATTTATGTTTTTAAACAACCTGACATTTATGTTTGCCAGTCAAAATATGTTGCGTAAGCGAAAGCCTTCGATGTAAGTGTAATAATAATCACAAAAAATTATCCATAATTGGCATGATTCAATGTTTTCTTAGTAAATATTTATGTTTATATTAAATATACCTCTGCAAGTCTTTTTAGAGTTTTGATTTCTATTGTTTCAGTAGATTATGCTGTTAAGAAAATGAAATGGTCAAAATTTGTCGTCATCAAGCTTCAAATATGGGATATTGCAGGTAAGTTTTCACTGCAAATAAAATTGAACGTGTAATGGTGCACTTGCTAAAATGGTGCACTCCGACGTTTAGTTATGACAACGGGCATAAGAGGTCGCTGACTGAGAATCTGAAACAATGTTTTTGGTACCAAACCTGGATGGCATTTCATGTCTATCGTGTCAATGTACCAGTCGTGATTGGCATGGCTGTGTGAAAACACAGACATTCAGTTTTTTTTTTTGTAAGATATCCTTTCTGTATCACCAAAATGTTCTGAGGACACCTGCAGGTAAAAATAACTAAATTTGGTACTTTTATATATCTCAGTATGACATTGTCTGATATATAGGAGTGAATATATTGAAACTGAAAATTTAGAATATTTACATTTCTAAATATTAAATATGTTCAATACTATAATACATATGAGATGCCTTCTCCTACACATATGTTACTGACCATTGTGCATGTATTGATTATCGACAAAAGTTTCAGCGATTGAAACGGTGTTAATCTTAAAAATTGGAAACTATATTTGGATACAACTGAGACAAATAATACTGAAAATACTATTAATCAGTATCCTTTGTCTCAGAATGTTATCGGCAATTTCGAATCTGACGCTTACGGAACGCGCGCGCGCGCACACACACACATGCACATGCACACGCACACGCACACGCACGCACACACACACATATACATATACATTATATATATATGTGTGTGTCGTGATTTTGTGTTGGTCGTTTGAGATTTATTTCATGTCATACATTGTGTAATTACATAATCTAAATTTGGTGATGGCTTAATTTTTGTTGACGATAATAAGTTGCGGTTATAGCCACGATAATGAAAGATACGTTAAGACACATGGCGCAATAGTATATTGTAATCAGGATTTTACATGATGGCTATGATATTGTCTTCCAGGACAGGAACGGCATACCAACATGACTCGATTGTACTACAAAGACGCAGACGGTTGCATGATAGTATTCGATGTAACCAGACGGAATACCTTTTTGAACACTTTAAACTGGAAGAAAGATTTGGATTCCAAATGTACACTCCATGATGGTGGCTCAGTTCCATGCTTACTTCTCGCAAACAAAGTAGGCTATAGCAGTACACACATAGTTCAAATTCATTTTCTTGTCAAAACAAATGAACAGGAGAAAGCATTACACGCGTATTTGAACACTTCAATACATTCGAGACATGAGTAGTACTAATTGAAATCACGACGGCAAATTGGGTTACAAATAGAATTGTTACACGTTACTGCGATCATGGAGGTAATAACTCTATGCTGCCATCATGCCTGCCTTCATAGCAGCCATCCCCGCCAAAGGCTTACGTCGTATACTTTATTTTATTCACCTCTGGGGCTACAAGGCAGTGCCTGGTCAGGCTAAGAGAGTCTCCACCAACCGTGTGAATGATGTAGTCCTGCTCGGCTTTTCAATGGGGCGAGTCACTTATTCACCTCTGAATCTGCTAAGCCTTTGACCACATACTATACCTACACTTGATATAAACATGGCTTGGCCTTAGAAGTGGACTGCAAAACTACAAATCTGTCTGCTGTGTTGGTTCTGAGGGTGGTTCTCCCTGTGGTTAGTAGATGGTATTTATCCACATGAGCCGGGGCGGTAGTCACTGGCTGCTGAAGATCTCAAACGGGGAACCATTTACATGTATTTTGGAATTGCTCAACTGCCCAGTGCATAGTCAGACTTTGCTTAGCTTTTCCAGGCAAGTAAAACAACTCACTAAGAAATAAACGCCTTTTTAACAACAAAATAAAAAATACAAAACCTGAATTAAAAAAAAAAAAAATAGTGAAAAAAAAATCCCGACCTATGACAGGTTTACACTAAAGAGACAGTTTGCAATGCAAATGCAAACACGCTTAAAAAGTAAATTAGATCATATCTAAATACATAAAAGACACCTAGAGTGAAAATATTATGATTTAAAGGAATTGGTCCACCTGTACAGAATATTTCTATCCAAATGAACCTTGGTCCCATTGTTTCCACCCGTGATTTCTTCTTCACTTTTTCATAATAAACCACGGGTAATTTCTGTTGTCTGGACACTCCTGTTGGTGCTGGACTTTGAAATTTTGCAATGTATTCCACACTCACCCCCCCACCCCCCCAAATTAAAGAGGGTCATATGGAATTCGAAATTGTGTCAGCCATATTTGTTACCACAACACTACCGAGGCTCACTGCATATCGTTTGATACTTTGAGCTTTTCGTGTAACCAGTCGTGCATTCAGATGGAAGTATATCCGGCCCTAGATGTAAATAGTAGTTCGAAGGGGCATTCATGATTTTTTTTTTAGTGCAATTGACAACTTGGTTTCAAAACATAGTAAAGGCAGCATGGTTTAAAATGGAGAAACCTTGTTCACTTTTATGCAAGTCTGAATTTCGAAGATCAAATCGCTCCGCGTCCTTCGTCGTGATTCCTTCTTCAGCCTTGCATAAGAAACCACTCCTGGCTAGGGTTTCTCCTTATTGGAATGTACTTTTGCATAATTTTTGAAGAGTTTGGTATTCTGTGACATGAACGTTGCCAAAGAGATATACACTGGTATAATGTTTTAAGACTCCAATGATTTACCTGAAATATTCGAATCTATGCTATATATGGTTTATTCAATAATCAGCATCACGACTGAACGAAAAAAAATATAGTGGTTGTTTCGCATGGATGACCTGAAGCACATTGGCTGCAACGAGATCGCAGTTAAAACGATAAACTTAAAACGAAGTGGTAACGAATTTGGTGTCTTACATATGCCCTTTCATATATCCATAGTTTTATGATTATATCAAATAAAGTTACACCATGATGCCGCACATGTGTGTCTAATTGTCATATGTCCAGGGATATGATTACATAAAATAAAGTACCGCACATGTTCTTTGCTATATGTCCGTAGTTGTGATCGCATAAAATGGAGCGTTGCCTTGCTTGCGTACTATTGCCACGTCACATGTCATTTGTCCATGCATGGATTAAGTAACATGAAGTGACAGCATTGTGCCGCACATGCGCCTTGTCATGTATCCATGGTTACGGGTCAAATAAAATGAAGTGGTGTCTTGGTTGCCTTCGTGTGCCATGTCATATCTCCATGCATGGCTATGATAACCCAAAATAAATTGAGGCCATGGTGTGGTACACATGCCATATCATATTATGTCCGTGGCTTTTATCACATAAAATGAATGTTCAGGACAAGAATGAATCATTGTTGCTGAAGAACCCTAAAAAATTGTTTGTCGTATTATATTGTCACATGTGTGATGCAGTCCAAATTGGTGTCATGTGAATGCAATAAACTCATGCTGACTGTTTACATTGAGGAAGGATAGACTGCTTTAGCCATATCCAGGATATATGGAACACTGAAGGGATTTAAAATAGAAACTACAAAAGAAAAAAATGCATGAATCTTGGGAATACAAATAGACTAATGAGGCACTCTTTTCTTCATGTACACACAAGTATACACACACAAATACACTCACATATAAAAGTACATGAAATCATACATACGTACATACTAGCTATTACATACATATATATATATATATACATGTATATATATATATATATATATATATATATATATATATATATATATATATATATATATATATATATATATATATATATATATATACATACATACAATTAAGATACAGGCTACGTAGAAATAGTTTGGGGGCATGTATCGTGACGGTGTTTTCTTTTATGGTAAAGTTATCAATTTAAGTAGAATAACACTTTCCTACGTTAAACTACACCACATACAATTGGGAATAGTGTTCTTTATTTTTCAAGTGTGACTTACCAGACAGAGAAGTCAATCGCCGAGAAATAGAAACCTTTAGCAAAGACCATGGGTTTGTCACATGGATGGAAGCATCGGTGAAAAAGAGCAAGTATAAAAAGATCGAGGAACCTATTAGGTAAGACCATGGACCTACAATCTGATAGTGGGTCCATGGTAAGACAGTGTGCTGCCGTGTTAAGAGAAGATGATATTGCAGCACAACCTGCCGCAGGCATAATTAGATCAGAGGTCATTTAACACAGGAAAATGACCTTTCCCCAGTCAACGTGTCAAGTTACTGTGGTAACCAGAATCGACTTCTCCTTTTCTCGACTTTGTGGAAAAATTTCATAACAAATTCTTTATTGTCTATTGCTAATAAAATATTTGCGAATAAAAAAAAAAAAAGACACAGAAAAACAGGCAATGCGGTGAAGAAGGACCAAAGGTTAATCAGCTGTTATCCCTTTTCCACGGGTTATGCTTAGCAATCGATCAGCAAAATGAAGTAGGGATCTTTTTCATTAATATCAGCAAGGCTTTGACAAAGTCTGCTATAGAGGTCGCATGCAAAAATTGAAAAAAAAATATGACATCATTTACAACCTTCCGACATGGTTCGAAGATTGCCTTCATAATCGAAAGTGACGCGTTGCTGAATCACATGTGCCGGTGTGCCCCAAGGATCCGTCTTAGGCCCTCTGCTTTCCTTTATTTATTTTATTGATATAGTTAACTTTATAAATTCAGAAATCTATCTTTTTGCTAATGATAGTCTCTTTTTCTACCTTTGAGAAGCCAGTCCGTGCTGCTACCGTCATGAATGATGACATTTAAGCTCCCTCACACGAATGGCAGAAGGAATGGCTTGTTCTCTCTGTGCTCCAAAACTGATACCATTCCTATTTCTGTTAAGAGGAATCCTACTGACCACCCGCCTTCCGTTTTCAAGTATATTAACTGGAAAATGTATTTAAACTCACACATGGTTTTGTATAAAAATCTAATTGCAAATGGAAAAAACATATTAAACAAATTGCAACTAAATCTTGGAAACAGTTAAACATTTCCAGTAAAACGTTAACCGAGCAATTTAAGAACTTATTAGAAATACTTTATACTTTATACTTTATATATATATATATATATATATATATATATATATATATATATATATATATCTTATTCTATAATATGGTAACGTAGTTTAGCACGGCTGGAAGACTCACAATTGACTGCGGCTCACATGGTGAATTACTAATCCTGAAGCTTGCTCTTTTAAATTCATTGAACTCTTTAATGTAAGCAAAAGATTCTTGTAAATCTTGCATCCTGGACTGAGGGCCATGCGCAATCGGAGTATGACACAAAATTCGCTTTTCTAAACAAAAAAAGGTAATACTAGACTGGCACAAAAATATCTCCACTAAGGTGTGTTATTTGTTTCTTTAATTCCACTTAGTGTTACAGTAGAAAGAATCATCATTAGCTTTCTTCTGTATTTTGAAAATATTTTATGAAAGAAGCAAATTTTTAAAGAGATGCTTTAATACAGGTACCACCATTGAACACAATCTACGTCAACACTGTTGAATTTGAAATTTCTTTTTATTCTACAAGTTACAATGACAATTTATGGCATTTTATACAAAATTTTCAGGTTGCTACTTAAGGAAATGGTGAAACAAGGCGAAACAGCTGAATCGGGAGCACCTTTAGATAACGACCACGATCAACCAGTGGCCTTGATAAAAACAGAAAAAACATCAAAGAAATGTCGCTGCTGATTAGAATTGTACGTGTACCCACTACCCAAAACAGTCTGTAAGCACACATATGAGCAATCGGTGTAACTACAAATGATATTGTGTACAGTAGCAAAACTGTTTTACTCAATATATAACAGCGTTAAACAAGCTGAAACAACGAATATCTTGATCACCTGATCACAGCTGCTATGTCAAGTACACCTCTGTTGATTGACAGTTTACAACAAAGAAACATTTCATATCAGCAATGATTACCGTTGACAGTTATAATAAGTTACTGTCAACGTGCATTAGGAACAGCTCTCAGTCTCTTGGAGGCGTCGCCCATGGTTGTCGATACGATAATGTGAGTGAAAAAGTGTACATTTTATTGACCCCATTGAGATACTGATAGGACATATTCTTATCAGGCGTTTGGCATAATCTTTGCTACTGTAGTAGAATGAATAAGACTGACGGGGCATGAAGGCAGGCCCCATTCATTGTCCGATTTCTGAAAATGAAGGTGGTAAAAGAAGATGGCGATAGTGTCGACACCTACCGCTGCAAGCAACTCATAGTGAACACGTGTATCCCTGTGGTACACGACTGGAAACTGTATATTTTGAATGAACAGAAAAATTAATTGCTGACTCTATATCCTTTATAAACCACATTACTCCTGCCACATGTGCAAAATTAAAATATAACTTGTTAATCCATGATTTTCTATGCACTTGAACGCTTGAAAACCACATTTACAATTCGCAATGTTAGCGGCATTTGAAGAAACTATGTACATTTGCTTGAACAAGGCTACAATTGTTCCCACCCGTGGTTTCTTTTTTAATTATTTCAGTCCAGTTTCACTGCTTGTTTTCTTTTGATTTGGGGGCTATTTGCGGCAGTTTAACATCAGACATTTGGTGCGTTCTTCTCACCCTAACAAAAATTCAAATCGAAGGAGCCGATAATTGAAATCCTGGACGGCTGTGCAGAATGAAGCCATTGGGTCCGTTAGTTGGAACTGAAACCCATTTTCTTAATGTTGGTCGAACTGCTGGTGCATTCAAGGGGAAACTGCTGAATAAGACGTGCCTCGAAGGTTAGACATTTTAGTTCGTTGCGGTTCTTAAAGTTTTTAATAACAAGGTCTTCGCAGTACGAACGAATGTTTATCTCCTAAAATCACACACAACCCGCATGGTTTAAAAGGGAAACGCCGCACGTAGTTGTTGTTTCGTGTGTCATAATGAATAAACTGGTTAAAATGATGTCATTACGTCTGCTACACGAACATGACACACATTCTGGTCAAATTGAAGACAAGTTTGGTTTCACTGACACGTGACCCGCTACATATAGGACCCTTTCGGGACCCATTGTAATAAAATTATAACCACCGTCGTAATAAGCCACGACGCCTTTAAATGTTTCTTATTCCTTCTAACATTTATTGTAATAGTTTTTTGTTTTTTTGGTCTCATCACCATATTCAGACAAACTTCATCTCAAAGTCCGATATATTAGAGGCGTTGTCATATTTTTCCTGTTTTGTATCCTCTTTGGTTCTGAATGATAGAAATCACAATATTTTCAAAAGTATGGATTTGCTTCACAGGTGCTCTGTATAATTACTTGCACAAACACATGTCTCATGTAAAGTCCTGTTCCAAGGAATTATTGGAAAATGCGCGCCTTCTGCGTTGTCTTTGTTTGTCTGATTGAATGGCGATGCCTTACATTAGCTTCCTATATTCTCATCACAAATCGTTTCAAACAATTTTTTAATTATGTCCCCAATTTTTTGAAACCTTCGCAGTTTAACAGCGTAATGTAGGTGTATATGTTTTGACATGTACCAGCATCACAACGTTAAAATCATGACGTCACTGACCTCTTAAATATTGTGATAATTGAAATGTGACGTTGTCAGAAATGGAAAAACCACCAGAAAAGCTAACAAACAAACAAACAAACAAACAAACATGCAAAAAAAAAAAACAAATAAAAAAAGACAAACAAACAACAACAATAAGAAAGAAAACGAAAGAAAGCACGGTTTCCTTCTTTCCTCTGCGGTTTTTGAAATTAAAGTAGGTGAAAATGCTGTGCTTGGTTGAGAATATATTTGAATAATGCTGGTAATGCATTTGGTTTTTTTAAAACATAAACTAATGCAAAATTTGTTCAAAAATCAATAGGAGATTGATTTAACCCGTCCAGTTTTGCTAGATAAAAATGGAGAACTCACCTAAAATTTGAATCCAAACGTATTAAAAATATAAAGTATTCAAACGCTGAAAGTGTTTAAAAAACACAGAAAAATGAAAAATATGAACAAAGAATTAAACCACGCTAAGAGTTAAAATTGTCTGCGTGTTTGTATGTTATGAAAATAAACTACAGATAAGACTCGCCGTGTATTGTCAGGTATACAAATGACGTTATATATACATACAGAAAAGCATGGGCGCATAAGAACATTACTCAAACGATTTGTCAAATTTTCTCTACGAAATATTTTGCCAAAGGCTACTTTTTAATGCGCAGGCAGTTTTCATAAGAAGCAACGATCCTCAAGTTCTGCCCTAAGGCAATTAATGCACGCAGATTGTTATTTCATGTACACCAAGTCAAGAGAAGGGCCTTGTCTGTGCAATATTACGGGTAGATGAAGTCACACTGTGAAAGTCGATTTCTTTCTTTCTTGCTTTCTTTCTTTCTTTCTTTCTTTTTTTCTTTCTTTCTTTCTTTCTTTCTTTCTTTCTTTCTTTCTTTCTTTTTCTTCACATTAATGGCTCGTCTCGCAAGTACCTGGCAATTATGTATTATACAATCAGACCTACATTAAGATAACGACGTCCATTCGGTTCAGTTGCTTAGTGTATTATGGAAGACACAGATCTGCGGCAGCCAATTAGGTAATAAACCTTCCGCATTATAGCGTGGAAATGAATGAAGAATTTTATTGTCTAAGATGCCGTTGATTACAAAAAGTGCTAGTATTTAACCCAGCAACACAGCTCCTGTATCTGTTGAGATGGGCGCTGATGGGCTAACTGAGAAACCATGCCCGTTTGATGTTTTGCATATCGCGTGCTCGTGCAATCTTTGTAAACCAATTTTCCCGACACAGTGTATACTTTCTGAACAAGTAAGAGTTCACGTGGAAATTTTAAATACGCCCAGTTTAAAATGAAGGCAACATAAAGTATGATAAAGTTTCGGTATTTTACTGGTTTTATATAAGATCTGCAGTAAGCCATTACAAGGAAATAGGACAAATGTTGAGACAGTCAATATATTTGACTGGCGCTGCTTTTTTTTATGTGCTTATGGAAAAAATCAGCCAATACGTATACCACCTTGTTGCTTGGATGCTTTTGAAGTACAAGTACCCTTCCAGTTGCATGTGATGTCTCTTTGGTGATAATCTGCAAATATATAAAATAAAATATATAAAAAAGGCCAGAAATGGAGCGGACGGCATTTATATTACAAGAGTTTCCGGCAGCCTTTTTATTTGATGTGGTGTGTGTTAGAAACTGACAGCTATCTGAAGTGTTATTAGAATTATTACTAACTTGTGGCGTGTAATGGTAAATATCAAATGACTTACGATAGAGATTGTCAAGCTTGTGTCAGTGTGATGTGTATTCTTGGCCCCGGTTCTAGTATCAAGTAATGCGATTTACAGAATTAAACTGAAAAAAATCATACGTATATCATACTGTATCACTGAAACCAGCAACCGTGAATTTCCCAATTCTGACGCGTGATTTCTGACATTCAATCGACATTTCTGACACTTTCCCGAAATAGAATAATTTATCTATTGACACATTAACCCATTCTAATTCTTGAAGTCGCAAATAACTGTAAGAAGATTCCGCCGCGTGAATATGTCATGGTGCGAAAATTCTTCATCACAAAGAAATATGGAAAAAGATTGAACGTGAAAAAATTAATCTTGGAGGTTTTTAAATCCAAATACTCTGCAATTTCAAAGCATAAAGATCCAAATTCTGTCCTAACATGTGAAAACTTTTAACTCTTGACATTGTTGGATTTGAAAAGTTCCCTACCAGAGTGGGCACGGTGACGGCCCAACATTTAAGCCTTTTAAATGTAAACCTTGACCACAAAAAGGAGCATTTGATTTTGATCCGATATAATCTCTTTCAGTGTCATATTTTGAACTGAGTCAAGAGCTTTCTTTGGCAAGCTTTGGGCGCAATACGCCGAGGAACGCTGTTGAGCTGGAGTGTTACATTCTATGTAACTTCAGGCATGTTCGTTCTTGAATAAATAGGCTTTTTACAAGGAACATAAATATGGCACCCTGATTATAATTCCGAGCATTTCGTGTTAAATAGTTCGTCTTTAGTCATAGTTAGCACACAAAGAGTTGATACTTTCAATCTATGTAAGTTTTCCGCAATGGTTTGAAAGTCTTTTTGCATTATACAGCGGCCCAAAGCAGAAGGCAGTGGGTTGTCGTGAGTATTGGGAAGAATTTTACATGGAACAACTAATAGGCAAGGGCAAGAGCAGAAGGTTCAAGAACTGCCTAAAATAGGGCACTGCAGTCGGTGGAGGGCTAGGGTTGTGTATTCCCATAACTTTACATTGTAATTTGCAACTTAACAACTTGAAAACTACTGCAAATAGACACACTTATCTTCAGACAGTAAATCTAGATGCATAACTAAATACCTCACAAAAATCTTATAACCACAGCTACATAAGTGAGTAGTTTATTCAAGGTTGCTTTGGTATACAAACTAATGGGAATACACAGCTGTAACCCTCCAAATGTTTGTGTGTTCAGTTGTGTATTGGGGTGAATACACACATTAGAGCAAATTCTGACTTCCCTATTTCTGCATATTTGTTTGTAAAATAAAGTAACTTTGAAATTAAATAACAGTCCTCCAAAACGTTATAGAAAATGAATGAAAGAATTGTGGTCCCTTGAATTGTTTAAACATCCTGTAAATTTTGAGTTTATTTGATGTTTAATGTCAAAATTTTAAACATCCATGTCACAATGAAATCTGTTTTATATTACTTCATTCTCAGGGGTCGAAATTAAGGGGTGTCTGGTTGCCCCAGACAACTTGGGCCACTTTAGATAATTACCTGGTTGCCCAATTTTTCAGCTTAAACAGTGTGGAGTTTTGTTATACGAAATGGGCCAGAACAGGAATCACAAATGATCGTGTGGCATTTATATACATTTCACATAAGAATTACCTAAGTACACGTAGAATACATTTTATCAACTTAAATGACTATTAAATAGGGGCGGTCACAATCAACTATTATTTGTGTATTCAGGTGAAGTTAAAACAGAAAACACAAATGCTTGGAGGTCTCAAAAAAGATGTTTACCTGTTAAGATGAAGTAACACAATATGACCTTGTGGGTTGTACACATACATTTAATCATTTCATATGCCTTTATAATTATGAAAATGGAATATTAAGTTTCAAGTCTCTCTGTGTCAATTGAAAATGTAAATTTTGACATTTGTTTAGTCGTTGGGTTTGCATGCAATGATTCAATACAATATTCCACATTAAAGCTAGTAGCTTATGTACTATTTTGCTTTTTAACATTTTGTTTTAACTTGGATGCATACAATCTCTCATTATGTCAATAATCATTATTTTTTCCAATGCAGTGAAGTAAATCAATTGCACAGGAACACTGCATGTTGTGAAATTACCAAGTGCTGTCTGACTCACTAAACAATTGCAATTGGTTTACATCAGATAAAATGGGTAACTTCAAGGGTTAGCGGGCACCTTGAGTAAATATCCTGGTCGCCCATGGGCAACTTGCAAATTTGTAACTTTAATTTCAGTCTCATACTGTTTGAAAGTCTGCATTCGCCCGTATTACTGTATACTTCTGAAACACAGGGAATGATTTTGTAATTCCAAGCAAAACTATCTGTTTAGTTCATGTGTCTGGTTATGTCAAATTTAATTTTTAAGAAATTTAAATATAATGGTTTAAAATGTTGTTCAAGCGCAAACGGAAAAACCACTGACAAAGTTCTTTTGAGTGAATTTGGCAAATGATGATGATAATGATGATGATTACGATGAGAAAAGTACCTGTGTCCTTAAAAGGTATCGCCATTGTGAGTGAAACAATGGTTCCAGATTGTGAAAAATATGGCACCCATGACTTTGTTGTCCGACTAATTTTCATGCAATGTAGACTTTTCCACCCCCTCCCCAAATTGACTGACATAATAACACCACTTCCCCGTTTTACGGCATAGCCTGAGAAAAAAATGATGGTTCACTGCAATAACCATCACTCTGAATATTTTAAAACTCGTATAAAACGAATTCAATGTGGTGCAAACATCACCCGAATTGCTCGAGTGGAGAAGATAAAACAGTATGAATTTGCTGTTTAAATCATTTTTGATCGAACAAATTACCATGTGAATTTTTGCAATCAATGAAGTTTCATACAAACACACGCACAATTTTTTTTAATTAAATGTCAATGTTTTTTATCATTTGGACCATGACATAAGTGTGAAGACAAAACAACACTAATCTTATACAAATTACCTCGTGATTTCGCAGTTTGTGTTTTAAATTCCCCATTTAGCATACAACCTCAACATCTCGAACTAGGTAGATTTTACAAATTAACACTTTTAGATCCTGTAGCAAATTCTGTCGATTTTAAAATTCGATTTTTAATCTAAGTTTTATTTGTAGTTCTTAACTTTGTATCTGGTAAAGCTTGTCGCTGAAAATCACACTGCTGCTGAATTAGAAATTTCTTCTGTAAGAATTTGCGTGGAAAATTCAGTAGAAAATCGTCAATTCAACGCAATCATTGTTCCAGATATCATCACAATCAATTGATGGCAAATTATTTTGTTGTTTGGCCAGTATGAATTATTTGACGACAACAATAGGCAACTATTTGTAAGCATCACTGGACGATTTATTTTGTCGGGGTCAGAGTTTGTGTTTCGATGCCACTATTGATTTTTAGATAGCAGTCACAATCTGTGGAGAATATGGTTTAAACATATTTTATTCAAAAAACGATTGAGGAGAATATATGGATATATCACGAGCTGGATTAGTATAACAGTTCTCGCGCTTTCGAATTCACCACAAAATGTGTTTCAAAAACCGACACCATAACTTTTCTCTTTATATCTTATATAACCAGCAGAATGTCTTTGATCTATCCTGACAAAGTTTAGGTGGTGAATCTCGAGTTAGTTTTTATTATTTTTTTCTGTCTTATAAATAAATACCTTAATGCATAAGAATACAATTTGTCTCGGATAGGTAGCCAATGCAACCCCGCCCTTTTGTTATCCTAATAAGTTCCACTCCCACACTAACTTTGCTTTAATAGGACTGTATCGAAGCAGACGTTACCTTACCATCGACTGTCTAGCCCCGCCTGTTTTTTCTACTTCCACGCCCAGTTTGTCGACGACGCGGTTTTGAGCGTCGAGAGGGTTTTCGGCCCCGTGTACGTTTGGGGCGCCGTGAAGATCTTGTTCGCTTGGTACGTTTTGGTCGCCGTGTAGATCTTGGCCGCTTAGTACGTCTTCCACGTCCTGTACGTTTTGGTCGCCCTGTTGGTCTCGGTCGCCTGGTACGTCTTGGTCTTTTACTAACAGATCGCTTGGGTCTCGTCCGTTTTCCAGGAAACGATGTGGTCGAAGGCCACACATCGGGAGATCGCTTAAGTCTTATTGATCTTTCGGGTGAACGCGTTGATCGCTGTAGACAGTCCCTACCCTGACATCCGGCCAGCTTTCTTTTCAACGCGCCAGCTTTTTGTCCACGTTCAGGTCCTCCGTTTGGAGCTTGGTAACTTAAGCTCACGCACACGAGTAGGATAACGATCAGCAAAACTGTCGCACGTGGTTTCATTGCTGGTCTGAAATGGAAACGGTACCTTTGACTTAACAATAGACAGCTTGGTAGACTGTCTCTCACATACACATGGCACCTGAGCAGGTAGACCCGCTAATACAGTGTGCTGTTTTTTTTTAATCTTTTTTCTCTCTTTTAGTTTTCTTTTCTTTCTTTTCTTTTGTTTTTTAACTCCGCATAAACCTTTGGCATCCTCTCCCCCTATTCACAAGAGACTACTTTGCTTTTCCAATTATCTTTTCACTGACTTGTGTTGCTTGTAATTATTCCTCAAAGCGATCACTTCCGGTTGAAATATGCTCCAGTAAATCACAATAAGATAAACTTAAATAAATCCTCATTAACTCATTCCATACTACGGTCACAGGCCTTGGTCAGCGCCAGAACCACTGACTTAAGACTACAGGGATGTTGGTACTTGATGAAAGCTCTTATCATGAAGAATTTAAATATGCAATTGTCGTCTTAAATCTAGGTAAGTATACGAAAAATCAGGGACTGGTATGGAATTAGTTAAGACCTAACTTTGTCAGTCCCATTATTTGCCTTGGTGCAGCATGGATCCTGTTCACTGCAGTATTGTCTTCGGGCTAGAATGCACCAACGTCACATTGCAAGACGTACTAGTCCAGGTTATAATTGCACTTCCCGTTAACCAATTGTGTATTGGAATGATAATCACAAACAGGCAGACAAGTTTACAATAACGTGGTGAGAAACATGATAAAATGAATATTCTCATATTAATTGTATCTCAAACCAGACACAATATATCTTAACATATTTGGTTTTGGTATACAAATACGAAGTACAGCTTTTACAGGACGCATGATGTCAGATATCAGATAAAACACATCTTTTGTGATCCACAGAGTGTACATAGGTTGGATCTTCATATTTGCCAAAGTGAGTTATATGTAACTGGCCACTTCAGCTGCGTTGCCCAATGTATTTTCTTCTGCGAGTGAACAATCGCTGAATTTCGTTAACTCTGCCATTGTCACTTTTGAAAAAAATTCGATGTGGTCTGAACTGACATAGCCATACTAGACAAGACACAAAGATACAACAGATACAAATCTTTATTTGGTTTAGTTTAAACATATCTATTTATACTGGATTACCCTATAGTACAAAAAATACTAATAACAATGGGTTCTCCAGACATGGAGAGACGCACAATAATATGTATATACAATACGCACAAGACATTACAAACTATATGTTACCATACAAATATATATGAGAAAATAGTGGTAAGCACTAAGATTATTCAGAGTAGGTAGTTTCCAGCCATCCAGATATTCAGATCGCAGTGGAAACCGATTGTATATAAAATTTATTATCACAAAATAAACGCTAAAAATATTCAGAGGCGGTAGTTTCAAGCCATCCAGATATTTAGATCACAGTGAAACTATTGACAGGCAGAACAATTACAAGCGTTATCAAAAGCTTGTAATTGTTCTAGATGCGTATTTGTTGTAAACAGACCTTGCATTCGTGTACCAACACACAGCTACGGATATAACAAGCGAGCAGACCATGAGAGACATTCAACAGCTTTCCTGGTCACGCCTCGGGCGCATTGCACCCAAAGCGAGCAGGGAAAAGTAAACAGTCAAACCTTGGCACTGACAGAGTCAATTTGTTGCGTATCGGATTTTGGCCAAAATGGCTTTTATAAGAGTTTCCTTGCATGAAATCTGAGCGGTTTGTGCTAGATGGGGCATTCGTTTTTGTGAAAACACTTGTTATATCAAGAAGCTTATAGTCATTCTCTTTGGCCTGGCCTTTGTGGGGGTGGGGCAGTTTCTCTGTCTGTCTATCTTTCCCTGTGTCTATTGTCTATTTCTCACTCTCTCTGCGTCTCTCTCACGCATTATATATATATATACATATATATATATATATATATATATATATATATATATATATATATATATATATATATATATATATATATATATATATATATGCAGACAAAGCAAGGGTGCACTGAGCAAGAATGAACATGTAACTCTACAGAGCCAAACTTATCCATTTTGAAACACAAACTGGCAATAACTCCATCAAAAAGATTTGGGTCCTGTTTGGGTCCTGTTTGGGAGATCCTTTTGTAGGTACAATCGTATAACACCAAATGAGCTACACCATTACTGTAGATGAAGAAGACAATTTTACAATTAAATGAGACAAGCAACTGTTTAATGCGAGGAGACAGAGCATGGGTTAACATTTTGTTACCAAAGATTCCCAGCTACTGACTCATTTCAGCGCACAGCTACCTCGTGGTAGCTAAACGACTTCGGTCACTAAATTTATCAAAAGTAATACACCAAACTTGTGCATTATCTGTAGTCCACCACACAGATTTTGCTCAACCATGTTTTTATTTGATATATATAAATACACCCTTCGAACGTATGCGAGTTTTCTTACATACCACTTTGATGACGGTGTTCTTACTGTATCTCGCTATTTGTACAAATCAGGAAAGTACCACATGGTGCCCTTTTTACCTTAGGTTGCAGTCCTAAATTAGATCAACAAAAAGGCAAGAAATGACACAAACAATGCAGTAAAAGTAATTTAGAAGGAAAAGATTTTAGATGGTAGTTGAGAGGTGTATTTAAAATAGAAAGACAAGTTCATAGGAATCAGCTCTCATGTCTACCGACAGGAACGATGTGTTACCAAATGAAGAAAATCTGGTTAAAAAAGACAACTTGCGTCCCCATGAAAATCAGAGTGAATGCTCATAAATGAAGAAACGTGCTCTCAACATTTTTAAGTTATGCTAAAATAAATGTCACAATGGTATGAGCGGTGATGTAGTTTGTACTGAGTTTCGACTTCGTCACATTAATAGTTAGTAGAGATAATATATTTTGCATGGTCCTGCTGCCTGAAGGAGGGGCATTAAAAATAATAAAAAAAAAAAAAAAAAAAAAAAACAACAACCCCCCCCAATCAATAATCCCCCAAAAAACACAAAACCCCAACCAAAACAAACAAACAAACAAACAAACAAACAAACAAACAAACAGAAAAAGAAACAAAACAAAAAACCCAAATAAACAATAAATAAATAAAAGATAAAAGCTGATTTCGTTCACAGGAAAGATATAATCACAGATGCAAATGTGACTTTTTTAAGCTTTGTCAGGAAACTCAATCAACAAATAATTCGGAAATTATTACCACATTATCTGGTGACAATACTCGTTGGTCACCTACTTTAGGTACCAAATCTTCAACTTTGAAGAAGGACAATCGGCTTCACGGACATGTATTTATAGCGGTAGCTTAATCCTACTTTATCTATAGCCTATACTTCGAATAGACGCTGTTATTTAGCGTTACATGTTGATGTCAAAATTCATCCAAACATTGAAGCAGGAAAATAATTCTACCCATGGAAATATTTGTTTACGTTCACTTCAAGGGAAGTTCCCAAAAATGTGAAGAGGATCCAGGTAGTGGAAAAAGGGTTCAAATTGCTAATAAGTGCAAAAAAAAAAAAGACCCCCCCTCCGTCTATTCCTTGTTATAAATAATGCTATCCTACAGAGTGTTGTGTGATCTCAAATCAATTCGACCAGCTCCTGTAGAGATTGTTTAAAAGATTAAAAGAAACAATAAATATAGATAAGGCACCGAAGCACAGGTAGTCAAGAGAATGAATAAATATCCCGGGCTGTTTATCCACTATACGGAGTTTCAAGGCCTAAGGTTTGTAAGCGAAGTGTGTATCCCTGCATTTCATCAGTATTCACAAACAGTCCATAGTCACATGTTCCCGCTTTACTGGCCATAAAGTCGAACATAATATTAACAATGACAGCCGCTGTACATAGTTAACAAATAAATATAGTATAGACCCAAATCTTTTACATGGATTGCGAAACAGGCCAATCCTATATCAATCACTCTCCATGGCACAGATGTTGGCGTGTACTTTCCTACCTACTTGTGTGGTGGACGAAACCGAAGGACTCGGAGAAAACTATCGTCCACAGTTACTCAGTTACTCTTTCCGCTTGCTTCCCTAGCCGTGAATCGAACCCTGGCCGCAGAGTTGAAAGGCGTGTTGCAGCTGCGCCAACCGTGCACAACTATATATATATATATATATATATATATATATATATATATATATATATATATATATATATATATATATATATATATATATATATATATATATATATATATATATATATATATATATATATATATATATATATATATATATATATATATATATATATATATATATCCACCTCCCTTTATAGCATACGTGTATTATGTACTGAAAGCTTACCCCGGGCTATGATCAAATATAATCTGCGTACGGTGTTCCTTTCTTCTCGCACTAGGCGTTCCGAAAATTGAATGGCAATGTTTGAGAGATACAGTCGGCTTTTATGTGAGTACGACCATGGACTTATGGTAGGTCCATGGTACGACCCTTTCTGCATATTCTACTGCTGCCTCTCATCTGACTCTTACGCTCCCACTCGCTACATTGCTATTACATAGTATCTAGTCCCCGGGCTCTAGTCTCGACGGAACGCCCCTCATGCATACTCCCGTCCAGCAAAACAAGGGAAAAGTGGTGATCATTATAATTTACATATCTACAGCCAAAACGTGATAGGCTGCTTGCTTTTATTGAATGAAAGCTTTGGGTCGGTATTCAAGATTGCGTTGGACTTCTTTACTTGTTCGATGGGAATTACACAGTTATGAGTATGGAATTAAATTCAAAGTTCACAAATTGTTTGAGGTGAGTTCCTTTAGCGCGTCGGGACTTTCAATGTAAACGTATTGAGAGTGACTTGGGTTCAAAGCCAAATGTCTCTGGAATATTCTTTATTTGTAACGATCCTTTACACATGCATGACCACAATTTTCTCAAAAAATATATGTGTACCCAGAGTTAGAGTTAAACTCTTATTCAAAGATACTATTATTTTTGAAAAAAAATATGAGCACAGGAAACAATTTTCGTATTTGAAGAATGAAAAAATTTTGTTGTATCTTAATACATGCTAAATGTAATTAGAAAAGTCTGAAGGATAAGTTTGTATTGTGTCTTTTTTATCACATATGGACACAGTTGAAAATTAGTAGATATTTTGGTGTTGCTGTGAAACATGCATTATGTTTTTTTATGTAACCTCATTCGATGTATCGATTATTTTCTAAAAATTGCCGAATTCTTTTAATTAAGAAAGGATGGCAATTATATAAGTTACTCTGATAAAATTCCGATGTTTCAAGGGTGGGGCATATTCAGTTGAAGGCATATATTTGTTGAAGGTTAATAATGTCTGTTTTTTTGTTGTTCAAGCCAATACTGTTTATTAACCATCATGTTAAATTTGAATAAATCGAACAAAAATCCACAAATTTCTGAAGTTGAATCAGGAAAATTTCTGAAGTTGAATCAGGACGACAAGTTAGATAAGTTAATAAGTCACCGACGACGTATCTCCCCAGAATCTGTGTAATATTAACGATGACAGATGTTTCTTTTAGGAGTTTTACATAGTGTTAAAATGTCCGACCATGAAGCTGCCGAAACAAATGTCATGACTACAGAGTAGATATTAACCTGAACATTTATTATCTGTTTGTATGACATTTTCTCTCGTGTCTTAGAATTGCACAATTTAAACAAAGCATACAATGCATACAAAAAAGGTTTCGTTACCTCGTAACAATTATGTCGATAAAATGCAGGTTGAAATCTTGAGCACATGAATTTTGTAATCAAGACAGGTCATAAATGTTTGTACTATCTGAACATAACATATCTAACATGCCATCTTTCCTACTAGAACGAATTTCTCTAAGGACATTGCCAACGGAGTAGATGAACAATATATACTGCCACCAGACTAAGTGGGTATTGTGGCGATTTACTTGGTAATATCAACAGAACCCGATTAACTTTCAACGAAATTATCTTATAGACACTGGTTGTCAAATAAACATAACAGTGGATCAGGTAACAAAAGGAAGCTGTTAAAGTTGATTATTCAATGATAATCAAATTAATTATTTCCGCCTGAGGTACCGGTTGTAATAGGTCCTAAGTCTAGGTAAGGTGTATATGAATCACCCTGGGGGCAAAGATAATCGTTTAGCTACATATATATGCTCTTGAAAAGTAGACCGTGGACACCGACTGGTGTACATGAAACTAGGAATACATGTTGAAAACCTAAACCAGTTTGGTAGGTTGATTTGATCGAGATGTGAGAATAAACTGAACTTTGATATCAGTATGCGATAAACGGTATCCACTTGCGTGTGTCACTAGCTGACGATTTACTTTTAATGTCAATGATCATCCAAATTCCTTCTACCTTATAAAAATGACAAATGTGTGTACTTCAAACGTATAACACCTCATAATCACCCATGAATAAGAGAAGCGTAGGATTAATACCATTTTTTCAACTTAAGAGAAAAAGAGCGATTCTTCAGTATGTTGGTGGTGTAGATGCCAAACAGACAATTTTCCGTGTTTTCCTCCTTAAAATTCAAAGTCTGGTCTGGTCAAGTAATAGAATTTTACGTGTCTCCTTTTTTTCTGATCAAAGATGCTCCCTGAGAGTCGTTTCATTTGAGTAACTCTTTGACGACTTTTAACATGTTCCCTACTTGTGAGTAAAATGCAACTTTCATAAAGGTGCAACAATTCTAATGAGCCCAGCTCATATGAAAATCACATTTTAAAACAGAAATAATGCATAAGTACTCTTAATTGTTTAGCTTACTTGTGTAGAAATTATCCAATACCAATGGCCAAAAAAAAGCAAACGCCCAAGCTAATTTAATGTCAAAAGGGAGAGAGAGAGAGAGAGAGAGAGAGAGAGAGAGAGAGAGAGAGAGAGAGAGAGAGAGAGAGAGAGAGAGAGAGAGAGAGAGAGAGAGAGAGAGAGAGAGAGAGAGAGGAGAGAGAGAGAGAGAGAGAGAGAGAAGAGAGGAGAGAGAGAGAGAGAGAGAGAGAGACCCACCCAGCCATTGTCAAGAGCGGTCTTGCAGTATTTGTACATGTAGTTATCAAACGGCACCCAAAGCTTACTACTTTTTTACAGCAACGCTGGGAGGCTTGAGGTCTCACAAGGCATAAAGCAGACTAATGAATTATTGGGTATTATGTCATATGAAGGTGCCTTCGCTCCCACCATTATGTTGTGATAAACTATACGGTGAACAGAAATGTTCTCATGCTGAGCAGTGTCACATCCCTTGAGACCTAAGGTTTGATATTCTGTACAGCACCGCAGTGTATTGGGGCCCACTGACGGCCCCTCAACGATTCGATTATCTATCTATCTATCTATCTATCTATCTATCTATCTATCTATCTATCTATCTATCTATCTATCTATCTATCTATCTATCTATCTATCTATCTATCTATCTATCTATCTATCTATCTATCTATCTATCTATCTATCTATCTATCTATCTATCTATCTATCTATCTATCTATCTATCTATCTATCTATCTATCTATTCAACTACCCTTCTACACTCCACAAATTGGAGTTTGCACATACCGGGGTTTTTGTGGTGCGTCCATTTGTGCGAACCGATAAAAAACTGGAATACATTGTAAATATGAATATGGGAGCCACACAACTTTGCAAGGTGTATACAAGAAAAGATCAGACTAAAAGAATAACATATAACGTTGGGCAGATAAGCAAACCAGAGGACTGTGACAGTCCTGCACTCAGCTGACCCTCCATACAGAGACTCAAGTGGTCGTTCGACCATCGAAATAATATCAAGGTCAGGTTTCTGTAAGACTATCATAACCGTTTGCAATATCAAAGTATTCACTCACTTACAGTGTTGGAGTCTTTATTCTTGAGATGAAAAGTGACAGGATCCCCCCTTACCAAGTTAAAAGCTAATATGCTTGGCCTTTCAGGGTCACTTAAGGTCAAAATTAACAACTCGAGAAACCTCATAGGAAAAGTGTAGTTTATGTTTAAATGGGCAAAAGATCCACCATTATTGGGATACAAGCTAAGATGCCAGCATGATCACCCTTGCAACCCGCATTGACTTCCATCGTGATCAATAGGAATGCATGTATGAAGCAATTAGTACCTGAATTGAACAACTCATTAAGAATGACGGTTCGGCATCATCACCAACTAGTTGGAGACTTAAAAACTCAACAAGAAGCTACATTTTCACCGAGTTTTAGAAATATGAAATTGCAGAAAACACACAAACAAGTGACCAAATGGAATATTAAAGTAATTGGCTTTGCGGTTTTAGAGAAAAAATTTTTCAATGCTTTTACCAAAAAATGGGGAAAAATGTAAAGAATCAAGAAATCATTGGAATGTGACTCCTAAAATAAAGTTGATGGAGGCCCATCCAAAACACATTCACACCAAGTTTGAAGTGAATCTATCCCACGGTTTTGGAGAAGTAAAAAATACCACACAACAATCCCCATAGACTTGCGTGGGCATGAGTAGTAATGCATGCATTAACCGAGATGTTCCCAAATTGAAAAAATCCGTTAAAAATGAGGTACACAGAATATCATCACCTTGTGAATAAAATAAGATAGTTTAACCCTCGCACAAGCTATAATTCCAATATGTTTCAGAACAATCTTAATGGTACTTTGGAAGAGTCGAAAATAGCTTTAATAAACAATAATCCCAATATATATATATATATATATATATATATATATATATATATATATATATATATATATATATATATATGTGTGTGTGTGTGTGTGTGTGTGTGTGTGTGTGTATCTGCGCAAATAAACGTCCTGGTGTACCCAAAAGTGTCCCTTTGCAATTTTAAAGCGACTTGCCAGAAGGCTTTGTAAAATAGGCTTGTTTTATACTTGGCCCCCAAAAATGAATGAAAATTGATAAAAAAAATTAAAAAATCCCTGGAGCAAGACCCTTTGAATAAACTGAGTTGAAATCCACTCCAGGTACATTGCTACCAAGCTTGAAATGGATCTTCAGGTGAGCAGATTCAGAATAATTCACGGTGAACAGATATGCTTTCCTTAACGAGAGTCCCCTTCAATAGTACGTAAGCTCATTGGTATCAACCTAATCTCTCTTTCTTCTTGTTAACTCATTCCACTCTAGTGACGCTTTTTCCCGCTATTATCTAAATGTCGTCTGCTACATGCATTTTATTAATTTTTGAAATATTTTTCAAAATTTTGGATGAAACTTGCATCAAAGATCATTCGATATTATAGGCGCATGGTTGGCGCGCCAAAGAAAGCTGTTGACTCGGCCTTCTATCAGGGTGGAATGAGTTAAAACCACATTTTTTCTAGTTATAACAAGAAAAACTCTCGTTGTTTCAAACCTTTTTTCTTTTTATAACAAGAAAACAATCTTGTTATTACAACTTTTTCCCTTGTTATTAGACGAAAAAAATGTTATTTCAACTTTTTTCTTGTTATGTCAAGAAAAAATTTCATTACAAGAAAAGAATATTATTACGTTTTTTGTTAAAACAAGAAAAAAAATTCTTGTTAAAAGATAAAAAATCTTATTTCAACTTTTTTCCTGTTATATCAAAAACAAGTCTTGTTAAATGGTCGGTAAATTCAGAGCACTTAATAAACAACTGTGGTAGGGCCTCTTGCTAATACCTAACCGAGATTAAATGACCATGTACAACCCTGGATAGAATTGAAGCGGCTGTGTGGAGCCCAGGATAGGTAAACCCTGAGGTGGACAAACCAAACATAGCTCGTTGTGTAGATGAAATGCGCTTCAGACCACGTTTCTCATAAGAATTATTGTGACTTAAAGTGGCTTCCAGTATATTTATATGTGGTTCTACAGCAGTCTGCTTGTCACAAAGTTTCCACGTTGGATCATTTTGGAATACAGATTTACCGACTGACATGCACTGGATTTTCATAGCGCTAAAATTAAAGCGCCATCTGCTGATATAATCTTTGTGGTTGGTTCATGGAGTACAAAATTGGGACATTGTATCATGCGAAACTTCTCTACCAAGAGGAATTTGTCTGAGAGTCAGTTTTATGGCTCTCAGTCTCTTTGAGTGGACCCGGACTGCAACTCATTTTGGCATGCCGAGTGCAAGTGGATTATTTTTTAATGGCTTCCTGCTCACATGACCGCTGCGAACAAGCGGCACGCCATAGAGTATTGTTATTCTAATTGTCAAGAACACATCGTCAAATTAATATGTGTGCCAGCAGAAACCATGGCTCTCAAGTGCACACTACATACTTCTTCCTTCGCAACAGCCCAATTAGGTTTATGCTTTTTATACAAGGCCATTGATTTCTCGGAGGTGAAATAAAAAATAAAATAAAAATAAAAACCCAACTGTATCTGTATTCACATATTCTTGGTTGTTTTCATGCATGGTTTGCTTTATGTGTTTTAGATTTTAGTTGGTGAGGGTGGGACTTGATCTGCCGATATTACTGTGCAGCCAACTTCATGACCTGTCCCCTGTCTCACATGTTACATTTGTAATCCTTTGTATCTGTATCTCTACACCCCTGTTATGCCTTGTGAGTTGGCATCAATTTCTACCTCTTTTTCATTCCAAGGCTGAAAATCCAAGTCATCGTGTGCAAAATCATATTATTATTTTGTTCTTTAGTGATTCTCTTCCATTTTCGTCATTACCCAGCTGCATATGGTGCACTTTAATACTTCTCTGGATATGTTTTAATTTGTCTGCAATTGGAAATAATATTTACGCTTGAAAGACTAGCTTTGACAGTTTGTTCCCAATTGTCAGTATCAACAAATGTGGCATTTATGGCAAGCAAGGACAGGGATTATAACACACACACACACACACACACATACATACATATATATATAATATATATATACATATGTATATATATATATATATATATATATATATATATATATATATATATATATATATATATATATATATATAATAATAATAATAATAATAATAATAATCTTTATTTAACGAGGGTTGATACATATTATGAAGTCAATATGACCTGGTAAGTGTGTCACTTATCTTCCCCAGGGCCCTCACTTTTTAGTAAAAGGTAAAAGTATTGTGTTACATTTATGGTAAGATATTTACAATGAAATGGTGACTAAGGCTAAAAAAGTGTACAGAGATCATGAACGTCCAAATAGAGCAGTCATTGGCATACGTTACATATGGTTAAAAAAGTTTCTGATGTATGCTCGTTTGAATGAGTTAAAAGTTGCGCTTTCTCGTATCTTTGGATCTGTATTGTTCCATAGTTTGGCACCGTTATAGGCAAAACTGGTCATATAAATCTTTTTGTGTTTGCCTGCTGGTAAATATAAATCTTTTCTGGCAGAAGAGCGTGTTAAGCGCGAATGGGTTTCTTGTACATAATTGAACATATCATACATATATTTTGGTCCTAAGTTGTTCACACTTCTATATACTGGGGATGTAATTCTAAAATCTATTCTGTCCTTTAGGGGCATCCATTTCAGTTTTTTGAACATATCTTTACTAGGATGCAGAACGTCTGTAATGTCAAGGATAATACGTGCTGCCCTTTTCTGGGCGAGCAATAGGTCATAAACACAGGGTGAATTACCCCAGATAACTGAGCAGTAGTCCATGTAAGGCAATATATGAGTGTTGAAGAACAATTTGCGTACTTCGAAAGGTAAGTACCTTTTAATACGCCTTAGAAGTGCTAGTTTTGAGTTAATTTTGGATGTTATATTTTTTATATGCTCATCCCAGGTGAGGTCTTGATTGATTGTGACACCTAGAAGTTTGTCACTTTCGACATGATCGAGCTGTTCACCATTTATGGACACTTTCAGTTGCTTGTCTTCTTCATTTAAGGATCTCCTTTTTTGCCTAGTGGTAATCAACATGGATTTGGATTTTGTAGCATTTGCTACCATATGGTTGTCAGAGCACCACTGATCAATATATCCCATATCCTCATTCAGCCTCATGTTGATTTCACTGACACTGTTTCCAGAAGTTGTTATGGTGGAATCGTCTGCGTACATATGCAGTTTGCTGTTTTTGACTGTCATTGGTAGATCGTTAATGAATAGTAAGAAAAATAAGGGTCCTAATATGGACCCCTGGGGTACTCCTGTTTTTATTGGTAGTTTTTCAGACAATTGTCCTTTGAAAGTAGTACACTGGCTCCGGTTCGTGAGGTAAGATTTGAAGAACGATAGTGTGTTTGGAGCACATTTATAAATTGAAAGTTTGTTTAAAAGAATTTCATGATTGATCAAGTCGAATGCCTTGCGTAGGTCCAATAAAATTACTCCGTTCATTTGGTTATTGTTTACTGCATGAGTCCAGATATTTATCATGTTTGCAAGTGCTGTTTCGCAGGAAAATAAATTTCTGAAGCCAGACTGAGCCGCGTGGAGAAGGTGGTGTAGTGACAAAAATTTGTAAAAACAATTGTGTACATGTCTTTCAAGAACTTTTGACAATGTTGACAGAATTGATATTGGTCTAAAATTTTCACTTTGTTGGGTACTTCCTTTCTTATGGATGGGGACAACTTTAGCCGTCTTCCATTCTTCCGGATATATTCCTGTTGATATTGATAGGTTAAATATCCCTGTAAGGGATGGTGCAATGGCTGTAGCTCCTAGGCGGAGGAGCTTGGGAGGTATTCCATCAAAGCCAACAGCTTTGCCGTCCTCAAGTTGTGAAAGTTGTTTCTCCACAAAGTCTGATTTAATTTCTGGGATGTCAAAAAACGTTGCATTTTCAACATTGGAGTTAACAAAATCACGTAATTCATTGTGGTTGTCTTTGTTGTATGAAGGCATGTCTTTTGTCAAAGACGATGCAATATTGGCAAAGAAAACATTGAAGGTGTTTGCGATGTCCTGTGGGTCCGACAAAATATTGTTTTTGTCATCCTTCAGCGTAATTGGGGTTGCCGATGCATCCTTTGGGGCTATTTCTTTTACTAGGTTCCACAGTTGTTTACTATCTTTTATGTTAGCTTCGATAAGTTCTCTATAGTATGTTGTTTTCCCATTTTTTACAAGTTCATTTGCTTTATTTCTCCAAAATGTTTTGTTTTGTGTGTCATTGAGCCTTGAGTATTTATCCCTGAGGTGAATAGCCTCTATTATATCATCCGATAGCCAATCATCATATATATAAACAGGGAGCACGTCACCTGTACTTTTTGTTGTTGTTGTTGATAAAAAATGATACTCGAGTCGGTGCCCATACTGACTACGTTTGTGACAGAAGACAAGTTTCATTTACTGTGTGAAGTCAGTTTGGTGTATTGCTGAACTGAAATAACGTTTCAGTGTCATTGAAATTTTGAAATGACAATGATACGCACATGGAGAGTATCACAATCTATTATAATGGCTCCACATGTTTGAATATCTGATCTACCGTGCTTCTCACGGAACACTGAGCAAGTGTATGAAGATGTAAGGATTACTTTACGTATATCTTTTAAACATCAGAATAACTCTTTTTGTATCGATCATCATCTGGATTCTCTTATACTTGGGTGCTGAGAGGGTGTTACAGAATGTTCTTTTTTGCTTTCGTACCCAATTTGGGTTCACATCATGCAAAATAATGTACAATGAAATGTATGCAAATAAAATGATATTAAAGAAACCAAAATAGTTAAAATTATAGTCACATAACTAAAATAGTATTTTCTGTCGGATAACTTTCTATTTCTTTTCTGAAACATATGCCCACGCTTGCCAACTGGCATCGCCACCTCGCAGTCGAGGGAAAAAACTGACTGAGAATGTCTGTGTTGAGAGGGATAAAATTTATATAGGTCATTTCTCTCATCTCTGTAATGTTAGTTTTCAATGGAAAGCGTTGGCCATTCTCAAAAATAAAATCCAGATATTTTGTCACCGTGTGGGGATTTGAAAATCACACCTTGATGATCATTTATTATGAACGTGTGTACTGTTATTTCCACAAAAAAAAAAAAACAAACAAAAAAAACAAAAAAACACACACAAAAAAACAAACAAACAAAAAAACAAAAACAAAACAAAACAAAACAAAACAAAACAAAACAAAACAAAACAACAACAACAACAACCCCAACTTGAATGCAGCTTGTTAATTTTCAAAATTATATTTTGAACAATTCTGTTGTGAAAGGCAAACATGAATACTGGTACATTTAATCAAGTATCTGTAAAGATCACGTACATCTTGTATTCGCCTCTGATGAAATGAAGCACATGCATTCAGAAGTCATCCACTGTATAGTTTCTTCATGCAGAAGGATTATCGAGCCAAGGAATGAAGCTAAAAGACCGTGATATATGGTACTTGAGGTACATATGTGTATTGTTGCCATGTGCAATAAACTTAAATGTAACTTGAAAAAAAGTTACATTTGCACGGCGGTGCCGATGATGACTTGCTTTGTATAACAGCTAGTGCTTGTAGGTACTAAAATTAGGCCAACATGTAAACCAGGGCAGTGTCAAAAGTATCAGAACCTTGCCATTTTCACAAGTGTGTGAAGATCATTCCAAGTTGCCCCCCCCCCCCCCAAAGTCTCAAAGGCTATTCAATGATAAAGTGTATTCCTATGATGTACTCTTCCGCCCTCTGTCCTCCCCCCCCGGGGGGGGGGGCATACTCAACATCAGGGTAGTGTGTGCCTCGGACATTTTTATACAATATCCTATCTTAATCCTACTCCAGATGTAAAAAGGTATCCTTTCTTAATCCTGTAATGTGTTGAAAGGAGTGCTGCATTGGCGTGTCCTAACTGTTACCCCTATCCAAATCCAGGCGTGTACATTTTGGGGGCCTTTTCTAATCCTGGGAATAATGAAAACAGTTCTCCCGCGCACACAGCCAGTACCATCCTACATGGAAGTCCCCTACAAACTAGGGCAGGGAGTCCCTAGGACGAAAACGAGGCTGCGGGATACCCCTCACATGCCGAACGGCCATTGATAACCTTCAGGCTTCAGTGTTGTGTAACTGTGTGAATTACCGACTGTGGCTTCAAATTGGCGAGAATTGAAGCAATGTTACAGCCAGTATTACCCGGACTAAGTAAACTATTACTGGCACGGTGGATCACACGCGGGCCCCTTCGGAATAAGGGCATTTTAGATTTGACTGCGCTTCGGAATGGATCATTGCTTCGCACCCAGTGGCAGTGCTGTCGCTGTGAACTTCGAGGAATCACGACTTGGCCACAGCCGTTCTGTTCGGTCCCACAGTACCATGGCAGACGTGTACCGTCGTGCATCTTTTGGATGCGTCGCCCAGGACACAACAACATGTCATCTCTCGGCTATTTTAATGTCGATCCGTTCGGGAAACTTGTGGTTCATTCAAAGCATGATGTCAGTGTTCAACCAGCCGATCCGCAAAAATATCCAACCATGGACAAAGCTTTTGTTAACATGCCAGAAAAATTGATGTCCTGTGAAGTCAGTGCCGATGGTAAAGAAGTAAAAGTAACTGATGTGTCGGACAAGGCTGTTAGCGAAGAAAGTCGAAAAGTAACGTCCTTGGAAATAGTCATACCTATGAAATACGGTAAGCTGTACACAAGAAAGCGATTTACAGGCGGAGAAGGATATGCTGTAGAGTAGTTATGAGCTTGTGCCAAGACCAGGTGTACCTTTTTTGTTTGTACAGGAAGGTGCTATTCTGAATAGTGAATAGCACGTCCATAGTTTTATGCAAGTTTTTTTTGTCCCTTTTTATTGGTGTGTGTGTACGTGTAAGACGCGTGTGTATCGGGGACATTTTCAATAAATAGATTAAGTGACGTTAATATTCTGCACAGTTTTTCACGTTCCCCCATTTTTGAAGAGATAACCGATTTTAACTTCAAAAGTAAGCAGTGAGTCTGACATCAAAGGCTGAACCCTGATTGTATGTAGTGTTATACGACCCCAAATTACCACAAAAGTGCATGCGCAGGACAACAGTCGATCATTGTGTAACAATATTTGGAAAAACTTTTGGTGCTTTTCACGAACGTTACCTACAAAAATTCACATTAGCCCTCCGTTTTTGAAAATGTTTGGTTTTTCTTTTACTTTCATTTCATGGATAGGACAGTCTCCTATTACGACCGTAAGAGACCATTTCTATTTTAAAGACCACCAATTTACACACACACACACACACACACACACACACACACACACACACACACACACACACACACACACACACACACACACACACACACACACACACACAGAGGAAAAACGTGACCTGGACCTAAACCATTACCTGCTTGTGTGTCCTCGAGAGATGTCACAATTGATATATAGGCCTATTACAATGATTAATACAAAATTTTTAAAAATCTACTACAATACATTAAATTTGTTAGAACTATTTATGTCTAATCATATGCGTGTAATAAAGTGAATTGAAAATAAAGCGTTTATTATGACTGTTGCGTAGAAAAACTGCTTCAATGATGTTCTGAGTGTTTTTGGTATTTAGCTGTGGCATATCTCTGTAGGTAGCATGTTCCATATTTTACCTTTTCAAACTCATAAAGGGAAATTTTCCCATATGCTTCATATGCAACTGTAATTTAAACAAATTAGCTTGCCTGGTGGCGTTATTAAAGGACAGAGGATGACTAGGTAAACCAGCCATCATATGCTACAGGGAACGCGCTCTTGTATAATGACTGGATCAGTTGCAAGTCACTACCTAGTGTAAACCGTGTTATACCTAAATTGTATATCATATTTCTCGAACTTACTTCCATAACTTACATCACAGGGGTAAAAGCTATTTTCAGGGAATATCTCATGTATAGTACTAATATATAGCAGCACATTAAAGCCCGACAGGTGTACCTTGGCAAAAGTAGTTCGCACAGTAGTGTTTCAAGTTTGAGGGTTAATCAAAGATAGATAACAAACGGGAATTATCCTTGTTTGCAATGGAGTGCATTCAACTGACGAATTACCAGTTCACTTTTGCCTACAAAGGTACCATTACATTCTGGCATTCAACAAAAAACTCTATTGTAGTTGGCCAAAAGTAATTAACATTTTTTTGCATGGTTAATATTAAGGTCATCATTGATTCGAAGGTGATAGGTGGTAATGCATGCTTATTTTTAAAGAGCGTTGAACTCGTGAACCTGTGATTATACGCAGCTATATTCACTTGACAACATGATTTAAAATTTTTGTGTTGTAAGCTTTTGTTGTTGACTTTTCTCGTTTCCGTAACAGATCTCAATATCCATATGCAAGACAAAGGCAGTGCATCAGTTGCTGGGATGGAGAGCCAGGCTATAGTCATTAAGACAGAAGAAGGACACTGTTCCTTAACAAAAGTAAAGGTATAGTATTCTGATGCTGTTTGAAAAAAATCTAGCCTAGCGCTATCCATTTGCCAAGTAGCCAGTGGCCAAAAATATATGGTTTGGCGAACGAAATTTTGTAAACTTTAACCAAATTGGCTAAGAATATTTTATTATTTGTTGTATATTAAAAACATTTATTTATGGTATTCTAATTATTATAATCAGATTTTTTTAGCATTATCTTAAAACATACATTTTGCTCGTGATCAGTATTTGGTTAAAGAGGTTGATAAAATTTTAGCAAAACTGACTACAGTTGAAAAATTGCTGGTACCAGCCCAGAAAGTTTAATGTGTGCTTATCTTGCCCTCCCCCGTACATCCATCCATATTCTTCATCCAGTTAATGATTGCTGGCATGGTATCTCCGAAACCCTCCGACAGATTTTGCTCAACTTTGAAAAGCAAGTCCATTTGTACCTCAAGATGACACATATGACCCATACAGTGATCTGCAAGAGTCAGGTTTTGGGAGTGCTTGGTCAATGTTTGCTTGGTCCTCAAAGGTGTCCTTGCATTATCATTATAAACCCATAGTGATGTGAAGCACACAATATCATATAAATGCCTGTGACATATTCTGGTTTTGGTGATGCCCCACTTGTGTCAAGATTTACTTTCTCAAAATTTGAAAAGTTTGCAACCAATTTAAATAAAGTGAAGTTCTACGGATAGCTAGGGGATAAAGACATGTTTCTTTTCTACACTTTATCCTTAAATGTTGAAAGTCAATGTCATACATCTCTCTGGTCACGACGTACAGATCGGAAAATAGGTGTCACCGCATACCTTTGAGACCAGTTTTCATCTGAAATGAATTGCATAGATAGCGTGCGGGTATGGGCATTTTAACTTATCTGACTTTATTTCTTAATGTTTAATGTCAAGGTTAATTGCACTCTGAATGAATGCATTTTTTTTTTCAACTTGGAGTTGGTAATGGTGCACATTATGATTGTATTTTTTTGTCTGAAAATGACCATGCCATATCAAGTCGTTACTAAGTATATGAACACAAAAAATCAGACAAAAGTGCAACAGGAATTCGTTGATGAATTGAATACAGATCCAAATTTAAATAACAATATCCTGGCAAATATGTTAAATTCAGCAAAGCAAAAAATATATTCCCGCTACTAAGGCCAAAAACCAAAAAGATAAACACCGTAAGTCGAAATGAATCACTGCAGGTATCATTAGATCATTTTAATACCGTGATAATTTATACAAGGCATTGATATCAACTGATATCAATTCATCCAGATACAAGTCTCTTAAGATAAATTTACCTACATAGAGCAGCATCCTTAACAGAAACATTAGACAAGCAAAATGCATGTTTTACCATCGAGAGTTTGAAAGATATAAATCCAATATAAGGTGACTTAGGATTTAATAAAAAGCATTTTGAATACGCTAAAAAATAAGAAACATTTCCGTTTTTTTTTTATGTAAATGATAAACTTATAATCGACATTTGAGAAATTGCCATGGAATTCAATACATACACACGCACGCACACACACACACACACACACACACACACACACACACACACACACGCACGCATATAATCTATGTCAATTACATGGCGAGCGCCACAGCCCTTTTTCCACATAACAAGTATGTGTATGATACAACCTTCCAAGGTACTTCAGAATATTTCAACCCAACCTGAAATATAAGTAATGAACAAAGATCCACAGCAATAATTGATGAATTTATAAAATCCACGACTGGTTATGTATAAATAAACTTTTGTTAAATGTTGACAGACTAAATAACGAAACTGGCGAATAAAATAAATATCTGATATAGTAATTAATGGCCCCGGAATAGAGAAAGTTTTCTCCCTCAATTTGCTTGCTCTTACTTAAGATGGAAACTTGACATGGAAATTTCACACTGGTGAAATTTTAGATAAGATATCTAGAACAAGAGGAATCGTAAATAAACTTAAAACAGGGGCGGATCCTGACTTTCCTAAACAGGGTTTCGAATTGCGAGGGGTCCGGGGAGCCTCCTCCGGAAATTTATGAGAAATCGAGAATCTCAGACGCGTTTTCTTGGCATTTGAGACTATTTTCTCACAGACAATTTAATGTCTGAGACCAACAAAATTCACGAAACTGGGCTTTCCCGTTAGCTTTCATATTTCCTTTCAGGGTATGGCATACAGGGTTAGACAAGTCCCAAACTTTTTACAGGATGATAGGGCCAGTGCTTCAAAGTTTCTACTGGGCCTAGTCTGCCCCCAATCATTCCGGTGTGCACGTTTAATGCGACTTCGACAATATAATGAATACAGTTATTTTTTTTTTCAAGTCGGTTCAGCACACGTTCCTCTGAGTTCACAACATTCGAATCTATACAGTGTAAGTCTGCATTTTGGCAAGCTCTGTTTCTTCAATTTGAGATGCCAGTGGATACAAATATCATCTATAAGACCGGAAGAAGTTTATTGTATCCATATGATTCATTGCACTGCCTTTAGCATTGAGTCATGTTTTGAAATCCAAATCATAAAGAGCCGATAAAACCGAACCAGAAAAAAAAACTGACAAAGATCTGATAATTTTACTAATACCGTAGATACTCCTAGTTAGACTTCTGAAAGTCAAAATTCTAGTTCCTAAGTAACTTAAGGTATCAAGATACAAATGTGTAGGCCTACATCTACGTTATTGCTAAAACTATACAGTGTTCAAGTTGTATAGTCTCGCTCTATCAACTGGTGCACATACAGATCAACGAAATATTGTGCATGAATACATGTGCCAATATAAAAGACATAGATATAGGAGGACACATATTTTAAAACGGATTATTTCTCAGTAAAATCCAGTCTAAAGTTCTAAAAATGATTCTCTTTTGTTCCAAAATTAAACAATTTCAAAAATTATCCTTTCATAAACTGAAAAGAAAAGATGAAGAGAAAGACAGCTCAGAAGTTTTACCAAACGAAACTTCATGAAAATGACTGGCCTCCCGTATTATAATTATACGTGACCGAATAAGCGATCTGATAAATCCGTCGGTGGTTTCAAAATAAATGGACAAAAGTCATAACCATAATGGCAACATCTGTAGCATGAGTTACAATGTTGCGCAGACCAAGCCTTTGGTGTAATATGTAGCATTTTAATACTAGAAAGCACACAGAATGTATATAAGAAACGTGACGATTATATATGAAAGTATGAACAATTTAAGGATAATAGATGTTAAAATATACTTCCGGACAATAGATTTAATTTGAAAGCGGAGGGTAATAGGTTAAGATGTTTGATTTTATCTGCCAATGTTAGTTTTATTTATTTATTTGTTAGGTTATTAATTAATTAATTTTTTTTATTTTACATCGCACAGGTGGTTCGATCGACCCCCGACCCCCCCTCCCTCCGGGTCCGCCGGTGTTATAATTACTCTCTCTCGTCAATTTTTGAAATATAATACAAGTCATTTCATTTTTTTTTATTCAGGCATAGGGATTCGATCGACCCCCCGACCCCCCACCCTCCGGGTCCGCCGGTGTTAAAAGTACTCTCGCTCGTCAATATTTGAAATATAATACAAGTCATTTCATTTTTTTTTATTCAGGCATGGGGATTCCAACAGTCCTGCCTCTCGAAATTACAGTAAAAAGGCTATATGTATAATCACCAATAGCAATACAATTTTCACACCAAACCTTTATGTAAGAAACTGAAACTACTCAAACTGGACATAAAACATCTGTCCCTGCTTATGATCATACCAGCTCAGCATCCGAATTTCACCAGCATAACACTCGAAACCGAAATCGCCTATACCCAAAACTAGTTAACCGTAAATTTGCAGACAGACAATTGCATTGTCAAACTTGTAAGTGGAACAGATGAATGTATTCTAAACAAAATTGATAGGCATAGTAATACGTTTTTTTATTTTGTAAAATTTTGGCTTATTTATCCGTGGAAGTTTGAGTATACTGTTTTGAATTGTTACTTTTGTGAAAATATGCTTGTGATGGTGTTAATTTTGAGAAAAAAATTATTTGTTATATGGTTCTGGTATTTGTCTGGTTTACTGTACCGTATCAGATTTCCTGAGCAGTTTTATGTTTTTGCGTAACCCCTTCTTCATGAGGTGACCTCCATGATAGCGGCAGT